>JACEVL010000110.1:1177500-1391291 GCA_020284085.1 Aporrectodea caliginosa | reverse complement strand
AATCTGATATAATCGCGAATATCCTCTTCTGTTCTTATGCGATCTAAACTGATCTATGATATCATGACCTATGATTAATGGTCTATAATCTGTGTTCTATAATCTATCTGACTTACAATCCATTACCCATGATCTTTGACCTTTAATCTATGATACATGTTCATCTGCTCCGATATAAATCGATCAAGTGTAAAAGAAGTAAACTTACAACTTAAAAGTTACATTTAGCACTAGCATCCATACATCTCATTATTATCTTTTTGCATTCGTTTCTTTACTGTTACCTAACCTTAACTTGGACGTTGTGCTTTTATGTTTGTGCGACACAGTATCCAGTAGGTAAGAGCGCTTTCTTAAGACACCTTTAAAACCTCTTAGGCATGTTTATATATAAGCCTGGGACGCGATAGCTTGTTGGTAGTATCATATGTGTGACAAATTCTTTGGGTAGAGCGCTTTCTTTATACACCTTTAAAACATTTCAAGCGATTATATAATATCATAGGCATGTGAAATGATAGCCTGTTGGTTCAATGATTCGTAGATTGATTGGCTAGAGAACTTTCTTCAGACACCTTTAAAACGTTCTCAACCAATGCTATTATAGGCACGGGACGTGAAAATTGGGACAATCCATCACAGTGGTGCACACGCGCTCAGCAACCAATCTAAGCAAATCTAATCTCATATAATCTTACACGATCCGAACTGATCAATGATCTCATGGTCTATGATCTATGGTCTATGATCCATGTTCGTTAGTTCAATCTAGTGTCAAAAGAGAAGTAAACTTACAACTTAAAAGCTCCATGCATCTCATTCTTTTCTGTTTTCATTCGTTTCTTACAGTTACTTAACCTGAACGTGGACGTTGTGCTTTTACATTTGTGCGACAGGGAATCCAATTGATTAGAGCGCTTTCTTTAGACACCTTTTAAACCTCTCAAAAGATTATTATACAAGCATGGGACGCAGTAGCCTGTGGGTTTAATTCCGCTACTGTTTGTACTACTACTACGACAGTGCCAGTCCCAAGGATGGATGAAGGAGGAGGGCGATGCTAGTGGTCTTTGTTACCACACAGTGGTCGTTAAGCAGTAAACAAGCAAAAGCCTGTGGGTTGAATGGCTGGTAGATTGGTTAGAGCGCTTTGTTTCGACCTTTAAAACCTTTCAAGCAATTTTATATAGGCATGGGACGCGGCAGCCTGTTGGTTGAATGGTTCGGATATTGGTTGGTTAAAGTGCATTTTTAGACACCTTTAAAATGTTCTTACCGATGCTATTATAGGCATGGGACGTGGAAACTGCGGTAAGTCGTCAAGTACCCGTAGACAAGTACATTGTATTGTATTGTATTGTATTGTATTGTATTTGAACACTTGTTATAGCGCCCATACCAGATTTCCCATTCAGAGGCGCTCCCGACTACTGCGCGAACGCTGAATCGGAGTTTCACGCCGAAGCGCATGAGCAATTGCAGAGTGAAGGGCTTACCAGGGTCCCTACACGCGGCGATTTTGAGGTGAATCCGAACCCGCAACCCTCCAGCTGCAAGGCACCGAACATACCCCTACACCACCGCGCCCCAGTTGTATTGTGATGTGTTGTATTGTGTGTTGTATTGTACTCCACGTTTATAATGCGACCGAGCCACCCGCAGTAAAGATCCGAGAAATTAATCTCTGATAATCCGACCCGACCGGGAAGCGAACCCGGGGCGCCGGCGCGGCGAGCGGGCACCAACCCACTTGGCCACTCAGGACGCTATCATATCAATTATACCAAATGGACGTTGATAAATTATCAGAATAATAATTATTATGTCGATGTCAACGACCTTAGATGCGATAAGGTGTCGTTAGACATTGGAATAATTACTAGATGCAATTGGTTAGAGCGTTCTGTTTAGACACCTTTAAGCAAAACTTTGTGAATCGATTTCTATAATAATATTGACCTCGTTTTCCACCGTTCATTTAACTCAATTGGTCCCTCTCTTTGGAATGCGCTGTCTCCATCTACTCGCTCTCGAATTCTAGCTAGTAACTTCTCTTCCACCTTTGCTTTTCTCAAAACCTTTTTCTTCTCTTGTGGCCTTGCGCACTGGGAGCGCCTCTGAATGGTTCACCCTATGAGGCGCTTTATAAATGTTTGAATACAATACAATACAATATTAAATTATAATTATGGGACACCGTGGACTATAATTGGTTGGAGCGCTCGCCTTGCAAGTTGCAACGCGGTGAGTACGGGTTCGATCCTCCTCCACTGAGACGGTTACTGTTTAGGGACCTTGAGCAAGTCCTTCACTCACAATTGCTTAGTGCCATCGATCGATATTTGGTCATTACAAGTGGCGCTAAATAAATGCCTAACAATGACAAATGGCTACTAACCAGAGCCCCACTGCTGAGGAGGATCATGATGATGATGAAGGTCTCGAAATACTTGTGTTCCACGATGCCCAGGTTCAACATCCTCCACCTGAACCACACCCGTCCTACCATCGTCCGATCGAAGTCCGACCAGAACCCACACTCCTGGGTGCAGCACTTGGGTAGACAGTCATCGGGGTAGCGTATGTAGACGACGTTGACCTCGTTGACCTTCGTTTCCATCGGGGACATCTCAGAGCTGTCGGCCTCGGAGTCCTCCTCCTCTGAATACTGGCGACTGATTTCGACGTCATCGTCCAGGCTGCCACTCCTGTTCTGGCCGCCGCCTCCCTCGGAGAGAGTGGATGAGGAGGAGCAGGAGATGCTGGGACCGTCGTCGAAGTTCAGCTTCATCAGGGTGTTTGAGGAGAACTGGCTGCAGTTGGAAGAGGAGGAGGAGTTGCTGTGACTGGCGTTCAGGAGGCGGGTCGAACCACGGGAATTCTACGGGAGAAAATGGTGGATGGGTTGTTAGAGTCTGCATCAGAGAGAAAGAGAGGGAGAGACAGACAGACAGAGACAGACATAAGCTGTCTCTCAGTCAGACATACTGAGAGGCAGACATACAGAGAGACAGCGAGAGAGAGACAGACAGAGGCAGAGACAGAGACAGAGACAGGCAGAGACAGAGAGAGACAGAGAGAGAGAGAAAGACGGAGACAGAGACAGAGACAGAGAGAGAAGAAAGAAAGAGAGAGACAGACAGACAGACAGAGATCTATAGACAGACCGAGCAGGAGAGAGAGAAAGAGAAAGAGGATGGGCGAGACGGAGTTAATTAAAAACAATGGATCAATGAGTTTCTCAATATAAAATACTTCGAGAAGCGTCAGAAATACAAGAAACCACGCTTAAAGCACAGAGCGGGCAATTCAATATAAGAAGTCACGATATCTGATTGAGCCTTTTAAGGTAAATCAAGTGAACTTCTACGGAACAAAAGTTTACAAAAGAAACACAATTGTAAATATTTAAAACGAATGCATTCGTCATCCAAATAACAGTCGAGCAAAATTTAGGGTCTTGACGATGTGCAAATGAAAGCCAGTCAACTCCTGCGCCACCACATGACCACCATCATCAATGATATCCACCGTTGTACCATGCTGTCTCCTCCGCTTGACCTCCCCGGATTCTGACCTGGCACCGAAACGAACCAAGCAACATGGCTGCTAATCATGCTGCGTATCAAGCGATCGAAGCATGCAATTGATTGTAAGTGAGAGAAAAGCAATTGATTGTAAATGGTTTCCGCTCTCACCTGGCATCCACCATCGTCTTCACCCATCGCTGAAAAACACAGATGAACAATCGTTATTTCACCGTCACTGACAGAGTCTATACAAAGACAGGTTCCAACTTCTTGGAATCTACAGATCGTAATTATTTCAAGTGAGATATGTCAGCGCTCGTGAATAAGCTGGTGCCCTGCGGTTAGCTTTAGAAAATAATATGGAGTTTAAGATTACGCCTGATTTCTTTATTGAATGCAAGACCCAAAGCTTCCTTCTTTCAGGCATCTGTCGAAAGATTCTTCCCTCTTCCCTTTCTTCTATTATCGTCTCCTGCTTTCCTATCTGCTTTCCATCTTTTCCTTCTTTTCTTCCTTGTTCCCATTCTACCTTTATTTCACCTTAAAATTCTTCATTTCTGTCTCTCTGTCTAAATAGGCTCATATATCCATTCATGCATCCATCCATGCATGCATGCATATCATCCATCTACATCCGTCCGTCCTGTCCGTCTCTCTGTTCATCTGTCTGTCCACCTCGTCTGTCTGTCTCCGTTTCCCTCCCTCCTCCGTCCGTCCCTCCTTCTCATTCATTCCATCCATCTATCCGTTCCGTTCGTTAATCTGTCCGTCAGTGTCGATCTCTGTCATCTGTCTATCTGTCTGATCCCATCCATCTATCTATCTCTATCTATATCCATCCATCCATCTCATCAATCTATCAATATCCATTCATTCATCCATTCATTTCATCTGATTTGATCGATCCATCTATCCATCATTCATCTATCTATCATTCGATCATCTATCTATCTATCTATATTCATCCAATCTATCTATCTATCTATCATCTATCTATCTATCCATCCATATCCATTCATCCATCCATCTATCATCTATCCATCCATTCATCCATCCATTCATCTATCCATCATCATCTATCTATATCATCATCCATCCATCCATCCATCCATCCATCCATCCATCCATCCATCCATCCATCCATCCATCCATCCATCCCATCCATCCATCCATCCATCCATCCATCCATCCATCCATTAACCTACCAACGTCGCGATGCAGGAACTTGTCTGGTGCACCTGGAGAGGTACCAACGTCCCTCATGCGTCCAGTCGCTCTCTGATAGTTTCCATCCATGGCAATCCCTCCTCCTCCCCCGAGAGAGACCTTGACGACCTCACCGTCCTCGTAGTTGACGCAGCTGCGTCTGGACCCTTCCTTAAGCCGCCTTTGAAGGCGGACCTTGAGGCAGTAGGCCACGTGGGACTTGACGTAGATGATGAATCGGTTGATCCTGTCCGCAGCTTCCTGTAACTTGTTTGGCTCCGCTTCCTCAGCCGGAGTATTGGACAGACTCTCAGCCCCGAAGGAGCTCAGCAGAAGAGCCAGGAACAGATTGAGCACCTGAAACAGGCAAAATAATTCACATGAAACAGTTAGAATTAGTCACCTACAACAGGAAAATGATTTACTTACAACAGGTAAAATTAATCGCAACATTTAACATTAATCACTTGCACTAGGTAACATTGATCACATACAACAGGCAAAGTTAATTCACCTGCAACAGGTAACTAAATGACTCGAACAGGTTATGAAATAATTTTATGACCTAACCAGGTGATTTAATCACCTACATCATATAATTTAATTACATTAAACTGTAATTTAGTTACCTATAACAGGTAATTAGGTGTTTTAATGTCAGCCATTTGGTAATTCAGTGACCTGAAATTGGTAATCATCAGGTAATCTAGTAAAGTAAACCAGGCATTTTAATCGTGTGCATCAGATACTTTAATCGCCGATATCCGGTAAATTAATTACGTACGTTTCAGGACCGGTGTGGTGCGATATCTTGTCCGGGGTGGAGATGTGTCCGACTCCGCCCATTTCTGTTGTCAAGACAGAATCTGGCACGACACATGCGAGATATTGTCCGTGTGAAATAATGTCCGGGCCATAGGCTGACAGTACGACTTTTGAAGTACCGGTATTGTGTCAACGTTTCAAGTATCGTATTAACGAAACATGAAAATGACATGGGAGACAATACTTTTATCAGGAAAGACGCGAAAGAAAAGCAAAGAAGTTTGAGCAGTTAAAGCATTATTGTAACGCACGATGCTTGTGCATGCAGCTGAGGCAGCGATGATGCGAGTTTTATTTTTAGAAACAAATTCCCCATGGTCGAAATTGCTACGTTAGGCCTACGCATCGCTTACAATAGTTCCAGGTCCTATGTAAGCAAACTTAGAATTCTTATCATAGTCTGTATATCGATAAGGATTCTAACTTTATTACATAGGACCTGGGACTATTGTAAGTGCTACGTAGTACGTAGGCCTAACGTAGCACTTGCAACAAAGTTTCGACCATGGGGAATTTGTTTCTAAATATAAAACTCGCGTGATCTCGTATCATAATTATCATTCCCAGTGTTACCACTCCTATGTTTTTCCTCCGAGATCTATGTTTTTTGTGTCTCATCTATGTGTATGTGTAGCCTATTATTTTGTCCAAAATCTATGTTTTTCTTTCATTGAAGTTTTTACGTGCTAAAAAGGGAACTTTATCAGCAATCCCTAGAGCATTCCTTACATTTATTTAAGGTATTTTTATTAAATAGGAACTTAACACTCGGCACTTCACTAAAACCAGCCAAAATACGGTCTTCTGTCCAAATTAATGTGTCAGATTCTGGCATTGCTCCCAGTGTTATTTTAGTTCCTGAGAAATCAGTGAGAATAGAATAGGAATAATAATTATTTTAAATTAGTTCCACGGAACGAAAACTGGAATAAAAAATAAGTCTGGAACGAGAATAGAATCGGAATAAAAATTGCAATATTTTTCTGGGATGAGAACGGAATAGAAAAAATACATATTTTCTTATTTTTAATATCTAGGCGGAATGACGGCATTCACTATGATTCACATTGTCCGTAAAATACTAATCTCATAAATAGGTCAAGACAGTATTTTGTGTGATAGTCTGATAGACATTAATCGTTCATGTTAGACATTTCTGTGAGAACTGGAAGTGGAAGTGGAACTGGAAATATAAATTTTCGAGAACTTGAACTGGAACTAAAATTATTTCTAAATAGGAAGTGGAACTAGAACAAGAACAAACTTTATTTATAAAGAGGAACTAAAACTAGAACAACAATGACGACAGTGGAATAGAATAAGAACAGGAATAGAAATTAATTCTGGAACTAAAATAACACTGATTATTATTTATTATTTTGAATTTGCTCCACTCGTCATCTAGTGTGGAAAGTTTTTTCCGATTGAATCTTGTGAAAACAAAGCAGACAGACCACATTGCGACGATGTAGCGAAGAGACTACAGTGTCGCAATACTGGGCAGAAGTAGGAGAGACAAGATCCGAAATGAAGTTACCCGAGAGGACTCAGGAGGTGGGACAGAGGGAGACAGTGGTGGATAAGATGAGGAAAAGAAGGCTCACATGGTTCGGGCATGTGATGAGAATCATAGAGAATGGACGACAAGGGCTTCCAACCGCGGCTCTGTACGGACATATGGAGGGAACACGAAGCCGAGGAAAACAAAGAAAGACCTGATGCATGGACAATATTATGTATTATGGCACAAAACATGGATATGAGGAATGCCTTGGATAAAATCAGAGACAGAACGATTTGGAGACGTCATGTTACGGACTCATCGTTGGCGCACGCCTGACGGAGAAGAGAGGAGAGAAGAAGAAGAGCGAAGAGACTAACTGCACAGAGGCGCGTTTACCAGTAGGCGCACTAGGCGCGCGCCTAGGGCCCCAAAATCTTGGAGGGCCCCCAAACTAATGAAAATATTTTTTCAATAATTCAAAATAAAATTTTTATATTTTAGAATTATTTTAAATATAAATTTATATATTTTTTACAGCTTGGCATTCACATAGAAGTATATCATTATAATTGCAAAAGTATGTTATTGTAATTTGTAATTGCTTTGTTCATTTGGGCAGCAATTGGGCTAATAATTCATTTTTGTGCAAAATAACATCAAACTTGTTAGCAACAAGCAGCAACGGGCGTCTGCTGCAGTTTAGGCCTGCAGGTTGAAAGTTTTAGTCTGATAATTCCGTCAGTTTATCGTCTTTAGTATTAGTATTGATAACCAGTAAGTAATAGTAATTGAAATTTTAATAGTATTAAATATTGATTACGATCTGACGCAATGAAACGTTGCTAATATTCTGGAGCTGCAAAAGGAAAGAAGATTGCTCTAATGACAATATTGTGGTAATAGTTGCAATCATCAATTTTCGTTTATCAAAAATAAGCTGACAAGTACGCAACTTATAGAAAGAATAAATGCTGCAAGGAAAAAATGCTACCAGCAAATCTCTGCAGGATCAAAGGCTATGTTTGTTGAATTTGAATTATTTAATTCTTTAATTCTTTAAAACATTTTGCTCAAACGTCAGAGAAAATTTCCCCAAAATAGAGACGTAGGCAAAGCTTAAACTTGGTATTAAAAGCGATTATAACATTGCAAATGAAGAAAAACAGCCACAGAAAATGTAAAAGAAAAGGTACTTTGTTTTTCGACGAGACTGTCAAGAATGACGTCATATTGAGAGGACGAGAAAAATTCATCGTTGGCACCTCAAACGTCGTGTGTGACAAAAACCGCTTCAAGTTCAACTTCATAGGTCTTTGCACATGATAGGCTAATCACCATCAGAGTTTCAGACTCTTTGTCTACAAGTTCAGAAGGGCCCCAAAAATGTTTGCGCCTAGGGCCTCGTTTTCTATAAACGCGCCTCTGTAACTGCAGAGGAAGCAATCAAATATCAAAGAGCTTGCTGTTACACGTGGAAACCTCAAAAATCTGTCGTTAAAGATGTGAAAGAAGGGCGCAACTGCGAGAAACTGGTAAAGACAGTGCAGAAAAATAAAGGTGAACTAGTAAACTTCGATGAAGATGCATCTTTTCAACAACTGTTGCATTGATCCAATAATCATACAATCATCATACGCTTAATTGCAGCATAATATTTGTGAGAGGTACGTGTTTTTGATTTCTGGTGAGTAATTTATGTAGAAAATGTGTTACCTACAGTAGTACTGTTGTGTTTCATTACTAATTTTAACTAATTCCAAACACGTACGTATTCCTTCAAATACGTACGTGTCTGTGTTTTTCTATGTTTTTTGGAGCTACACCTATGGTTTTTCGAAAATTTAGAGTGGTAACACTGATCATTCCGATTTTATGTCTTTCCCGGACACGATCTCGCATTCGTATTAATAGTTTAGCTTGACAGTTGCTATCTGACGTAATTGGTCACATGAACCAATGACAATATTTTTCGGACACATCTACACCCCGGACAACATCTCGCATCACACCGGCATCAAGTATTTGCAATAATAGCAGACATTCAGAAACCCATCCGGTAGAACACAGATTAGAATGCGACCGCAACATATCAGAACACGGCGGAACACGCCGGAACATCTTAGAACAATGATTACCACAAGGTTCCCGATGATCATCGTCAGCAGAAAGAACGGAATGCAGTGGAACCCGGAACAGTGGATGCAGTCCCACATCGACTCGATCCACTCTCCGCACAGAACGCGAAAGACGATCATGAACGAGTGCAGGAAGTCGACGAAGTTCCAGCGCGGTTCGTCACCGAACTTTTCCACCGTGTAGTTCTCTCCGAACAGCTGCATTCCCATAACGGCGAAGATGAAGATGACGATGAGGAGGACGAAGCAGAGGTTACCAAGGGCACCCATCGTCCGACCTATGATCCCGATCAAGAGGTTCAATGTTGGCCAGGACTTGGCCAACTTAAAGACCCGCAGCTGAAGGAATAAAGAAGAAATGCGTCAATGATGCAGCAGTAGCAACTGGGTAAGAACGAGGCAACGGCGGTCAAAATAGATGAGTAAGAAAGTAAAATTATAAGCAAGCTGGTGAGCGAGTGAGTGAATAAGTGAGTGAGTGAATAGGTGAGTGAGTGAATAAGTGAGTGAGTGAAATAAGTGAGTGAATAAGTTGGTGAAAGAATAAGTGAGTGAATAAGTTAAGTGAGTGAAATAAGTGAGTGAATAAGTTGGTGAAAGAATAAGTGAGTGAATAAGTTGGTGAGTGAAATAAGTGAGTGAGTGAGTGAGTGAATAAGTGAGTGAGTGAATAAGTTAGTGAAAGAATAAGTGAGTGAATAAGTGAGTGAGTGAAATAAGTGAATGAGTGAGTGAAAAAGCGAATGAGTTAATAAATGAGTGAATAATTGACCGCGTGAATGAGCGAGTGAATAAACGAGTAGGTTCAAACGTTGGCCAGTACTTCGCCAACTTAAAGGCCCGCATTTGAGGGAATAAAGCAGAAATAGGTCAATGAAGCAGCAGTAGTAACTGGGAAAGAACGAAGCAAAGTCGGTGAACATAGATAAGTACAAAATTGAGATGTAAGCCGGTGAGTGAGTGAATAAGTTAGCGAGTGAGTGAATAAGTGGGCACGTGAGTGAGTGAATAAATGTGTGAATTAATGAATAAATGAGCGAATGAATATGTGAATAATAGAGTGTTGGAATAAGTGAGCGAGTGATTGAGTGAATGAATAAGTCAGTGAATAAGTCAATGAGAATGAGTGAATAAATCAGTTAATTAGCGATTAAATGACTGAATAAGGGAGTGAGCGAATAAGAAAGTGAATTAGTAAGTGAAAAAGTGAGTGAATGAGAATGAGTGAATAAATGAGTGAGTTAGTGAGTGAATTAATGAGTGAGCGAATGAATGATTGATTGAACGAGTGCGTATGCAAATTAGTGAGTAAATAAGTAAGCGTAACTTAGGTAGCTAAAAATCATGAAACAATTTCTAAAGTCTAATCGCATGGCACCAACATATATATTCACGGTCAGTCGAGATCATATATTGTTATTCGTAGATTCAGAAACTGGTCAATACTTATAAATACAGGCAATTAAGCAAGTAACTTATTCGCCACCATTGATGTACTTCTAGTACTGTAATTATGCTAAATAATTATAATTATTATACGAAATGCAACAAAGAAAAAGAATAATAAATTAAATACTGTAGATTGATGACCAACTGTTTTCTATAACGTAGGCTGCGCTACAGGAAGACATAAAATAGCCCCGTGATTCTTAATTATTAGCGGACGTTGAAACAGAAAAAAGGTATCTCTTCAACGGAAGTAACTTTCGTCTAGAAAGTGATCTAGAAAGTTATAAAAAAAACTAATTGTAACTTCTCCCAGCAATTCTTTTGAGTAATAATTATATTTGATTACTCATTTGATAAAATTTGAGAATTCCAGGCTTACACTAGACATTTTTTTAAATTCTTATTCTGGGTTTGAATATGCACGTATGTAATCGAACATGACATAACGCCAGTAAAACATCCTAATTACTCCATTGTACGTGTCAAGCGTGGAGTGGAAGTAGTGTGACTTACGAGTCGGAAGGAGCGGAGGATGGAGAGACCCTTGACGTTGGCCAGACCTCTCCTTTCTTTTAACACAGTTATTTCAAACGTACAATCAAAGTTCTTATCAATACAGCTCAACTGTAACTTCTAACATACAGCTCTCTACTGCATTAAAACATCTACTACACTGTATTGTTCAAATTCACTGTCATCAGCAGTTTCTAAGTTTGGCGCGCTAACTGCACGTGTAGAGAATCTATCGTCAGCCAAAGTTTAGGCTACTTTAGGCCAAACGCCGCTAGCCGACAGCGCAACTAAGGCCTAAGACTAAAACGCTTAACAATCGATACACATTATATATATATCAACCTAAAGAACACCTGTGCTCATTATGTATGCAAAACATTAGTTCACATTACCTCCTTCCCTTTCTTTGGATTGAGCAAATTAAACTTAAAAATTTGCGAAATCATCATGTACTAAATTATGCAATAAACTTAATACTATATAATACAGTAAAATAAACAATCTTATAATCTAGATAAACAATCTGCTACAACATTTAATCGTCCTTTCTTATAATTAACTTCTACATCAAAAGTTTGCAGTGCTAAAGCCCAACGCACCAGTTTAGCAGACTTAGACATAGATTCAGTCAGATAAGTTAAAGGATTGTGATCTGTAAAGATGTGAACTTTAGATCCAATGATTATCTCTTTTAACTTATTTAGAGCCCAAACAATAGCATAGGCTTCTTTTTCTACAGTTGCCCATCTCTTCTGGGTGTCAGTCAATTTCTGACTTATAAATGACACAGGGCGTTCTATTCCCTTATCATCCATCTGCGTTAAAACAGCTCCTACTGCAAAATCACTACTATCACAGTACAAATTAAAAGGTTTTCCAACATCAAAAACATATAAAACAACTTTAGAGCGTACAGCATCTTTAAGTAAATTAAATGCCTGTTGATGTCTATCAGTCCAATCAATCTTATCTGGAACATGTTTGCTTGTCAAATCAGATAGAGGCTTCGCAATCTGTGCAAAATCTTTGATAAACTGTCTATAGTAACCAAAAAATCCCAGCAATTGCTTAACTTGTTTCTTCGTTTCTGGGGTTTTCAAATTAATTAAACTTTCAATTCTATCTGGATTCATTTGAATCGTTCCAGAACCAACCACATGACCGATGAACTTTACCTCACTCTTACCAAAGATACATTTCTTTAAGTTCAGAGTAATGTTATGCAGTCTCATTTGCATTAAATATGCATCTAAATGCTGTAAATGAATCTTCCAATCATCTGAATGCACAGCAATGTCATCTACATAGGGCTCAGCAAATTCATTTATAGGCTGTAAAACCATGTTAATTGCTTTAACAAATGTTCTTCCTGAGTTGATCATTCCGAAAGGAACACGAGTAAACTCGTACAGTCCATTGTGAGTAACAAAAGCAGTTTTCCATTGATCAGTTTGCTTAACAGGACAAGTCCAGTAAGCACTTCGACAATCAAAAATTGAGATCACATTTGATTTTCCAACTTTGTGCAAAACATCTTTCACAATCGGCATCGGATATTTACAATCCACAGTGAACGAGTTAATGTATCTGTAGTCGCAGGCAAGTCTCAGAGAACCGTCTTTCTTTTTAACAATTACCAACGGACTTGCCATTCTGCTCGAAGATGGTTTTATAATGTTGGCTTGAAGCATTTCTTTAATTTGTCGTTCAACTTCTGCTCGATAGATGAGTGGAATACGGTAAGCCATAAATTCTTTTTCACGAAATTCCGGTTTCAGTTCGATTTCATGTTCAACCAATGTACATAGTCCAGGCTTTTCAGAAAATCGATCAGAATATTTGTTCAGTACTTCCAGTAATTGTTTTTGTTGAGTCAATGTTAAATGGTTAATCTGATCAGGATCAAGATTCAGTGAGTTCTTTTCATCTTGCAAGTCATTCTTTGTCAGCAGTTCAACCACTGAACCAAAGTCTTCATCTTCTTCAACGATTAGTCCACAACTCATTGCTCTTGTAATGTACTTTCTGATTTTATTTGCGTGAATTATCTTTCGACAATCGTCACCCATATCAATCAAATAAGAGTACTTTGATCTTCGTTGTATGACAGTACATGGACCATGCCATCGTGAAATCAGTTTATTTGTTGACGTCGGATACAACACAATAACTTTTTCACCCGGTTCAAATTCTTTATGTTTCGCTCTTTTGTTGTATTGATTCGTATACTGTAATTGCTTCTCTCGTGAATATGATTCTGCAAACAGTAATGCTTTTTCCATATTTGCTTTCATGTCTTTCAAGTACTTTTCTGGTTGGATTCCAATATGAGGTGGTAAATTAATTTCTCTTGTCCAACTTTCTTTTAGAATTGCCAATGGTCCACGCGGAATCTTTCCATACACCAACATATAAGGAGCAATTCCAGTAGTTGCATTCGGTACTTCTCGTAATGCCCACACTGTAAACGGAATTACTTTGTGCCATTGCCTTGGATTGTCAACAATTACATGATGGATCATTTTCTTGAATGTTTGGTTCCATCTTTCTACTAGTCCAGCTGCCTCTGGATGACCTGGCGTGTCAAATCTTGGACTACAACCCATTAAATTCAGAAATTCTCTTGTCAGACTCGCAGTAAAATTTGTTCCTTGGTCACTTGTGATCACTGAAGGTACACCAACGTTCATGAACAACTCCATCAAAGCATCACATACAGCTTTTGCAGTTAATGATTTCAACAGAAACACTGTAGGCCATCTGGTGCAAGAATCGACAATACATAAACAGTACTTGTGACCTGCAGCAGATGCTGGCTCGATTGGTCCTACACAATCCACCGTAATTCTTCTAAACGCCACATCTTCTCTTGGAATTGGAGTGATAGGAACCCTGTCCATCACCAAACTTCTTGCCTTTAACTGACATTTCTCACATGATTTGCAAAATTTCACTATATCTCTTCTCATCTTTGGCCACGTAAAAGATAACTTTATTCGTTCTCTAGTTTTCTCTTCTCCAAGATGTCCTCCAAATACTGATTCGTGAGCCAACTCCATCACTTTCATTCGTCGCTCTTTTGGTAACACCAATTGATATATCGTTTGCTCTAATATTCGATATCTCTTGTACAGTAAGCCATTTACCACGCAGAATTCAGATTCTTTATCTGGCGCTAAATTCCACCATGCTTTCAATGATTCATCTTGTCTCTGCTGTTCTTCGAATTTCTTTGCGTCTGCAATCTGCATCTGTTGTTCTTCATCTTTCTCATTTTCTTGAAACAAATCTGCTATCTCCACATCACATTCATTATCCTCTTTCGTTTCATTTAGATTACCATTCTTGCATGCAGCCATCTCTTGTTCACTCATCTCTGCTGTTATACCGTCTTGCATTAAACTTTGTTGATCATCACTTTCGTTTTCCTCTTCACTTGAACTTTCAGTTTCACTTTCATCTTCGACTTCTACCACTTTCTTTCGCTGACTCTGCAATCTCGTCGTTACATTCGCTTGCACATCTCCTTGTATCATTTTCACTTGTGGCACGGCTTTAAGTTCTGCAATGATTTCTGGATGCAACAAGAATCTTTCTGTGCTTCCCATTTTTGCAATACTAGCACACATCAATGTCACATACGGTGTAAGTGAACATTTGACTTTATGCGGAATTACCTCTTCTTCCACATCGTTACAACACAGCCTTACATCAACTTTCACCAACTTTGCAGGAATGGCATCTCCTGCCACGCATTGTAAGTTCACTTTTCCAATCTGCTCCACCTGCATGCCTTCCAGTAATTCTTCACTAATCACCGGAACCTCTGCTCCAGAATCAATCAGTGCTTTTACTTTTATTGGTTCTTTTCCTGCTGTTCCACGAATTTCTACCTCGACGTACTGTAATAACACTTTCTTCAATGTTGTACTTTCATCTTTTCCAGCCATTTCTTTCTGCATTCCATTGTGCAATAGAATTTCTTTCTGAATATCAGGTGAAAGGTGACATTTCATCACTGACTTTACTTCAGTTTCTTCAGAATAATGAGACCGATGTTCTGTGGCTTGACTTTCAGAATTATCAACCACTTGAATTCGATTCACCCTCGAATTTTCTTGTTTTCCATAATTTGAGGTTGTAACCGGAACTGGACAGAATTTCATTAAATGCCTGTCTGATCCGCAGTTGTGACAACGTTTCACCACTGCACCTCGTTGTTCAATGCTTTCTTTTCTTTTATATGGAGTAAACGATGCATTGCCTTCTCTCGCGACAAACCTTGGTGGTGATTTGTTATATACCGGACGTTGTCTGGCCATCATCGACTCTCTATTCTCGTGAACAACCGGAGAATTTGGTTTCACTTCTGCACCTCTGAACTGATTTCCTGTTTCTTGATTGCTCTTCCAATGAAAACCAAAATTTGGAGTGAACTGTTGATTTCTTTTTACATTGGGTACAAAACCAAAACTTGTCTTATTCGGAATTGCCAAACCAATTCGATTATTAACATGAATGTCTGCTAGGTCTGCCACAACACTAGCTTCGTAACAATCAGTTCCTTCCTTCGACAATACAAACTGTAGTGGACCTGGTGGTAGTGATTCTTTCAACTTATCCGCCACTAATAAATCAAACAGCTTCTCAAAATTCTTATCCACTTTGCGACTTTTCACATAATAGTTCAACAAGTTCTTCAGCCTTGCTGTAAACATTGTATATGTTTCTTCAGCTGTCTTCTTCGCATCAATAAACTTCGATCTGTACTCTCTCGGTGTCAACTTGAATTCTTTTAACAAGTGCTGTTTCACGACCTGATAATCGTCTAAATCATCGAATGACAATCTGTTTAGAACAGTTCTAGCTTTCGGAGTCATCAATGGCAATAGTAACTTCACCCAGAATTGTTCTTGCACGTTGAAACTACGAAACGCATTCTCAACCGTTTCGAAATATAATGGCACCTCCATCATATCGTTTGGCATTTTAGGTAACACGTGTTTCATGGCATCACCAATTTTCTTTATTTTCGAAACCATCGTTTCACTTTCTTCCTGTTTCCTTTTCTGTTCTTCTCGTTCTTCTTTCCTTCTTTGTTCTTGTGCTTCTCTATTTTGCTTCTCCTCTTTGAGTTGTGCTTCTTTTAATGCTATTTTTTGTTGTTCCAACTTTAAACGTTCTTGTCTTTCCGCTTCCGCCTTCTCCATGCTTTCTTTCTGTAATTTCAGTTCTTCTTGTCTAACCTGTTCTGCTCGCTCCAACTCTGAAATTCGTACTTTTTCCTTTTCTTCTTCACGTAGTCTCTTCTCTTCAATCTGTTGCTGACGTATCTCTTCGTCACTTTTCCGCGCCCTTTCAAATTCAATCATCTGCTCTAATCTTCTCCTTTCAGCATCTTCTCTATCTTTTCTCAATTGCTCTAATTGAATTTCAAATTGCTGCCTTTGCAATTCTTCTTTCTCTCTTTGAAGACGTAATTCTTCCAGTCTTACATTCTCTGCTTTCTCTTCTTTCTCTCTCTGAAGACGTTCTGCCTTCTCTTCCTTTTCTCTTTGAAGTCGTTCTTTCTCTTCCTTTTCTCTTTGAAGACGTAATTCTTCCTGTCTTACATTTTCTGCTTTCTCTTCTTTTTCTCTCTGAAGACGTAATTCTTCCTGTCGCATTTCTTTCTCTTCTTGTCTTCGTTTCTCCTCTCTTTCTTTCTCTTCTTGTCTTGTCATCATCATCCATTGCATCATCATCTCCATAGACATAGGCCCAGGCGGTTTCTCAGTAACCTTTTCCACAGCACCACCGACAGCACCTTCTTCTTCCTCTGCTTCTTCTTTAAGCCAGACTTCAGCTAACGCTTCTAGCATGTCTTCACGTGACATATCTTTCAGTTTCTCTTCTTCAAAACCAGCCTTTAACAAGCGCTGCTTTAATCTTTCAGAAGACATCTTCTTCAATTCTGCTTGTTTCTTGACACTTAATTTCTCCATCTTACTTCTTTACTTCAGTGCTGTCCTTTCTGGAAAACACGAGTTTTCTTTTGTGTTTGAAGTATCAAGGGATTGTTCTTTGTTTGAAAACAACAAACTTGTATACCTTTGTCGTTGAGGCTTTCGTTGTCGTATATTTACCAATGATTCAAATGCGTATTCACCAGTCGACGTTGTTTCGAATCCCAGACGTTGTTTCGAATCCCAGACGTTGTTTCGAATCCCAGACGTTGTTTCGAATCCCAGACGTTGTTTCGAATCCCAGACGTTGTTTCGAATCCCAGACGTTGTTTCGAATCCACCGCTGCTGCCACCAAATATGTCACCAACTCTTTTCTTTCTTAGTTGTGACCTACCTCAAGAACTTTCCTTATCTCTACATATAAATTGCTCAACGACTTCTAACTGTTTAAGAATTAAATTGACACAGTTCTTTGAATGTTTCTCCTTTCTTTTAACACAGTTATTTCAAACGTACAATCAAAGTTCTTATCAATACAGCTCAACTGTAACTTCTAACATACAGCTCTCTACTGCATTAAAACATCTACTACACTGTATAGTTCAAATTCACTGTCATCAGCAGTTTCTAAGTTTGGCGCGCTAACTGCACGTGTAGAGAATCTATCGTCAGCCAAAGTTTAGGCTACTTTAGGCCAAACGCCGCTAGCCGACAGCGCAACTAAGGCCTAAGACTAAAACGCTTAACAATCGATACACATTATATATATATCAACCTAAAGAACACCTGTGCTCATTATGTATGCAAAACTGTTCACAGACACCTTTAAAACGTCGTCAATCGATGATATATATATAAATGGCACACACACATTACAACGAAACATTATTTTAACTATTAAATCACATCTTAGACTACTGTATCGTAACGTACTATAATAATAAATAAATATTTAAATTGCATTTCGTTATGAACCACTCGTCTACGGTGCTCCACCGTAACAATGAACTAAACAACATGAACACTACTCTGAGTGGAAATCACTGCACAGTCATGCTACGCCACTACGTTACACATTACGCCGCGTCAGAGCCATTCGCAGATCTATCTCTTCTTCCACCCTGATTGCAATGAATTCGTACATTTGTCTGTTCTAGCATTGACTATTGCAACTCTCCTCTTATTGGCCTTCCCAAGGTCCCCCTAGCTCCTATCCGGTCTGTTCTCAGAGCTGCTGCTAAATTGATTAGGCATACTTTTATCCCTAAATTCTCCCACATCTCTTTTGACGTGGTCAACCATCTGCACTGGCTTCCTCTTACTGCCCGCACTCAGTTCAAACTGTTTGTTTTAGTCCACAAGTCCAAGCGGGGTTTTGCCTCGAAATGTCTCAGATATATCATTCGCTATCCTCATTCTGCAGCTTCTCTCCGACCTCTCCGCTCTCTGGACCAACTTGATCTCTTCGTCCTTCGAAACTAGGACCCTCATGGCCCAGAGTAGATCATTTGGTACCATTGGGCCTGCCTGTGGAATGCCCTCCCTTCATCTGTACGTGTTTCCATTCTTTCTGGAGATGTTCCGACATCTCTCTCTCCTCAAAACCTATTTCTTCTCTCGGGGTACTGGCACTGGGAGCGCAACAAAGTGGCCAATGCTGTGAACCGCGCTATATAAATTACTAATTACATTACATATCACTGTGCACTCCAGTAGACTGCACTGGAAGAGATAGAGAACCTACTTAGTTCCATAGAGCAGCCGTTTTGTCATTTGCTCAGTCAGAGCCTCAGAGGGCGTATTTGATAAGTTAGAACGCTGTCCTTAAACACCTTTACAACGACGTCAATCGCTGTTATATATATAAATGGCGCAAGAAGATACACTAGATGCATCCTCAGTAGAGAGGTCCACGACACAATGGTAAAATTTCATCTTTAGCAGAACTATGCTCCACAAGTTTAAATCTGTTCTACCTCTCCTAAGTATGATGTAGACCAAATCTGAAGCAGATTGGAGCATTTTTAGAGGTCGCTCAAGGTCGCCAAACATTCTCTTGATAATACCATGGCATAGTGGAAATTATTGACTGTTATCTACTCAAAAAATATTATTAGAACCGCTTGTTACTTAATTTTGAACTGTTGTTTTAAACTGAAGTTTAGAAATACCAATCTAACATTATTAACTATTCTTTGATGTAGAATGCAAATGTTGGAATTTTTAAAATTGCTTTTAAGAACTGTAAACTTTTGTACTTAGTCAGATTTATTAGTACATTGGTGAAGATTAGGAATTGAAGAGAGTTGACTGTAGAGTTTTTGACATAGCTCATAAACACAATAATGGCAAAGACAAGAAGCAGTGCTGAAGTTTGGCTGATAGATAAGGGCACAGAAAAAAACTGTCTGGGTCCCATCTTCCAACAAAAGTTCCATCCGACGATCATGCTACAAGAACCATGAGGAGCAGGTGACAGACTTGCAGTACTAGTCATAGGTGACGGAGAAGAGATATATACTGGGAGTTCCAAAAATTGGCTGCAGAACTGGTAACGAACAAGCTGAAGCCTGCCTGAGGACTCTGGATGACTGGGGTCTTCGGACTTCGGAGTCTAGTTCGTGGTATATAGTCTATGACATCACTGCCAGCAATACTCGCCTGAAGAATGGTGCCTGCACTTTTATTGAGAATTCGAATTAGAAAGAATTAACCTGGATGGCTTGCCGCCATCATGTCATGGAACTTCCACTTGCTGTTTTCAGCTCTTTATCTGGACCTACTCTAGGGGTCTGCCATTACAATGCTCAGGAGGTTCCAGCAAAGCTGGCCACTCAATGATCTACTGCTACTGGAAAAGCTCAGTAAAGCTCTTCATTCTTTGTCAACGAATTAACTGCTGAATATTACAGTGGCAAAGGTTGCCTCGACCGCATTCGGCAGGCATATACGGTATGTGTCAGAAATTTTTGTCAGCCTGTCCTTGTTTGACGACAGAATTGTAGTGGATGTGAAAACACTGATGGTGACAAACCTCCACCTTCCACAGTCCATCAATGATGTGAAGTGCCTCGACCATCCTCTTGAACCCCTCAGCTCCCTTGACTTGCATCTTCCGTCACACACAGAACTACATGTACAGTAACTGTCATCGTTGAAATTATGAACTTGAATGGAAAAGAGAAGGCCCAAGGCTTCCTGGTAAAGGATCTTAAGGAATGATGCGATGATTACTCCTACCAGGACCTCATAAAGGCTGCGTCAGTCATGACAGATATCAACGACTCTGCTGGGAGATGCAGCAGTTAATTCGTTGACAAAGAATGAACAGCAGCAGTTCCTTTTTCGGCTCGTGAAACGCTGCAGGAACACCTATGCGTCCTGCTCTAAGGCCACGCTGATGAAGATGGCAGAGGACATAGAATGTGTTACTCAAGAAAAGTTCCAGCGTTTCCATAGCAAAATTGAACATTTTGGAACATTTTATTATCTTCGTTGCTGTACTACATGTCTTAGTTCAACTCAAATTCTGTTTTCTGTTCTTAGTGCAGATTACTTATTTGCTATCTCAACCCATTTAATAACTAACTGTCAGAGCTTAGACAATTTTTCCTTTCTGTTACCTGTAACAAGTTGCGACCTGTCAGCTTGGTGTTGTGAATAAACGAAATTGATTGATTGACCGATTTCATGTTTAATATGGTGAAAATACCCTGACCTTGAGCGACCTCTAAATACTCATCAATCAATCTCAAATTTGGTAGAGGTAATAGTGGGCAGCCATAGAACAAAAGGAGGGTTGTGGAGGGCAACTCTGAGAAACTTACTGTGTTTGGACCACCCTAATCCTCAGGCCCTAACATAGAGAACGTACGTAGTTTCCATATAGCAGCGTTTTCGTCATTTGCTCCGTCATGTCAGCGTGGTCCATGGCCATGAAGACGGTGTTGACGACGATGCAGATCGTAATGAACATATCGATGAAGGCATCCGTTATGAATAGTTCGATGATGCGAGCGAATCGATACCAACAGGGACAACATTGCCAACCGTAGAGAAGAAACGTACATTTGGCCTTCAAGTAGTCCCTCATCGTTAACGCTTCTTCCGGATGCTGGCTGCCTATAAACACACTCTAGCTACTGTAACATAGCTACTATTAGTATTACTCACTAGCTGAATTACTATGTAAATTTATTATTACGACTATTTTAGTAATTATAATTATTATGATTGATAATAATATTATGCTGCAATTGGACACCTTTAAAAGTGGTGTACCTGAAGATTTATATACCCGCCAGACGCCTTTGAAGCGATTGGAAGTTATCAATGTTGGTTCTGCATTGTCGTCAACGGCCTCTGATGTCATAGGAGGACGTTAAACTTTGGAATAATAATTTGCAGCAAAACATATTAGCATCATGATTAAAATAATAATATTTATCGTCATAGGGAAGGTCGATTAGAGGTTTCACTTTTGTGTATAGCCTTCCTTTACTAATTCCCTTTTCTCCTCCTCCTCCTCCTCCTCCTCGTCCTCCTCCTTCTCCTTCTTTCTTCCTCCTTATTCCCTCCATCCTTCCTCCTCCTTCCTTCTTTCTTTTTGTTATTAGTTTCTTACTGATTCAAAGGCTATCTTAAAGAACTGCTCTTCTGTCCTATCAGAGGCTGTAGACGTTGACAGGAAAAATATTGGTATTTATAGTGTTCACCATAGTCAAAGCTAAAACAGCTGTTCATCAAGACTCTGGATGTTGGTTGGTTAGTTTCTGTCTAACAACGCTGTGTCATAAAAGAGGTAATTAGCGTCGCCCTCCTCCTTTCTTCAGGCTTCGGACGGGCACAACTAAAAGTTTAGCGATATCTTACGGCTTCAAAGGCCGCTGATGTGGATAGTGAAAATGTGTGTACAGAAATATCCGACCTAGACCCAACGTTGGATAATCCATGTGACGTTTAAATAGCTTTATACAAACACATTTAAAAGGTGTCTAAATAGAAAATACATCATCTATTGATTAAGAACAACTGGTATTTTCCAACAATCAAAAATACAGCATTTGGATTAAAATACTTTTAACGAAACTTTTTGACTGTCCCCTGTCTTCGTTTGGCATAATAAGGTGAGATTTTTAATTAAAGCGACAGATACGACATCTTGCGTTTGCCACCATTCGAGTGCCACCGCTTGGTGTCCAAATGTTTAGCGACATCTCACGGTATCAAAGATCGCTGCGGTTGATCTCATTTTTTAGATAGTTCTCGCTCTTCGCATTTCCTAATAATCTATGTACGGTGAGATTTGGTAGTCAATTTAACATTCCTGAATGAAATATAAATATGCCCAAATTAAACACCTTTAAGATGTTTATATATATGCTATATATATACTCGTCAAACGCGTTTGAATAGACTGGGTATCACGGTAAAACTGCATAGGACAAAGTTCAATTGGCAACAATCACGTGCCTTTGATGTCATGCGATAACGTTCAACTAAGGAATACAGACAATATCGTGCTTTGTCCTAATTTGTCCTAATCGTTTTGCTACAATCGACTCAGTTTCAGAGGCAAAGGCAAGATATTCTAAAATGAACGAGACTGGTCAATCTTTAAAAATTCAGAAAAATCGTGATCGTAAAATCCAAATCACTTAAAACTGTCGTTGACGGCCTTTTTTATGTCATACGACGACGTTAAACCTTGGAAAATAATAAAAAATTCGTCTACATAGGGAACGGTCAGAGTTGTTCATAAATAATTCCACACTTCTTTTAAGCGTATCATTCGTCTTATAAGTACTAGCAGACGCGCGGTGTTGCATTGTATTCAAACCTCAATGCATTATAATTATACCATTTGAACGGTGAGAACTGTTAAAAGTAATAAATTTCTGCCGACGTCAACGGCCTTGTTTAAAAATAGTTCCACACCTCTTTTAAGCGTGTCATTCGCCTTATAAGTAATAGCAGACGCGCGGTGTTGCATATTCATCATGTGAAGTTTATTCTATTGTCAACACGGTAGCATAATAAATGATAAAGAATTGTCATATTCACTGTTGAATATATTTCTTTAAAAATGCTTGACTTTACTGATTGATGACTTCTTAAAAATCCAAAAGTGAACTTCATGTTAAACTTTCGTATCTTCTAAATTTGTAAAATAAATGTTATTGAAATAAATAGATTAAGAAGTAAATGTGCATTAATAATGGTGATCAAGAATTAATTTTAAGAAACCTTTCTTGTATACGACAATTGCTACTAAATATTGTTGAATTTGCATCAGATACCAAATTGCATGTATCAAACTGTATATTTATGAATTGTATTTTTTAATGTCGTTAAACAATGAACACTAATGACATTTTAAGGTTATGTTTGGACAGTCTTAAATGGTGTCTTTTCGACGCTATGAATTCATTTCACTGCACTGTATATGTTTTAAATTGTCGTCAACGGCCTTTGATGTCATATGACGACGTTAAACCTTGGAGAAATAAATAAATAGTGTTGCATTATATTATATTAACCTCATATAATGCACTATGATTATACCATTCGAACGGTGAGAACTGTTCAAAATAATTTCTGCCGACGTCAACGGTCTTTGTTTCCATAAGCTGTCGTTAAACTCTGGATCCATCCATCCCACCTCATCTACAATCATCTTAACCTCACTTGACAAACTCCGCCACTGCTCTTGCTCTGGTCGTGCCAGTCCCAAAGCAATGTCTGTTGCAATGAGTGTAGAACAATAGATGACGTTCTTACTTACTTTCGCACCTGCTCTTTCGTCCTGAGGCATGACTCACGATGTCCTTGAGCACGAGTACGTCTGCGAAAGACAAGAGCAGAACACGAGATGATCAGGAGAGGTGAGGATTCGTAATCGTAATCGTAATCAAACATTTATATAGCGCCACTCAAAATAGTGGCGCTCCCGATTACTTTGAACTCTTGAGGGAAAGATTTTGAGTGCAGGTTACAAGAGTCATATTGAAACACGATTATTGCAGTTTCATTTTCAAGATGAAAAAATTATGGATGGCATTTTGTCAGAGTATAAAATATATTTTATATGATGAGCAATTTTTACTGTTATAACCGTTATCATGATCGTCATCATCATCATCATCATCATCATCATCATCATCATCATCATCATCATCATCATCATCATCATCATCATCATCATCATCATCATCATCATCATCATCATCATCATCATCATCATCATCATCATCATCATCATCATCATCATCATCATCATCATCATCATCATCATCATCACATCGTCGTCGTCGTCGTCGTCGTCGTCGTCGAAGTCATCATCATCATCATCATCATCATCATCATCATCATCATCATCATCATCATCATCATCATCATCATCATCATCACATCGTCGTCGTCGTCGTCGTCGTCGTCGTCGAAGTCATCATCATCATCATCATCATCATCATCATCATCATCATCATCATCATCATCATCATCATCATCAGCATCATCATCATCATTGTTATTATTTGTTGTTATTATTTGTTGTTATTATTTGTTGTTATTATTTGTTGTTGCTGCTGCTGCTGTCATTATAATGTTTATTAGCATAATTATGATGATTAAGTGGGTGCTAATTACCGTTGATGTTGATTGCGGTGGCGCTTGGTCTGTGACCTGCGAATGAGTTCGTTGAGAAGTGGTTGTTCTTGTGTGGCTCAAACAGAGAATCGCTCTGAGACGAATCCTGTCCAACCAACAACGGCACCTTCAGACGTATGCATATTGCATGCACGCATTCTTCTGCTAAAGTTACCCTTCACTCTCTCGTTCATTCATTAACTCATTTACTAATTCATTAATTATTTAACTAATTGAAATGCAGTAATCCACTTTTTTCATGCTTTCACTCGTTAACCAAATCATTCATTCACTCATTCAATAAGTCATTCGCTAAATAATTCATTTACTCATTCACTAACTCAATCATTCACTCATTCACTAACTCATTCACTAATCCATTCACTCATTCAACAACTTATTCATTCACTCTTTCATTAGCGCATTCATTCACGCATTCACAACTCATTCATTCACTCTTTCACTACCTCATTCGTTCACTCATTCATTCACTCATTCATTCACTCTTTCACTACCTCATTCGTTCACTCATTCATTCACTCATTCATTCACTCATTCATTCACTCATTCATTCACTCATTCATTTACTTATTCACTTACTCATTCACTAATTCGTTCGTTCGTTCTTTTACTCAATCACTCCACTCATTCCTTTATTCTTTTTCTCGTTCACACATTCAATTGTTCACCATCTCTTTCACTAACTCAATCACTAACTCATTTGCTAACTCGTCGATCCGTTCCTTCGTTCTATCACTCGTTCTCTCCACTCATTCATTCATCCATTCATTTATTCCGTTTGAACTCTTCAGCTCACCATCTTGTCCGGAATGAGTGCAGTCGTGTGATGGCACGACCACTGGAAGTGCGTCGGTTCCTTCTTCTTATCACTGAATCGGAACCCTGGGACCTGGAGCAGCCTCGACGAGTGGCGGGAAAGGAAGCTGGGATGACGGATCATGGGCATCTGCGGAGGAGCCACGCCGAATGACGTCGTCGAGCTGACCCTCCGTCTCGGAATCAGAAGATAGGGGGCGCTCTGAACGTGGTTGAAGACGTCGACGGTGGTTGGGGTGAGGATGGGGGATGTGGCCGTGGAGTCATCGGCGTAGGGGAGACAGAGGTTTTCCAGGTAGGGAAGGATCGTGGGGTGATGGTCGGATGACTGGTATGTAGCGGGGTCACGTTTCCAGCTGAATTGGCTCGCACGGCTGTCGAGACGGTGGGAGAACGGAGAGTCGGAACGACTGCAAAAGACCTGGAATGGAATTAAACTAATTAATTAATTCAATAGGATGGTTCGTTAGAAAAATTACGACTCAGTTTAACAATAGGCTATCCAAAGTGAATCCAGGTGGAATTATCCACAGATATTTTCTTTAAAGAATGCTATCATTGGTCGGTTACATGCCGTGTTGTAAAAGGGGGGCTATCGATGCCCTCCTCCTTTCTCCAGACTTCGGACTGGCTATATCAGGCTTCGAACAGTGGCGGAGTTATTACATAATTATTGCAGAAATTTCCGTTGTTTGAAACAACATCTTGTGGCTGCGAGGGCCGTTCACGTCGACCTTTCCGTACAAACTACTGCATATACTTGCTTCTATTGGATCCTCAGTTTAACGGCAGCTTATGACAACATAGGCCGTTTCCGCCGACAAAGATTAGTTTTGGCATATTACAGCTTTTTTTCACTTGCTTCTGTTACCGCATCCCGTGGCTAAATAGACACCAGATGATAACTTTAAAAGGTGTGTAAAAATTACGCTATAAAGCCAGAAGGCTACCGAGTCTTATGCCTATATAGAATTTTTTTACTTCGTTGTAAAGGTGTCTTAAAGGAATGTTCTAACCAACGGAATAACCTGTTCCTATATACCTGTGGCTAAACAAGTAAGCAAGTAAGTAAGTATGCGTTTTCTTTATCAAACGCAAGCAAATTGCTCGACGTTTAACATTCAATGCTAAAAACAATTGCGATTCTGAAACAAAATTACACGAATAAGATAAAGTCAACTAATATGCCATCGGTTACTAACTTTAAAAGGTGTGTAAAGAGAGCACTTAGTCTAGCCAACATAGCTATGTGGACTCAGTGTTACCTGTTGCAAGGTAGTTGCACGCGTCATAAGCAAAGCAGAGCTTTTGACATAATAAGCTTTTGACATAATAAGCAAAGCAGATCTTTTGACAAGTCTAAGTATCTTGAGTATCTCAAGTATTTATGTCTAGTATTCTGAAGCCCACATTCGCACACTAGCTCGTACACGCACAAATGTACATTTATAAATACACATACGCAAAACATTTATTATTATTTATGCATACACATCTACACATATACATGCATGCAACCACATACATACATACATACATACATACATACATACATACATACATACATACATACATACATACATACATACATACATACATACATACATACATACATACATACATACATACATACATACATACATACATACATGCATACATACATACATACATACATACATACACACATACATACATACATACGTACATACATACGTACATACATATAAGTGCGCATGCGCCATGGTCTCTGACCTTGCTTGCCCTGCTGTTGATGCTGTCACGGCTGGCTGCCCTTTCTGCGATGGATCTGACGCTAGCCAATGGCATCTCCAGACCAGCGCAACTGGCGTTCGAATTCCTTGATGCACTTCCACGCTCAGCTGCATCTTCCAACGCCTGACGCCTCGCCTCCATCTCCTGCAAATCATTCATTTAATTGGAATCTAATCCCAATCTAAACAACTCACTTCTATAGCGCCTTTAAATAAATGGTGGTCGCTTAAAATGAAACCCTTTAAATCAACATTTGTAATGTATTGGAGAACTTCAGTCAAATCCTTTCAAAAGTTAGTAGTTAATCTAAAAATTATAATATAATCAAACCTGATCAAATAAAAAGTCTTATCTCGTTTAGTCTAATGTCTTCTCTAGAGCCATTTTCAAAATGAGCGATCGATTTTCATTGAAGTTAATTAAGACATATCACGCAGCGTTAGCTTTTCGTTGCGTGGCCATTCATGCAATACGATGCCACCCTGTGCAAACTCAGTCCCGCTTTATCTTTTGGTCCGTAAATGAATACCAAAGGAAACTGGGTGGCTAAATGAATTCGGAAGAATGATCTAACGAAAGAAGAAAAATATGAATCAAGTAATGATCAAACGAACGAATGAACAGATGAACGAATGCAAGAACGAACGAATGAACGAAAGAATGAACGAACGAAATAATGAGCGACTGAGTTGTAGAGATAATTGGAGAATCGAACCGCTGCCTGAGCTTCCTCGGCCTCTCTTTCCTCCTGTGCCTGTTTCTGGCAATCGTCATAAGACATGGCAACAATGGCAAGAATCAGATTGACCAGATAGAAGGATCCAAGGAAGATGATGACGACGAAGAAGAGCATGTGATACGGTCCATTCGCTCGGATTATCTACAGCAGAAGCACCAGCAATAATCAACGGATATCAATACAGCATAGTAGTAGTATTGGTAGTGGTGGTAGTGGTGGTAGTGGTGGTGGTGGTGGTGGTGGTGGTGGTGGTGGTGGTGGCGGCGGCAGCAGCAGCAGCAGCAGCAGCAGCAGCAGGAGGAGGAGGAGTAGGAGTAGGAGGAGGAGTTGGAGGAGGAGGAGGAGGAGGAGGAGGAGGAGGAGGAGGAGGAGGAGGAGGAGGAGGAGTAGGAGTAGGAGGAGGAGGAGGGAGTAGGCGGGAGTAGGAGTTGGAGTAATACTGAAAACGGTAATACCTCTAGTGCCAGTCCCAACCAAGATCATGAGGAGGGTGACGTCAACGGCCCTGGCAACCACAGGATGTCGTTAAACACGGATCTGCTAAATACTAAAATAACACAACGACCAGCTGAATAGGAAGCACATGATATCACTAGGTAGAATGTGATTACGGACCTGTTTTTATACACCTTTAAAACGCGAGTAACTGACTTTATATATTTACTACCTGCATAAATCCTTTAATATCTTTCATCAAATCCAGCTTGAACGTGTATATTTGAAGCTATATATTAGTGTGGTCCAAAAATATAAAGTTTGGAAATTCAATCCTCCACAAGGCTGCCCTTGTTCCATATGCTATTAGTGATTTACTTGCCAAGTTTTAACAAAATTGAACACTGTTTACTGGTACCAACTTTCTGCAACTTTTTAATTAAACATCGAAAAATTAAAAAAATCGCCTTTCGACAGTACATCGAGTACAATTATCAGCTTTAAACAGATATTGTCATGAAAAATGAGAATCTGTCTATTAAAGCTATTAAACTAATGTCGAATCAATGACAGTCTTAAAAAACTGAATCATAAAATGAAAAATTGTAGATGTTCTTTATTGTTCTTAAAATTTTAGACTGAGATCTCCTTACATTGGGAATGGAAATTCTCTTCGGAGGTTGGACATTGGCTGCAATAGATATTGCTTTTGAGTTTCATCCTTTGTCAAGGCTGCATTATATAATTGGATAAGTGCAACCCCTCTTTCTGCACAATCTTTCTGCACAATCTTTCTGCACAATCATTGACGACCTTAAGAGTCTGACTTTTTCTTTGTGGGCCTGAAAAGTTGGGTCCAACAGCCAAAGAGCTAGGTCAGCATCCATTATCACAGAGCGCCTCTAAATAGGCAATCTGGTAGGGGCGCTATAACAAGTGTTCAAATACAATACAATACAATACAATACAATACTTTAACACTTTGCACAATTGTTAGTCCCTCTTTTAGATGGTGAAACATAAAGTTTTTGAAAATAGCTCTATTGATTGGCAATCCAGATACATGTAAGGATATCCGTTTCAGGTTTCCCTGCTAGCCATGCTAGTGGCGAACTCTCGGTCATTGCTAATGCCATGACTATCAAACATAATTTTATCTAAATATAAAATAAAAAAATTATAGAATCTAAATATTTAAAACTACTTTTTAAAATAACTATTAACTAGAATAATTGAAATATAATTATATATTGCATTATTTAGAACAGTCGCTCAGTCAGTTATGTCATTAATGTCAAATCTTGTCAATACTTATTGCAAAGGCACAATGGCACATGAAAAAATATATTTAGGCTAGTTATGTGATCTTAGTTCATACACTGCTTACTCATCAAGATCAGTATCATAGATATTATTAATAAATGAATAAGACAGCTACACCTTCATAAACTTTGCACATTTATTTCTTTTAGAATTTTAATACGTCGAATTTACCAATAATTGTTTCATTTATAATTTTTACTGTTAACTACAATGTGGAAGCTTCTAGCAAGGTTTTTGTTGTTTAAATTACAGTTGATTAAATTGTGTACTTAAATCTAAGTTCAAAAATAGTAATTATTTAAACTAATTGCAATACTTGAAATATTTTGTCGTTGTGTAGCCTTGTCTATTGGAATATAATTATTATTGTGATTGCCAACACAGTCACCATCTGGTGACTGAATATTTTACTGCTAATTAATCATGAATATACAAAACATTAAACATCAAAATCAGATTCAGGAAACAGTCCATATTCACTGCAAATCTACCGATTAGGTAAATAATTATTGTGCAATGTCAAGATGTAAAGTGAGAATCCTTTATAATTCGAAAGCCAAAACTCGAACATTCATATTTGAGGTGCTATTTGGTTGGTACCTCTAAACATGTTCCAATTCAGTTCAAATTTTGCATGAGGATACCTACAACCATATGGAATAAGGGCAGCCTTGTGGAGCAGCATTATTAAAGAAAAAATTTTTTCACATGTAATCTTGGACCACGCTACTATATATAGGTCATATATTTCCTACAAACGATTATAAACGATTAAACTCCGCCACTGCTTTTACTCGTAATCGTATTCGTAATCGTAATCTCCAAACTTCTAAAGCGCCACTCGAAAGCCAAGCGCAGGGCACCAGCTTATTCACGAGCGCTGAATGGCAGTGCAGTTACTATGGCAGTGCCAGTCCCAAGCCCCAATGAAGGAGGAGGGCGACGCTAATGATCTTAGTTATCACAGTGTCGTTAAACTGAAACTATTCACCAGCGATAAAATCGCAAAGTTCACCTTTGACCCTGAACTGCAGGTTATAAATATAATGATGTCGACGGTTGATTTTTCATATTCGTAGTAGTAAACTACAAATGTATGAAGCGCACTTGAAAGCCAAGCGCGGGGCACCAGCTTATTGACGAGCGCTGCGTCGTGTCAGAAAGGTTGTCAAAAGATGTCCAGTGGATATCCATGAGCGGTTGCCAGAGGCCAGAAAAAGGAGGCGCTAAGGCAGGTTTCGTTTCGAGGAAGGTGGTAAGTCGGAGGATGAGATTCATTCATTCATTCGTTCATTCATTACTAGAATTTGTATAGCGCCTCTTCAAGGGAACTACTCAGAGGCGCTCCCAACCCAAGCGCGGCCAAATAGGATCGTTTTTAGTTGCGAGAGGAATGACTGAGAAGGGGTTCCAGGAAGGGAGCGGAGGACCAGAGGGAGGCCATTCCAGGTCGAGGGGCCAACCACAGAGAAAGCACGGCTCTGCCTGATGGAGGTACGAGCAAAAGGGACAGAGAGAAGACCCTGTTCAGCTGAACGGAGGGAGCGCGAGAGTCTCGAACACTAAGGGTGGGGCTACAAAGCTCAATAAGGTATGCAGGAGCGAGACCCAGCAGGCAGAGCCAAACTAAGGCAGAGATGAGTCAGGATAGAAATTATTGAAGAGGTGAGACTTTAGTTTGAAATGGAAAGCCCCAGGGGTGATAGATAGAGGCAGGCGCGTAACTAGCATTACGCAATTACGCAACTGCGTAAAGATTTTAGCAGCTCTCAAAAATTTTTAACCGTTTAGATTACTTTTTGACATTCTAGATTACTATTATTAGTTGAATTTCTAATGTGCAGACTTTATTACTGTACAGTCAGTAAAACATTTCCCTTCGCCGACATAGTGAAGACTCTGCAAATTTCGTGGCACTTCTGAAATTTCGATCACAGACCGACACTATAGATTAAATCATCTTAAGCTAATGTCATCTGGTCCACGCAAAAACCAGTACATAGGCCTAAGTCCGTTGATTCAAAAATCAGCTGATCCACTTGTGTGGCCTGTGAGTTCGAGACATTATTGTGGCAGAATGTCGTGCGGCTAGGTTGTACACTTTATTGTTTGATGCGAGCACAGAACAGATATCGGTCAGCTTATACGATATGTTGATAGCGTGAACAACCCGGTTCTCAGTATGTGGCAAAAGAACAATTTATAGGGCCTAACTGTCATCACAAGTTTTCCCAACAGCAGCTTTATGAAGTTGGTTTCTGTATATGTTAAGATATGTTGATAAGGACAATTTGCTGCCGACTTTTCAATCTGGTTTTCGTAAGGGCCACTCCACGGAGACCCTGTTAGTTCGCCTCCTCTCTGATATCTATGGGGCTATTGATAGGTCACAGGTCATCCTCTTAGCATTATTTGCTGTCAGCACGGCGTTTGACACCGTCGATCACGATATCATTCTTAGGCGCCTATCTACCTCGTTTGGCCTTTCTGGTAACTTTCTTGACTGGATTGTTTCCTACCTCCATCACCGTTCCTTCTCTGCGGTCTACGCTGCTGATACTGGTCCTCTCCTGGCCTCTTGCTGAGCCTTGCTCTGTGCTGAACCAATCTTATGCGGGTGACCTGCAGGCGTTTTTGCACTGTCCTGCGTCAGCAGCCATTACCGAAGCCCGGGCCATGAACCGGGCAATGGAGGCTCTCGAGGCCTGGATGTCCTCCAATCGCCTGCGGCTAAACTCATCTAAGACCCAGTTCATTTGGCTTGGCACGCGCCAGCAGCTCGCCAAAATTGATTTGGAGGCCCTTGCCCAGGAGTTCCCGCAGATTACTTTCTCACAGTGGCAAAGAAATTAATTAATTGATAAATCCAGGCAGGCTATCAACTTTATAAAATAAAATTATAGGCGTGTATGTAATGAGATCGACGATCGTCATGAAAACTGCAATCTCTTAGAGAAAATAACATATCCAAAATTAAGTGGCCAAGGGCAGCATTTTGGGCCGTCGCCCCGGGCGGCATTTCAGCTCCGTACGCCATTGCTTTCTCATCCTTTGTCCGGGACCTTGGTGTCACATTAGACCAAGAACTAACGTTCACGCGGCATATCAGCCTGCTATGCCGCGATTGTGTATACCAGCTGCGTCAGCTTAGAGAGGTCTTCCGTTCCTTAACCTTTAATGCTGCCTTAATGCTTATCCACTTCTTTGTTGTTTCCCGTCTTGATTATTGCAGCGCCCTCTGCGTGGGTTTTCCGGCGACTCGGGTTGGGTGCTTGGTTCGGGTCTTACGCTCGGCGGCACGCTATATTGGTTGCATCCCAAGATTCCGCCATGTTACTGACTATATGCGGGATGTCTTGCATTGGCTTCCTTTCCCACAGTGGATCGCTTACCGGATCTCTTCCTTGGTCTGGCGCTGATGTGGTCTCTGTTTATCTACAGGAGCACCACCCTCAGCATCCAGCACCGTGGTTCTCCTCGCTCTTCTAGGCAGGCTGAGGTTCTTGTCTCCCGGTCGCGGACTTCTATTCTGCAGCGCCGTGCTTTTTCTGTTGCTGGCCTGCAATCTGGAATGGGCTTCCTTTGGCACTACGCCTAATGCCGAGAGCCCTTCAGATCACGTTCTATTCTAACTTCAAGACTGTTCGGACTTCGGAGTTGGGTCGGGTGCGCTCCTAAGTAGATAATCTTGAAGGGGCGCTATGTAAATCTCTGTAATGAATGAATGAATCATAATTTGCCAAAGAGCTGATGTAAAATGTTATTACTTTTAACCAAAAAGATTGTCTCCAAAATGGACCATTACAAACCAACAAATAAATTTATTTTCTTATGCTTTAGTTAATTGCTTTGATGAGTCTGTCTGTTTCTAGTCTACGTTGGTTGCTGGGACTTTGCAGCTGAACCCATTTTAAAAATCAAATTATGAAATTATAATTATAATTTTCCAAAGAACTTATGTAAAATGTTATTACTTTGAATCAAAAGTTGGTCTCCAAAATGCACCATTACAAACCCCTAAATGAAAATTTTTCTTACCCTGGGGAGAGGGCACAGCCCCCTCCCCAGACCCCTCCCCTCAGAGTTCTTCAAAACTGCGTAATTTTATGGAAGACCTGGTTACGCGGTGTCTAAATGCCGTGTGGGTACTCGTTCAAATACATCGACGTTAAACAGAAACTATTTGCTTTAAGATAGGCATTATATAAAAGACACTTATAATTACAATAATACCATTCACTCCGCTTTTGTATTATTCTCAAGTGGTGCCCGTCCAAAGCCTGGATCAAGGAGGAGGGCGACGATAATCAACAACGTCATGACACGGCGTCATTAAATAGAAGCTATTTGCCTTAACATAGGCGCTATATAAATTGACACTTACAATAAAAATTTCTTTCACTCCCCCTTATACTCGAGTGGTGGCAGTCTCAAGACGAGATAAATGGGGAGGGCGTCGAAAATTATCTTTGTCATTACGCAGCGTCGTTAACCATTAATTTTCGTTGAATTTATTTATTTATTCGGTAACCAAACAAGTAACAGCAATTCAGCAGATTGGCATAGTCGAATTTAAGGTCACTCAGGCGACCGCATAAGTAAGGGGCCAAAGGTCCCGCCAGTAAGGGCCACCTAGGGATAATTAGTAGTACATGAAGTACTTATGCCAACTAAGATACACTGTAAATAATCAATATTATTGTTAAACTTAATTATTACTTAACTAATCAATACCTGAACAACTCTAGTACACATTTACTGAACTTAATCGTTACAAGTGAAGAGCGAAAATGCTGAATGAGAGAACCAATTAAGGATACATGCATGATGTTCAGTTGTTCATATTAAGTGAATTCGTTTAGAATGTGGGTGCGGAGCTCACGCCACAGTACTTATTCTATTAGTAGGCCTACCAAGCCAAGCACAAAAAAATGAGGCTTCGATACTAAGCTTTCCTATGACAGAGTGGCGCTAAACAGCAACTAATCGACAAAAGCAAAAAAGGTAATATTATGCTCTAGTTAGACACCTTTAAAAGACTTTCAATAATTGTTACTTATTCACAAGTAGACTCTAAAAATCCAATTATTTGCTGGTTCAACAATACCTATCGATATCAACACCTCTGGTGGCGTAAGATATTCTTAAACCAATGCAAACTCCGCCACTGTTCGTACTCTGACAGTGCCAGTCCTAAGCCTGGAGAAAGAAGGAGGGCGACGCTAATAATCTCTGTTATGACATAGTGTCGTTAAACAACTAACTAACTAATCGTATGTTGTCTTCTGACACTGCGCGATAACGGCAGATGTTGCCATAAGATGTCATTAAAATGAAGATTAATAAATAATTAATCACGATAAAATTTCAAAAGTAGAATAAGAATCCAATGTCATATTTATAATTACATGTATTGTGCATTTGTGGCTGATGTCGTTTTAAAATTTGAATAGCTAGATTGAGATTCTATTGTGCATTGGGAATCTTCATTACGATTTTTGCTTTCAACATTATTTCTTACGTACACCTGGCGTCTCATTGAATACAGGGTAGCCTAACGTGCGTCATCTTCTACCAATGAGGGACTGCTCGACGACAGCATCGTCGTGTCCTGCGGGCGCTGTCACCTGTCGTCTCTCCATCATATCAATGCAACTTGGTCAAGAGACTCTGAACATCCATGCTATATCTGTCAATGTATAATCGACATTTTCATTGGTTGGCTCTAAACGTAGGTTACAGGTTACATTAGTGAGAGTATGTGACTGAGACTGAGTATATTATGAGACCCCTTCAACTCATAGGTTATATCAGATTTTGAACGTTTTATAAAATCGACATGAACGGCTACAAATGGATCCAATTCATAATTAACATTTTCCCTTTCCTGTTTACCTCTGTAAAATAGTGCCGTATTGAATATGTTATTGACATGAGGCATACAGACCGAGTTATTACCGAGTTAACAGAAACTTGACGTTATTAACATATATTTGTATATTACAAATGGATAGAACCGATTCATATAAAATTATCATTCTTGCCTTTATAAAGAAAGATAATGAAATGAGTTATTGAAAAAAGAGTTATTGAAAAGAGTTATTGAAAAGAGTTATTGAAAAGAGTTATTGAAAAGAGTTATTGAAAAGAGTTATTGAAAAGAGTTATTGAAAAGAGTTATTGAAAAGAGTTATTGAAAAGAGTTATTGAAAAGAGTTATTGAAAAGAGTTATTGAAAAGGTTATTGAAAAGAGTTATTGAAAAGAGAGTTATTGAAAAGAGTTATTGAAAAGAGTTATTGAAAGAGTTATTGAAAAGAGTTATTGAAAAGAGTTATTGAAAAGAGTTATTGAAAAGAGTTATTGAAAAGTTTATTGAAAAGAGTTATTGAAAAGAGTTATTGAAAAGAGTTATTGAAAAGAGTTTATTGAAAAGAGTTATTGAAAAGAGTTATTGAAAAGTTATTGAAAAGAGTTATTGAAAAGAGAAAAGATTGAAAAGAGTTATTGAAAAGAGTTATTGAAAAGAGTTATTGAAAAGAGTTATTGAAAAGAGTTATTGAAAAGAGTTATTGAAAAGAGTTATTGAAAAGAGTTATTGAAAAGAGTTATTGAAAAGAGTTATTGAAAAGTTTATTGAAAAGAGTTATTGAAAAGAGTTATTGAAAAGAGTTATTGAAAAGAGTTATTGAAAAGAGTTATTGAAAAGAGTTATTGAAAAGAGTTATTGAAAAGAGTTATTGAAAAGAGTTATTGAAAAGAGTTATTGAAAAGAGTTATTGAAAAGAGTTATTGAAAAGAGTTGAAAAAGTTATTGAAAAGAGTTATTGAAAAGAGTTATTGAAAAGTTATTGTTTATTGAAAAGAGTTATTGAAAAGAGTTATTGAAAAGAGTTATTGAAAAGAGTTATTGAAAAGAGTTATTGAAAAGAGTTATTGAAAAGAGTTATTGAAAAGAGTTATTGAAAAGAGTTATTGAAAAGAGTTATTGAAAGAGTTATTGAAAAGAGTTATTGAAAAGAGTTATTGAAAAGAGTTATTGAAAAGAGTTATTGAAAAGAGTTATTGAAAAGAGTTATTGAAAAGAGTTATTGAAAAGAGTTATTGAAAAGAGTTATTGAAAAGAGTTATTGAAAAGAGTTATTGAAAAGAGTTATTGAAAAGAGTTATTGAAAAGAGTTATTGAAAAGAGTTATTGAAAAGAGTTATTGAAAAGAGTTATTGAAAAGAGTTATTGAAAAGAGTTATTGAAAAGAGTTATTGAAAAGAGTTATTGAAAGAGTTATTGAAAAGTTATTATTGAAAAGAGTTATTGAAAAGAGTTATTGAAAAGAGTTATTGAAAAGAGTTATTGAAAAGAGTTATTGAAAAGAGTTATTGAAAAGAGTTATTGAAAAGAGTTATTGAAAAGAGTTATTGAAAAGAGTTATTGAAAAGAGTTATTGAAAAGAGTTATTGAAAAGAGTTATTGAAAAGAGTTATTGAAAAGAGTTATTGAAAAGAGTTATTGAAAAGAGTTATTATTGAAAAGAGTTATTGAAAAGAGTTATTGAAAAGAGTTATTGAAAAGAGTTATTGAAAAGAGTTATTGAAATTGAAAAGAGTTATTGAAAAGAGTTATTGAAAAGAGTTATTGAAAAGAGTTATTGAAAAGAGTTATTGAAAAGAGTTATTGAAAAGAGTTATTGAAAAGAGTTATTGAAAAGAGTTATTGAAAAGAGTTATTGAAAAGAGTTATTGAAAAGAGTTATTGAAAAGAGTTATTGAAAAGAGTTATTGAAAAGAGTTATTGAAAAGAGTTATTGAAAAGAGTTATTGAAAAGAGTTATTGAAAAGAGTTATTGAAAAGAGTTATTGAAAAGAGTTATTGAAAAGAGTTATTGAAAAGAGTTATTGAAAAGAGTTATTGAAAAGAGTTATTGAAAAGAGTTATTGAAAAGAGTTATTGAAAAGAGTTATTGAAAAGAGTTATTGAAAAGAGTTATTGAAAAGAGTTAAAGAGTTATTGAAAAGAGTTATTGAAAAGAGTTATTGAAAAGAGTTATTGAAAAGAGTTATTGAAAAGAGTTATTGAAAAGAGTTATTGAAAAGAGTTATTGAAAAGAGTTTATTGAAAAGAGTTATTGAAAAGAGTTATTGAAAGAGTTATTGAAAAGATTGAAAAGAGTTATTGAAAAGAGTTATTGAAAAGAGTTATTGAAAAGAGTTATTGAAAAGAGTTATTGATTGAAAAGAGTTATTGAAAAGAGTTATTGAAAAGAGTTATTGAAAAGAGTTATTGAAAAGAGTTATTGAAAAGAGTTATTGAAAAGAGTTATTGAAAAGAGTTATTGAAAAGAGTTATTGAAAAGAGTTATTGAAAAGAGTTATTGAAAAGAGTTATTGAAAAGAGTTATTGAAAAGAGTTATTGAAAAGAGTTATTGAAAAGAGTTATTGAAAAGAGTTATTGAAAAGAGTTATTGAAAAGAGTTATTGAAAAGAGTTATTGAAAAGAGTTTATCTGAAAGAGTTATGAAAAGAGTTATTGAAAAGAGTTATTGAAAAGAGTTATTGAAAAGAGTTATTGAAAAGAGTTATTGAAAAGAGTTATTGAAAAGAGTTATTGAAAAGAGTTATTGAAAATTGAAAAGAGTTATTGAAAAGAGTTATTGAAAAGAGTTATTGAAAAGAGTTATTGAAAAGAGTTATTGAAAAGAGTTATTGAAAAGAGTTATTGAAAAGAGTTATTGAAAAGAGTTATTGAAAAGAGTTATTGAAAAAAGTTATTGAAAAGAGTTATTGAAAAGAGTTATTGAAAAGAAAGAGATTGAAAAGAGTTATTGAAAAGAGTTATTGAAAAGAGTTATTGAAAAGAGTTATTGAAAAGAGTTATTGAAAAGAGTTATTGAAAAGAGTTATTGAAAAGAGTTATTGAAAAGAGTTATTGAAAAGTTATTGAAAAGAGTTATTGAAAAGAGTTATTGAAAAGTTATTGAAAAGAGTTATTGAAAAGAGTTATTGAAAAGAGTTATTGAAAAGAGTTATTGAAAAGAGTTATTGAAAAGAGTTATTGAAAAGAGTTATTGAAAAGGTTATTGAAAAGAGTTATTGAAAAGTTATTGAAAAGAGTTATTGAAAAGAGTTATTGAAAAGAGTTATTGAAAAGAGTTATTGAAAAGAGTTATTGAAAAGAGTTATTGAAAAGAGTTATTGAAAAGAGTTATTGAAAAGAGTTATTGAAAAGAGTTATTGAAAAGAGTTATTGAAAAGAGTTATTGAAAAGAGTTATTGAAAAGAGTTATTGAAAAGAGTTATTGAAAAGAGTTATTGAAAAGAGTTATTGAAAAGAGTTATTGAAAAGAGTTATTGAAAAGAGTTATTGAAAAGAGTTATTGAAAAGAGTTATTGAAAAGAGTTATTGAAAAGAGTTATTGAAAAGAGTTATTGAAAAGAGTTATTGAAAAGAGTTATTGAAAAGAGTTATTGAAAAGAGTTATTGAAAAGAGTTATTGAAAATTGAAAAGAGTTATTGAAAAGAGTTATTGAAAAGAGTTATTGAAAAGAAAAGAGTTATTGAAAAGAGTTATTGAAAAGAGTTATTGAAAAGAGTTATTGAAAAGAGTTATTGAAAAGTTATTGAAAGAAAGAGTTATTGAAAGAGTTATTGAAAAGAGTTATTGAAAAGAGTTATTGAAAAGAGTTATTGAAAAGAGTTATTGAAAAGAGTTATTGAAAAGAGTTATTGAAAAGTTATTGAAAAGAGTTATTGAAAAGTTATTGAAAAGAGTTAAAAGAGTTATTGAAAAGTTTGAAAGTTATTGAAAAGAGTTATTGAAAAGAGTTATTGAAAAGAGTTATTGAAAAGAGTTATTGAAAAGAGTTATTGAAAAGAGTTATTGAAAAGAGTTATTGAAAAGAGTTATTGAAAAGAGTTATTGAAAAGAGTTATTGAAAAGAGTTATTGAAAAGAGTTATTGAAAAGAGTTATTGAAAAGAGTTATTGAAAAGAGTTATTGAAAAGAGTTATTGAAAAGAGTTATTGAAAAGAGTTATTGAAAAGAGTTATTGAAAAGAGTTATTGAAAAGAGTTATTGAAAAGAGTTATTGAAAAGAGTTATTGAAAAGAGTTATTGAAAAGAGTTATTGAAAAGAGTTATTGAAAAGAGTTATTGAAAAGAGTTATTGAAAAGAGTTATTGAAAAGAGTTATTGAAAAGAGTTATTGAAAAGAGTTATTGAAAAGAGTTATTGAAAAGAGTTATTGAAAAGAGTTATTGAAAAGTTATTGAAAAGTTTATTGAAAAGAGTTATTGAAAAGAGTTATTGAAAAGAGTTATTGAAAAGTTATTGTTATTGAAAAGAGTTATTGAAAAGAGTTATTGAAAAGAGTTATTGAAAAGAGTTATTGAAAAGAGTTATTGAAAAGAGTTATTGAAAAGAGTTATTGAAAAGAGTTATTGAAAAGAGTTATTGAAAAGAGTTATTGAAAAGAGTTATTGAAAAGAGTTATTGAAAGAGTTATTGAAAAGAGTTATTGAAAAGAGTTATTGAAAAGAGTTATTGAAAAGAGTTATTGAAAAGAGTTATTGAAAAGAGTTATTGAAAAGAGTTATTGAAAAGAGTTATTGAAAAGAGTTATTGAAAAGAGTTATTGAAAAGAGTTATTGAAAAGAGTTATTGAAAAGAGTTATTGAAAAGAGTTATTGAAAAGAGTTATTGAAGAGTTATTGAAAAGAGTTATTGAAAAGAGTTATTGAAAAGAGTTATTGAAAAGAGTTATTGAAAAAAGAGTTATTGAAAAGAGTTATTGAAAAGAGTTATTGAAAAGAGTTATTGAAAAGAGTTATTGAAAAGAGTTATTGAAAAGAGTTATTGAAAAGAGTTATTGAAAAGAGTTATTGAAAAGAGTTATTGAAAAGAGTTATTGAAAAGAGTTATTGAAAAGAGTTATTGAAAAGTTATTGAAAAGAGTTATTGAAAAGAGTTATTGAAAAGTTATTGTTATTGAAAAGAGTTATTGAAAAGAGTTATTGAAAAGAGTTATTGAAAAGAGTTATTGAAAAGAGTTATTGAAAAGTTATTGAAAAGAGTTATTGAAAAGAGTTATTGAAAAGAGTTATTGAAAAGAGTTATTGAAAAGAGTTATTGAAAAGAGTTATTGAAAAGAAAAGTTATTGAAAAGAGTTATTGAAAAGAGTTATTGAAAAGAGTTATTGAAAAGAGTTATTGAAAAGAGTTATTGAAAGAGTTAGAAAAGTTATTAATTGAAAAGAGTTATTGAAAAGAGTTATTGAAAAGAGTTATTGAAAAGAGTTATTGAAAAGTTATTGAAAGAGTTATTGAAAAGAGTTATTGAAAAAAGAGTTATTGAAAAGAGTTATTGAAAAGAGTTATTGAAAAGAGTTATTGAAAAGAGTTATTGAAAAGAGTTATTGAAAAGAGTTATTGAAAAGAGTTATTGAAAAGAGTTATTGAAAAGAGTTATTGAAAAGAGTTATTGAAAAGAGTTATTGAAAAGAGTTATTGAAAAGAGTTATTGAAAAGAGTTATTGAAAAGAGTTATTGAAAAGAGTTATTGAAAAGAGTTATTGAAAAGAGTTATTGAAAAGAGTTATTGAAAAGAGTTATTGAAAAGAGTTATTGAAAAGAGTTATTGAAAAAGAGTTATTGAAAAGAGTTATTGAAAAGAGTTATTGAAAAGAGTTATTGAAAAGAGTTATTGAGAGTTATTGAAAAGAGTTATTGAAAAGAGTTATTGAAAAAAAGAGTTATTGAAAAGAGTTATTGAAAAAGTTATTGAAAAGAGTTATTGAAAAGAGTTATTGAAAAGAGTTATTGAAAAGAGTTATTGAAAAGAGTTATTGAAAAGAGTTATTGAAAAGAGTTATTGAAAAGAGTTATTGAAAAGAGTTATTGAAAAGAGTTATTGAAAAGAGTTATTGAAAAGAGTTATTGAAAAGAGTTATTGAAAAGATTGAAAAGAGTTATTGAAAAGAGTTGAAAAGAAAAAAGAGTTATTGAAAAGAGTTATTGAAAAGAGTTATTGAAAAGAGTTATTGAAAAGAGTTATTGAAAAGAGTTATTGAAAAGAGTTGAAAAAGAGTTATTGAAAAGAGTTATTGAAAAGAGTTATTGAAAAGAGTTATTGAAAAGAGTTATTGAAAAGAGTTATTGAAAAGAGTTATTGAAAAGAGTTATTGAAAAGAGTTATTGAAAAGAGTTATTGAAAAGAGTTTGAAAAGAGTTATTGAAAAGAGTTATTGAAAAGAAAAGAGTTATTGAAAAGAGTTATTGAAAAGAGTTATTGAAAAGAGTTATTGAAAAGAGTTATTGAAAAGAGTTATTGAAAAGAGTTATTGAAAAGAGTTATTGAAAAGAGTTATTGAAAAGAGTTATTGAAAAGAGTTATTGAAAAGAGTTATTGAAAAGAGTTATTGAAAAGAGTTATTGAAAAGAGTTATTGAAAAGAGTTATTGAAAAGAGTTATTGAAAAGAGTTATTGAAAAGAGTTATTGAAAAGAGTTATTGAAAAGAGTTATTGAAAAGAGTTATTGAAAAGAGTTATTGAAAAGAGTTATTGAAAGAGTTATTGAAAAGAGTTATTGAAAAGAGTTATTGAAAAGAGTTATTGAAAAGAGTTATTGAAAAGAGTTATTGAAAAGAGTTATTGAAAAGAGTTATTGAAAAGAGTTATTGAAAAGAGTTATTGAAAAGAGTTATTGAAAAGAGTTATTGAAAAGAGTTATTGAAAAGAGTTATTGAAAAGAGTTATTGAAAAGAGTTATTGAAAAGAGTTATTGAAAAGAGTTATTGAAAAGAGTTATTGAAAAGAGTTATTGAAAAGAGTTATTGAAAAGAGTTATTGAAAAGAGTTATTGAAAAGAGTTATTGAAAAGTTATTGAAAGAGTTATTGAAAAGAGTTATTGAAAAGAGTTATTGAAAAGAGTTATTGAAAAGAGTTATTGAAAAGTTATTGAAAAGAGTTATTGAAAAGAGTTATTGAAAAGAGTTATTGAAAAGAGTTATTGAAAAGAGTTATTGAAAAGAGTTATTGAAAAGAGTTATTGAAAAGAGTTATTGAAAAGAGTTATTGAAAAGAAAAGAGTTATTGAAAAGAGTTATTGAAAAGAGTTATTGAAAGAGTTATTGAAAAGAGTTATTGAAAAGAGTTATTGAAAAGTTATTGTTATTGAAAAGAGTTATTGAAAAGAGTTATTGAAAAGAGTTATTGAAAAGAGTTATTGAAAAGAGTTATTGAAAAGAGTTATTGAAAAGAGTTATTGAAAAGAGTTATTGAAAAGAGTTATTGAAAAGAGTTATTGAAAAGAGTTATTGAAAAGAGTTATTGAAAGTTATTGAAAAGTTATTGAAAAGAGTTATTGAAAAGAGTTATTGAAAAGAGTTATTGAAAAGAGTTATTGAAAAGAGTTATTGAAAAGAGTTATTGAAAAGAGTTATTGAAAAGAGTTATTGAAAAGAGTTATTGAAAAGAGTTTGAAAAGAGTTATTGAAAAGAGTTATTGAAAAGAGTTATTGAAAAGAGTTATTGAAAATTGAAAAGTTTATTGAAAAGAGTTATTGAAAAAAGAGTTATTGAAAAGAGTTATTGAAAAGAGTTATTGAAAAGAGTTATTGAAAAGAGTTATTGAAAAGAGTTATTGAAAAGAGTTATTGAAAAGAGTTATTGAAAAGAGTTATTGAAAAGAGTTATTGAAAAGAGTTATTGAAAAGAGTTATTGAAAAGAGTTATTGAAAAGAGTTATTGAAAATTGAAAAGTTATTGAAAAGAGTTATTGAAAAGAGTTATTGAAAAGAGTTATTGAAAAGAGTTATTGAAAAGAGTTATTGAAAAGAGTTATTGAAAAGTTATTGAAAAGAGTTATTGAAAAGAGTTATTGAAAAGAGTTATTGAAAAGAGTTATTGAAAAGAGTTATTGAAAAGAGTTATTGAAAAGAAAAGAGTTATTGAAAAGAGTTATTGAAAAAGAGTTATTGAAAAGAGTTATTGAAAAGAGTTATTGAAAAGAGTTATTGAAAAGAGTTATTGAAAAGAGTTATTGAAAAGAGTTATTGAAAAGAGTTATTGAAAAGAGTTATTGAAAAGAGTTATTGAAAAGAGTTATTGAAAAGAGTTATTGAAAAGAGTTATTGAAAAGATTGAAAAGAGTTATTGAAAAGAGTTATTGAAAAGAGTTATTGAAAAGAGTTATTGAAAAGAGTTATTGAAAAGAGTTATTGAAAAGAGTTATTGAAAAGAGTTATTGAAAAGAGTTATTGAAAAGAGTTATTGAAAAGAGTTATTGAAAAGAGTTATTGAAAAGAGTTATTGAAAAGTTATTGAAAAGTTATTGAAAAGAGTTATTGAAAAGAGTTATTGAAAAGAGTTATTGAAAAGAGTTATTGAAAAGAGTTATTGAAAAGAGTTATTGAAAAGAGTTATTGAAAAGAGTTATTGAAAGAGTTATTGAAAAGAGTTATTGAAAAGAGTTATTGAAAAGAGTTATTGAAAAGAGTTATTGAAAAGAGTTATTGAAAAGAGTTATTGAAAAGAGTTATTGAAAAGAGTTATTGAAAAGAGTTATTGAAAAGAGTTATTGAAAAGAGTTATTGAAAAGAGTTATTGAAAAGAGTTATTGAAAAGAGTTATTGAAAAGAGTTATTGAAAAGAGTTATTGAAAAGAGTTATTGAAAAGAGTTATTGAAAAGAGTTATTGAAAAGAGTTATTGAAAAGAGTTATTGAAAAGAGTTATTGAAAAGAGTTATTGAAAAGAGTTATTGAAAAGAGTTATTGAAAAGAGTTATTGAAAAGAGTTATTGAAAAGAGTTATTGAAAAGAGTTATTGAAAAGAGTTATTGAAAAGAGTTATTGAAAAGAGTTATTGAAAAGAGTTATTGAAAAGAGTTATTGAAAAGAGTTATTGAAAAGTTATTGAAAAGAGTTATTGAAAAGAGTTATTGAAAAGAGTTATTGAAAAGAGTTATTGAAAAGAGTTATTGAAAAGAGTTATTGAAAAGAGTTATTGAAAAGAGTTATTGAAAAGAGTTATTGAAAAGAGTTATTGAAAAGAGTTATTGAAAAGAGTTATTGAAAAGAGTTATTGAAAAGAGTTATTGAAAAGAGTTATTGAAAAGAGTTATTGAAAAGAGTTATTGAAAAGAGTTATTGAAAAGAGTTATTGAAAAGAGTTATTGAAAAGAGTTATTGAAAAGAGTTATTGAAAAGAGTTATTGAAAAAAGAGTTATTGAAAAGAGTTATTGAAAAGAGTTATTGAAAAGAGTTATTGAAAAGAGTTATTGAAAAGAGTTATTGAAAAGAGTTATTGAAAAGAGTTATTGAAAAGAGTTATTGAAAAGAGTTATTGAAAAGAGTTATTGAAAAGAGTTATTGAAAAGAGTTATTGAAAAGAGTTATTGAAAAGAGTTATTGAAAAGAGTTATTGAAAAGAGTTATTGAAAAGAGTTATTGAAAAGAGTTATTGAAAAGAGTTATTTAAAAGAGTTATTGAAAAGAGTTATTGAAAAGAGTTATTGAAAAGAGTTATTGAAAAGAGTTATTGAAAAGAGTTATTGTTATTGAAAGAGAGTTATTGAAAAGAGTTATTGAAAAGAGTTATTGAAAAGAGTTATTGAAAAGTTAGTTATTGAAAAGAGTTATTGAAAAGAGTTATTGAAAAGAGTTATTGAAAAGAGTTATTGAAAAGAGTTATTGAAAAGAGTTATTGAAAAGAGTTATTGAAAAGAGTTATTGAAAAGAGTTATTGAAAAGAGTTATTGAAAAGTTATTGAAAAGAGTTATTGAAAAGAGTTATTGAAAAGAGTTATTGAAAAGAGTTATTGAAAAGAGTTATTGAAAAGAGTTATTGAAAAGAGTTATTGAAAAGAGTTATTGAAAAGAGTTATTGAAAAGAGTTATTGAAAAGAGTTATTGAAAAGAGTTATTGAAAAGAGTTATTGAAAAGAGTTATTGAAAAGAGTTATTGAAAAGAGTTATTGAAAAGAGTTATTGAAAAGAGTTATTGAAAAGAGTTATTGAAAAGAGTTATTGAAAAGAGTTATTGAAAAGAGTTATTGAAAAGAGTTATTGAAAAGAGTTATTGAAAAGAGTTATTGAAAAGAGTTATTGAAAAGAGTTATTGAAAAGAGTTATTGAAAAGAGTTATTGAAAAGAGTTATTGAAAAGAGTTATTGAAAGAGTTATTGAAAAGAGTTATTGAAAAGAGTTATTGAAAAGAGTTATTGAAAAGAGTTATTGAAAAGAGTTATTGAAAAGAGTTATTGAAAAGAGTTATTGAAAAGAGTTATTGAAAAGAGTTATTGAAAAGAGTTATTGAAAAGAGTTATTGAAAAGAGTTATTGAAAAGAGTTATTGAAAGAGTTATTGAAAAGAGTTATTGAAAAGAGTTATTGAAAAGAGTTATTTATTGAAAAGAGTTATTGAAAAGAGTTATTGAAAAGAGTTATTGAAAAGAGTTATTGAAAAGAGTTATTGAAAAGAGTTATTGAAAAGAGTTATTGAAAAGAGTTATTGAAAAGAGTTATTGAAAAGAGTTATTGAAAAGAAAAGAGTTATTGAAAAGAGTTATTGAAAAGAGTTATTGAAAAGAGTTATTGAAAAGAGTTATTGAAAAGAGTTATTGAAAAGAGTTATTGAAAAGAGTTATTGAAAAGAGTTATTGAAAAGAGTTATTGAAAAGAGTTATTGAAAAGAGTTATTGAAAAGAGTTATTGAAAAGAGTTATTGAAAAGAGTTATTGAAAAGAGTTATTGAAAAGAGTTATTGAAAAGAGTTATTGAAAAGAGTTATTGAAAAGAGTTATTGAAAAGAGTTATTGAAAAGAGTTATTGAAAAGAGTTATTGAAAAGAGTTATTGAAAAGAGTTATTGAAAAGAGTTATTGAAAAGAGTTATTGAAAAGAGTTATTGAAAAGAGTTATTGAAAAGAGTTATTGAAAAGAGTTATTGAAAAGAGTTATTGAAAAGTTATTGAAAAGAGTTATTGAAAAGAGTTATTGAAAAGAGTTATTGAAAAGATTGAAAAGAGTTATTGAAAAGAGTTATTGAAAAGAGTTAGTTATTATGAAATAGTTTCGTTAAACAGCATCTAACCAACCACGTATGAAAGATTAAAATCATTATAGATATTCTCGTAATGAAGGCCTATTTGATTAGTTACGACGCGGTTTTTTAGACACCTTGAAAACGTTGTCATTCAATGTTATATATAAATGGAATGCAGCATAACGCGTTGCATTACTAAATCGGGTGTTAGTCTACTGTAACGCAATGTACTGTAATCGAAACAAAAATTTAGATTGTATTTCATTATGAACCACTCGTCGACAATGCATCACAATGAATTACACTAGACACACTACACTAGATGGAAAAACACTTCACCACCATACTACGCCAGTAGCCTAGGCCTACACTACACGGTAAACTCCAGAAGACTGCACTGGACAAGATAGAGAACCTACGTATTGTATTGTATTGTCTTGTATTGTATTTGAACACTTGTTATAGCGCCCCTACCAGATTGCCTATTCAGAGGCGCTCCCGACTACTGCGTGGACGCTGAATCGGAGTTTCACGCCGAAGCGCATGAGCAACTGCGAGTGAAGGACTTGCCCAGGGTCTCTACGCGGCGACTTTGAGGTGGATTCGAACCCGCAACCCTCCAGCTGCAAGGCACCGAACATACCCCTATACCACCGCGCCCCAGTTGTATTGTGATGTGTTGTATTGTGTGTTGTATTGTACTCCACGTTTATATTGCGACCGAGCCACCCGCAGTAAAGATCCGAGAAATTAATCTCTGATAAACCGACCGACCGGGAATCGAACCCGGGCCGCCGGCGTGGAGAGCGGGCTACCAACCCACTCGCCACTCAGGATCTCTAGTTTCCATAAAGCAGCGTTTTCGTCATTTGCTCCATCAAAAGAAGGAGGGCGTAGAGCGTATATGTTAAGTTAAAACGCTGTCCTTAAACACCTTTAGAATGCCATCAATCGCTGTTATATATATATATCGCACGAGGACACACAATATATAGAATATATAGAATATGTATAATATATATAATATACACATATAATACACTGTGTCCGGAAAAATTCCGACCCCACAGATGTGGTTAAAAAAACTATAGTAGATAATAATCGATTTAAAAAAATACAAAAGCATTTTCATCTTGACATACTTACAAACGAAATTCTTTGTAATGTATTAACGGCCCCGTTTAAACTTACGTCATAGTGACGTATTTGAGTTTTATATTTTGTAAACAAAGTTGCAAGAAAATGGCGTTTAGCGAGGAAGACAAAATTGTTATAAAATTTTTACGCCAAAACAAGAAATATGGAGCCAAGAAGTTTCTGAAAAAATTTCCGAACAAGGGTTGGACATTAGGTGGACTAAAGTACCTTATACGAAAAATTGATCTAACCGAATCGTGTAAGCGTCGCAAGGGTAGCGGTAGACCGAGAGTTGCACGGACAACTGAAAATATCGAAAAAGTTGAGGATCTCGTTTTAAGTCAAGAAGATCGACCTCAATCACATCTAACGCTAAGAGAAATCGCTCGAGAGACTGGAATTTCAAAAACTTCAGTGCACGAAATTGTCAAAAATGACCTTCATCTAAAGTGTTTAAAGAAAAGACGAGCGACTGAATTAACAGAAGCCAACAAGGAAGCACGGCTCGAGCGTTCAAGGATTTTGTTAGATCGCTATCCTGATGAAATGGTAAACTTTATTTGGTTTACAGACGAAAAGTTGTTTACCATCGCCACACCAAAGAACAGTCAAAATGATCGTCTGTACGTTGCCACCGGAACTCGGAAGAAAAACATCCCAGCTAATCGTTTGCTTAGTACTCGCCCAACATTCAGCCAGTCAGTAATGGTTTCAGTTGGTGTATCTGCTCTTGGTAAAACAGACATACATTTCATAGAACCTGGCGTTAAAATAAATGGAGCTTACTATCGAGATTCTTTGTTGTTGGAAAAATTATTACCTGATATCAGGCAATATTCAGATTACTACACATTTCAACAAGATGGTGCTCCAGCTCACCGAGCACGTGAAACTGTCGAACTGCTGATAAAGGAGACTCCAGATTTTATACCTCCAAATCTTTGGCCTCCAAACAGTCCGGACTTAAATCCTGTTGATTATAAAATTTGGGGAATAATGCAGGAGAAGGTATACAAGACAAAGGTCAGAAACATTGAAGAACTCCGTGAGCGAATTGTTAATGCTTGGGATGAATTTGATCAACTGGTCGTCGATGCTGCCGTTAGTCAGTGGCGTGTGCGTCTCGTAGCTTGTGTTGAAGCCAATGGCGGACATTTTGAACATAAATTATAGTTCACTAATATTTCAGGATTAAATTGTTTTTGGAATTTTAAAAATTGATGACAATTTACTAGTTCTCTCATTCGTATCTCAGGGGGTCGGAATTTTTCCGGACACAGTGTATATATAATATACTTTCATGGAAACCACATATAGAATATGTGATAACTAAGTGTAAAAATCGCATGAACCTTATGAGAGCAGTATCTGGTAACCATTGGGGAGCTTCAAAGAAAGCCCTACTTCATATTTATAGAGCACTTATTAGACCAGTAATTGATTATGGTGATGCAGCTTATTCTTCAGCCCCTCAGTCATATCTAGATAAGTTATCCTCTATTCAAACAGAGGCATTACGATTATGTTGTGGTGCTGCCAAAGGTACTCCGGCAACAGCACTTCAAAATGAGTGCGGTGAACTGCCCCTACAAATGAGAAGATTGCAAAATTCCCTTAAACTGGGTACAAAAATCTTGGGAAATCCGGATCATCCAGTCAGAATTGCTTGTCAACCACATTGGACAAATGAATTCAGAACATTTAGTCATAAGGATGAATCCACTTACACACGAATTCAAGATTTTTTCTCTTCTCTTGACCTCCCTTTTCAGGCTCCCACATTTCCTACAACTCCTCCTTGGCTAAATAATGACATTGAAGTCGATATCAGTCTTCACAAATCAATAAGTAAGAAAAATGACAATCCTGAACTTCTCCGTCTAATCTCCTTGGATCACATGAGCAGATACCAAACATACACACATATATACACTGATGGTTCTAAGGCTGGAGATTTGGTCGCTGCTGCTTACACAATCCCTATCCTTAATTTAGATAAGCAAATCCGTCTCTGCAATAGCTCTAGTATATATGCCGCCGAATTAACTGCTATTAAAGAAGCCTTTTGTTGGATATCAGAGAATGAAAATCAAGAACTTAAACATTTTGCTATTTTTTCTGACTCCTTAAGTGTTCTTATGTCTTTTAGAAATTCCTTGTCAAGCTCCAGACCAAACCTTTTACAAGAAACATTAAGAACATTTAATAAAATTAAGATAAGCAAAGTACATTTGATTTGGATCCCTAGTCATGTAAATATATTAGGTAATGAAAAAGTTGATGCTTTAGCAAAACAATCACTCAGTTTGCCCATTATTAATTCAACAAATTATCTAGAATTGCAAGAAGTCTTTTCAATTATAAAATCGCATGTAGTTAACGAATGGCAGAAGAAATATGATAGTGATCCTAAGGGTCAACATTATAAATATATATGTCCTGTGGTGGACACAAACATCAAATTTGTTGATTTTAATAGAAAGAAGGAGGTTCAGATTTCAAGATTAAGATTAGGAAAAGTAAATCTAAATGAAAGACTTCTTCTTATGAAGAAACTTGAAAGTGGTCTTTGTACTTTATGTAAAGTCCCAGAAAACATAAATCATTTATTATTAACTTGCAGAAAAGAAAATATTTCTAACATATTAAGAGATGCATGTGTCTTATATAGAGTAGATTTTAACACTAAGAATTTACTTGATATAGGTTGTATACAAAGTGAGGTTTATAGGCTTATAAGTCTTATTTATAAAGGAAAAGTTGTGTAAATGTTATCATTTGTAAGCTCTTGCAAGAGTTTCATTTATGTATGAAATCAGTTAATTAATGTACATTATGGTATAGGTTAGGAAGTCTTGTTTTATTTTTTAATGTGTGTTAATCTTTCTATAATATTTTTTTTTAAATTTTCTCATTGATTATATGTGTCAAGAATCTCATGCTCCGGTTGATAACATTATAAATTGTCCTCAAAGATTTAAACATTTAGACAAAGGAGATTATGAATCTCATTTCAGAACGAAGTTGTCAAATATGCTAAAATCTGTAATAAAAATCGATTTTACTTTTACACTTATGTGTCAAAACTGATGCTAAGTGTTTGTTTGATAGCATTAGATGTCATAATCATAATTAATATGATATGATGTTTCTTATGAACTTTGGTCTATGGTTATGCTCGTTTGTAGACTCTTGTTGAATGTGCTATATTATATACATACTGTGGATGTATTAGATTCCTGTTCTAACTATTTGCTTATATTATGATAATATTGTGTGATTGAAATTATTAAATACTTCCGTAAAATGTACCAAAAATTACAAACTTCATGTCTTACTTGCATGTGTGACAAATATCAATCAAGCTGTATTAAGAACATTAAATGTAATAAATTGAGAATTTCGGGTGAAGTTTCGGTTATCTTTTATTGTCAACATGGTAGCATAATAAATTATAAAGAATTGTCATATTCACTGTTGAATATATTTCTTTAATAATGCTTGATTTTACTGATTGATGACTTCTTAAAAATCCAAAAGTGAACTTCATGTTAAACATGTCTTTCGTGTCTTCTAAATTTGTAAAATAAATGTTATTGAAATAAATAGATTAAGAAGTAAATGTGCATTAGTAATGGTGATCAAGAATTAATTTTAAGAAACCTTTCTTGTATACGACAATTGCTACTAAATATTGTTGAATTTGCATCAGATACCAAATTGCATGTATCAAACTGTATATTTATGAATTGTATTTTTATTTTTGTATTTTTTATGTCGTTAAACAATGAACACTAATGACATTTTAAGGTTATGTTTGGACAGTCTTAAATGGTGTCTTTTGGACGCTATGAATTCATTTCACTGCACTGTATATGTTTTAAATTGTCGTCAACGGCCTTTGATGTCATATGACGACGTTAAACCTTGGAGAAATAACACACAATATCATTTTTTCATGCCTTAACATAGAGAACCTACGTAGTTTCTATAGAGCAGCGCTTTCGTCATTTGCTCCGTCAAAAGGAGGACGGAATATTATTTTGATAAGTTAGAACTCTGTCCTTAAACACCTTTACAACGATATCAATCGCTGTTATATATAAATGGCGCAAGAGGACGCTCACATCAGGCCCTAACACAGAGAACCTACGTGGTTACCATAAAGCAGCGTTTTCGTCATTTGCTCCGTCATGTCAGCGTGATCCATGGCCATGAAGACGGTATTGACAACGATGCAGATCGTTATGAACATATTGATGAAGGCATCCGTTATGAAGAGTTCGATGATGCGAGCGAATCGATACCAACAAGGACAACATTGCCAACCGTAGAGAAGCAACAGAAACTTGGCCTTCAAGTAGTCCCTCATCGTTAACGCTTCCTCAGGATGTTGGCTGCCTATAAACACACTCTAGCTACTAACTCACTAGCTGACCTACTTTGCCAATTTATTATTACGACTATTGCTGAAAATACCATTACTATAACTATAACCATTGCGATTATATTTCTTTGCTGCCTCGCATACTAGCTTAGGAAGTGTTCTTCACCGCCTGTGACATCAAAGGCTGTAGACGTTGATAATAAACAAATTGATATTTCTACAGTCAGTTTTCACCATTGCAAAGCTAAATCATCTAGCTTCTATTATGTTGGTTGGTTAGTTTCTGTGCCATAACAAAGATGGTGGCCCTCCTCCTTTCTCCAGGCTTGGAACTGGCACTACTAACTGTGTAGCGATATCTTACGGCATCAAAGGCCGTTCATGTGGATCGCGGAAACATGAGTATAGGCCCTACAGTGATCTCTACCTGAAAAAAACGATGATTGAATCAAACATTGGACGATGCTAATATATATAGAGTTCTGTAAACACGTTTAAAAGGTGTCTAAATAGAACAATACATAATGCAGTGTTTTAGAGCAACTTACATCTACCAACAACCAGATACCAGCATTTCGATTAAAATAATTTAACAAAAATCTTTTTAACTGTCCTCCCCTTCGTAAGGTGAAATTTTGCAAAGGGGGGTCCGGTGGCGCGTTGGATAACATCTGGCGAAGAGTGCGAGAGGTACCGAGTTCGAGCCCCGTTAGGGCGGATATGCTTTATAGGCTGCTATTAGCGCCGTTGTATTACAAGCTGTCTGTTCTGTTAGTAGTTAACTATTTAAGATTTCAATTGCATAACATGTAAATGTACAGCGCAGTGCGTTTGTCAGGAGCTTGATTAAAGAAAAGATATTATATTATTATTATTATTATTATTATTATTATTATTATTATTATTATTATTATTATTATTAATTAAACTAACAGATCGGAGTGAATAGTACCAGTGCTGTATATTTGGATACCTTTAAAACGTATCCAACTTGTGATATATTGCGCATCCGTGTCGTTCCGCTTTACTGGTAGCCTAGGTAGCTTTCTTTGCCTTTCGATGTAAATGGGCTTTGAATCGCATAAGCTGTGTATAAATTGTTGGAATCCATCCAATCGTGCATTCCTCGGATAGTCTTCTGAATGAACCCAATCTTGAAGGTGACGGTGAAATATTTTAACAATATTTTAATGGCCACTCTTCCAAAATTCCTACAAGTCGCAATCATAATAATTGCAACTTTCATTGAATTCCGCGTATTGTCAGTTCATCGGCCAATACCACCACTCACCCACCGTAATCTGTCTCAGGCTCCTCTAATTATCATTCCACAGGCTTTCCATTCCAAGCAGTAGTCTCACCTCTTCAAGAATTCCAACCCTAGTCCATCCAATCCTCCGCCTTCCAAGCTTTCTCGTCCTCAACGAAACCCATCTTAACAGCTGCTCTGCCTCCTTTCTCTGTTCTCTCTGGCAAATGGACTCGGTCGTCCACTGGACATCGATCTCTGGACAACCCCTCTGATGCGACGCAGCGCTCGTGAATAAGCTGGTGCCCTGCGCTTAGGCTGGAGAGTAGCGCTCTAGATTTTTCGAGTTTACGATCACTATCGTAAAATCCAAATACTGAGCGCCACATACAAGCTAATAATAATAATAATAATAATAATAATAATAATAATAATAATAATAATAATAATAATAATAATAATAATCTTTTCTTTATTAAGAGCCTGACAAACGCACTGCGCTGTACATTTACATGTTATGCAATTTAAATCTTAACTACTAACAGAACAGACAGCCTGCAATACACGGCGCTAATAGCAGCCTACAAAGCATATCCGCCCTACGGGACTCTAACTCGGTACCTCTCGCTCTACGCCAGATGTTATCCAATGCGCTGGCATCAACTTTTCCCGAGCGCTGAAGCATTCTAGGATAGCCGCAATGGCGTCTGTTCTGTCTTGGGAGCTGAGAATAATTATTATTGTTTACATAGCGATTATGTTGAAATCCACAGACAGAAAATTCCTTTATATGAAAAGTATCAAAATTCACAATGAAAACATTTGCATTAAATTAGTAGTACTGTTTCATACTTAATAATATAGTTTGCCTGAAGGAAGAAGGAAGACTGAGGGAAGATGACGAAGGAAGAAGGGTATACAGAAGAGTCAGGTTTCTATACCGACCTTCCGCATGACGATTAATAATAATATTTTAATCATAGGCCACAAATGCATTAGCCTACTTGATGGATCCAGATTTTTACGGCATCTTGTGGCAACAAAAGTCGTTGACGTCGACAGAAATTATTTTGGCATACTACAACTCTATGCAGTTGCACACTACTTAATTGCTACCGTGTCCCATACCTAATCTATAGGATATCGGTTGCCGTATTTCATAGGTGTGTAAGGATTGTCCTACAATGAAAGTCAAATTATTATTAATCAAAGGTTTAACGACATCCTATAGCTACAAAGGCTGTTGACGTCTTTAAAGTTGTTGATGTATTTCCGTTCATTTTCTTGTAATGTTCTCACAAATGTTCTTTCTCCTTTCTCGTCCTTGATTCCGTCTCCGATAAGATGCTGACGTATTTAAAGTTTCTGACGATTTAAGTTCATTTTCATATAATTTCTATCAACAGATTTTCTTTTTCTTTTCTTGGCTTTGATTCCGTTTCTGATAAGATGTAGACGTATTTAAAGTTTCTGACGGATTAAGTTCATTTCCGTATAATGTTAATAACTGTTTTCTCCTCAATCTTATTAACAATATTAACAATATTTGATAGATACATATTATTTGATTTGATACATATTAAAGTATTGTATCTCCGTTATGTTTGGCCCATTGGCTCTTTTTATTGTAATTCTTTTTTAACATCTTTTTCCTTTTTTTTTCCCTTTTTCTCCTTTTGTTTCTTTTTTTGGTGGCTATTTCAGCTCTTTTTTGGCTATATCAGCTCTTTTTTTGGCTATATCAGCTCTTTTTTTGGCTATTTTAGCTCTTTTCAAATATGTTTACAAAGTTATTAACAGTACTTCTTTAAGTTTTCTAAAATAACATGTAATGCTATTTGCAAACAGAAATTCAGCACAGATGTGTAATATATATACATGTATTATATACACATTTTATTTTAACATACATCTATTTACAAGAATGCATGTTAACAATTATTTACATGACAGAATACTTAATTAAACATTTCATTAAACATTTTCCTATGAAACAATGTAATATCATTAGAAAATGCAATGAAATAATGAAATGACCATTAATCACACATATTTTGTGTTTATTGGTATTTTAATCATAAGGAATGTGTTCAACTATATGTTTGTAATAGATTTGATCTGATACTAATATTTATGACAATAATTATAGTATTTTTCCTTTATTAATGATTTTAACAAGATTATATACTGCACTCTGCAAACATCCCACATCAAGCAGAGATTTTAAATTAAATTCTGATTTATAACTATTACATTTATCTTTTAGAATATTTGAAATATTTTCCTTTTTACACTCCAATAGAATATGTTCTATACTTTCCGTAACCTCACATGTATCACATAACCCATTAGGGTGCTTTTTCATTTGAAATAGTTTTTTATTAGTAATGGCAACACCAAGTCTCAATCTACTAATTTGTACTTCTTTATGCCTATATGGATCAGAAAATTTTATATTAGTAGAAACAAGTGGGCATATGGTTTTATAGAAGTTCCCTTGCTTTTCAACGTTATATTCTATTTGCCATTTATTTATTATATAGTCTTTAATAAAAGTATTCATCTCTTGTGATTCTAAGTATTTTGTGGAATTAATATTATCTAAATTGAGTGCTTCCTTTGCTAATTTATCTGCTCTTTCATTACCACTTATGTCTACATGGCTTGGAATCCATGCCATTTTTATTTGATTAGGTTCCAATCTATTCAATTGCATCATTAGTTCGTTAAATAAATTGGGTCGTGAATCAGATTTATTTTTCTTAATAGAAGTAAGTACACTTAGTGAGTCGGATAATATTACATATTGGCAGTTCTTATTATTCTCAGTGTTTAGTATCCATGTTACTGCTTCTTTTATTGCAGTTAACTCTGCTGCATAGATGCTGGATCCATTACATAATCTAAACTTTCTATCTAAATCTATACTTGGAATTGTAAAAGCTGCAGTAACAACTTCGTCTGCCTTTGACCCATCCGTGTAAATAAGTGTTTCTAGTTTATATCCTGATATCATTTGAAGTGCAACTAATTTCAGAAGTTCAGGGTTATCTCTTTTTTTGCTAATCTGCTTTTTGAGACTGATATCTATATCTATTTTGTTATTAGTCCAAGGGGGAATTTGGGGAAAACAGGGTCCAATAAAAGATGTATCAAGAGATGATATGAATTCATTTGTTCTGTAGTGTATAGAATGATTCTTGTTTTGTGGTGTTTTACTGACATCTGTCCAATGTGGTTGGAAATTCATTTGACATGGATGATCTTTATTTCCTAATATTTTAATTCCCATTTTATTGGAATTATACAGTCTTCTCATATGGAGGGGGAATTCCCCACATTCGTTTTGTAGTGTTAAAGCTGCTGTGTTCTTTGGGGCTCCACAACATAATCTTAGGGCTTCAGTTTGAATTGTACATAATTTATTTAACAGCGATTGACTAGCCGAAGAATAGGCCACATCTCCATAATCTAATATTGAACGTATTAATGCTTTATATATTGCTAATAAAGATTTTTTAGAAGCTCCCCAGTAATAACCTGAAACCGCTCTCATGAGATTCAATCTTTTTTTGCATTTTTCTATTATATATTCTATGTGGGGCTTCCAACTTAATTTCTTATCAAATATCATTCCTAGAAATTTAGCTTTATTTTCCATTTTTATCAATTCTTGATCAATTTTAATGTTTATTATTGGTAATTGATTTTTATTAGTAAATAGAACTCCTACAGTTTTAGCTATTGATATTTTAAACCCATTTTTATTACACCAGTTATTTATTTCATCAATTGATTGTTGGATTTTTTTAATTAAAGTTTTAGTTTTTCTATGTCCTATGTAAACTGCACTATCATCTGCAAAGAGTGACATATTAACACCTTCTGGGCCTGATGGAATATCATTAATCATTATTAGGAACAATAGAGGAGAAATTACTGAACCTTGCGGAGTCCCATTTTGTTGTACTAGTTTATCGGATAATTCAGTTCCAACCTTTACTTGAAATGTTCTGTTAAATAAAAAACTTTTGACCCAATTTGTTACGTTTCCCACTATTCCTAATTTTTTTAGTTTTTGTAAAAGTGTAGGTACATGTAACATGTCATAAGCACGTTCAAAATCAATGAAAACTGCCAACACTTGTTCCTTATTTTTTAGCTTTTTAAGTATTGTATCCTGCAGTTTAAGAATTTGATCGATTGTGCTTTTATACTTACGAAATCCAGATTGATTTTTTGTAAATATAGCATTTTTTTCTAAATACCACTGGAGACGGTTCGCAACCATTTTCTCCATTACTTTGCATAAAGTCGCTGTTAATGAAATTGGTCGATAGGATTCTGGTTTTGTTGCATCCTTATTTGGTTTAAGTAAAGGCAATATAATGGCATGATTCCAATCACTTGGTATATTTCCCTCAATCCATACTTCATTATAAAAACTCAATAGAGTTTTTAGTGCATTTTTATGTAAGTGTTTCAGTAATTCGTATGGTATCCTATCATCCCCCGGTGATTTATTATTTTTTGCCGATTTGATTGCTTGTTTTAGTTCATTCAGATTAAAAATTTTGTTCATTAATTCTACTTCTTCATTACGATTATTTTCATTATTAATATGGCTATTATCTATGTTATTACTTGTAATATAATTTAAGAAGTTTTTATTATAATTTTGAGAGTTACTAGTTTTTTCGTAAGTATGAGCTAGTATATTTGCTTTATCTATGTTTGACTCAGCTAATAATCCATTATCATTAAGAGTAGGAATTGATGCGTAAGCTGCTACTCCATTCATTTTTCTAGCCATGCTCCATACTGATCCTAATTTCGTTTGATTAGTAAGCGTAGAGCAATAATCCTGCCAACTAGATTTTGCTTCTACCTTAAGGGTTCTTCTAACTATAGCTTCTTGCTTTTTGTATTCCATATAATCATTAAGTTCTTTGGTTTTTTTCATTTTGTTTCTACATTGATTTCTTTTATACACAGCTTCATTACATTTATCATTCCAATATGGTAGAGGTTTAAATTTCTTACGCTTTTCATTCTTTCTTAGATTTTGTTTTTTAAGAGGTATTGATTGATTAGCTAAGGTATTTATGCATTCTAATATATCATTATACTTATCATCTATATTTGTTTTCATTAGGACTTCATTAGTTAATGTTAAATTGCTAGAATCTTTATAATTTTTCCAATTAGCTTTATTTAATTTCCATAATTGCATACTTAAGTTATTTTCTATTATGCTTTCCTCGTTAACAAAAGTAATGGATGCAAAATGGTCAGATCCCATATTATACTTAGTAACAGTATGTCTAGTATTTAATGCTACATCTTGTGAGCATATACTTAGATCTATAACTGAGTTATTATTTAGCATGTTAGAAGTAATATAAGTGGCCTGCCCTGTATTAAGGACAACCATATTCTTTTCAGCTAATATTTCTTCTAATAATCTTCCTCTTATTTTCGTATATGAGCATCCCCAAAGTTTATTATGCGCATTCAAATCACCTACTATAATTGTTCTTTTATTTATGAAAAGATGTTCAATTTCCTCTTTAACCAATTGATGTGAAGGTGATATATATGTATTAAAAATTTTTAAGTGACCATTACTGGTTTTAATTTCAATTCCTTGAATTTCAATATTCGGATTATCTTCTATATCTAGTAAAGTGAAATTTATTCCTACTTTTATATAAATGACAAGGCCACCCTTTGTATTAGTTGTACAGTCTTTACGGACCACATTATAACCATCTATTTTTGGTGGATTTCTTTTAGGTTTTAAAAGGGTTTCCTCTATGCACACCACATCCGGCGGACTGGGCACATTAACTAAGAAATTCTTTAGTTGGTCCTTATGACCCCTTAAACCATTGGCATTCCACTGAAGGACTGTAAGTGCCATTTAGAAAAAGTCATGATTATTTATATTTATTATTTGAGTGAAGCATACCTAACAATTACAATTGAATTGGACCTCATTTTCAAACATAAGTTGTGAAGCAGCTTGGCAAATGATCATTTTAGCCTGTTCTTTTGTTTTACAATTATCTATTGTTGCTAAAATGCCAAGTACAAATCTCTTATTTCTAGAAATAATTGGATCATTATTGTCCACATTATTCTTGTTACTTGCATAGTATTTCTTATCATTAAAATTCAGGAAAGCTTCAATTACATTTTGTGAAGTGGAGTCTTCCATTGGGATTTCTGGTTCTAAATGATCGTTATGTTTGAGTGTTACAGTTGATGACGATGTATGGGAGTCTTCCATTGCGATTTCTGATTCTAAATGATCATTATGTCTGATTTGCACTGTTGATGATGATGCAAGGGAGGGCCATAACTGATTAACATTACTGGATTTCAGTTTATCAGCATAAGTTTGAATGTTTACATTATTAACTGTAGGGCAGTTAGTTCCTTGATTTAAATTTACAATAAGATCTTTATGCATTTTGTCAAATTGCTGATTTATTTTAACCTTTTGAATGGCTTCATTTAGTGTTATATTTTCTTCTGCTCTTATCTTTAATGCTTTTTGCAGTTCGATATATTGAGGACATCCTCTAAACGCAGCGCTATGAGCCTGTCCACAATTAGCACATTTCTGAGTAATTGAGTTACATTCTTTAAATTCATGACGACCACTGCAATAGCTACAAATGGTCTCTTTTGAACATTGGAATGTCAAATGTCCAAATTTCTGACATTTATCACAGCGTTTTGGTTTGGGAATAAACAAATGAACTTTGAATTTTCGATTGTCAAATTCAATCGTTGATGGAAGAATGGTGTCTTTATTAAAAGCTACCACTGTAGCATTGCTCGTTTCATAGTTCCCTAACGCATACATTTGAGAAGCACCGATATCTTTAGCTATTTCATTTAAATTGTGTTGGTCTTCCAGCAATCCATAAATAACTCCTTTAACCAAGTAATTAACTTTCTGCTGATTTGGTGGCACTGATTTGCTTGAATTAGGTTTCACTCTAGATAAATTATATGGTAGGCTTACTTTGACTGGTTTATTATCAAGATGGTTCAATTTCATTAGTTTATCTTTTTGTGCATTAGTGCATGCTATTATTCTAAGGGTACCATTTTTGGTAAGATAAACTTTATCAATTTGACCACCAGCCTGTTCAATTATCTCCTTATTTAGAAGACGAGGTTTATGTTTGTAAAGCTTAATCAATTGATCTCGCTCACCAGCTACAAAAACTGTTCTGGAGTTTATTTCTCGTTGTTGATCTGTCATCGTAGGGCGAGATTGATTATGTTTTACAGTAACATTTTTCCGATTTGTTACATCATGAACTATGCTAGCTTGTGCAAATGATTGCTTTACTTCACAATGATACATTTTTCTTGTATTTGCCTCATTTGACTGTGATACGTCTGAATTTCCAACTAATACAGGTTTAGTTGAGTTAACCTTAGTAACATTCTGTTGAGCGTTAACATCAACAGTTTCACTTACATGAGATTGTGTTACAGGTTTAGCGTTAACATCAGTGACATCAACAGTTTTACTGACATGAGATTGTGTTACAGGTTTAGTTGAGTTAACCTTAGTAATATTTTGTTGAGCGTTAACATCAGTGACATCAACAGTTTTACTTACATGAGATTGTGTTACATGTTTAGTTGGGTTAACCTTAGTAACATTTTGTTGAGCGTTAACATCAGTGACATCAACAGTTTTACTTACATGAGATTGTGTTACATGCTTAGCCTGAGATTGTGTTACAGGCCTAGCCAATTTTACATTATTTACATCAGTGACATCAACAGTTTTATTTACATGAGATTGTATTACATGCTTAGCTGAGTTAACCTTAGTAACATTCTGTTGAGTGTTAACATCAGTGACATCAACAGTTTCACTTACATGAGATTGTGTTACAGGTTTAGTTGAGTTAACCTTAGTAACATTTTGTTGAGCGTTAACATCAGTGACATCAACAGTTTTACTTACATGAGATTGTGTTACATGCTTAGCCTGAGATTGTGTTACAGGCTTAGCCATGTTTACATTATTAACATCAGTGACATCAACAGTTTTACTTACATGAAATTGTGTTACAGGTTTAGTTGAGTTAACCTTAGTAACATTTTGTTGAGCGTGTAACATCAAAGTTTACATCAACAGTTTCCTCCTTCATGCCAGGCTTGGGACTGGCACTGAGATGGCACAAAGCACGGCTGCAATGCATGATGTTCAGTGGCGGAGGTAACTTTGCCCTTGCGTACTTGGTCAAGATCCTCGTCTCCGCTTGGCCAGAGTCAGACCGGGCTGAAGCTCATCTTCTCTGGCTGGCCAGATGTCAGAGTCGGCTGAAGCTCATCTTCGCTGGCGAGCCGGAAGGAGCGGAGGATGGAGAGACCCTTGACGTTGGCCAGACCCAGTTCAACGAGACTGACGATGACGATGACGATGTCGAAACAGTTCCACTTGTCCTTGAGGTACTTGAACAGAACGAGTCGGCAAGGACCGTGAAGATCGTCGTACCTTATTTAGAGCAATATCATTTAACAACTTATAAATAAAAATAGAACGAATTGAAGTTTAAGTGGCAGTTTTCATTGATTTTGAACGTGCTTATGACATGCTACATGTACCTACACTTTTACAAAAACTACAGAAATTAGGAATAGTTGGAAATGTAGCTAATTGGGTTAAAAGCTTTTTATTTAACAGAACATTTCAAGTAAAAGTTGGAACTGAATTATCCGATAAACTATTACAGCAAAATGGGACTCCGCAAGGATCAGTAATTTCTCCATTATTGTTCCTAATAATGATTAACGATATTCCATCAGGACCGGAAGGTGTCAACATGTCACTCTTTGCAGATGATAGTGCAGTTTACATAGGACATAAGAAAACTAAAACTTTAATTAAAAAAATCCAACAATCCATTGATAAAATAAATAACTGGTGTAACCAAAATGGGTTTAAAATATCTGTAGCCAAAACTGTAGGAGTTCTATTTACTAATAAAAAACAATTACCAATAATAAACATTAAAATTGATCAAGAATTGATAAAAATAGAAAATAAAGCTAAATTTCTAGGAATGATATTTGATAGGAAATTAAGTTGGAAACCCCACATAGAATATATAATAGAAAAATGCAAGAAAAGATTGAATCTCATGAGAGCGGTTTCAGGTTACCAATGGGGAGCTTCAAAGAAATCTCTATTAGCAATATACAAAGCATTAATACGTTCAATATTAGATTATGGAGATGTGGCCTATTCTTCAGCTAGTCAATCGTTGTTAGATAAACTATGTACAATTCAAACTGAAGCACTAAGATTGTGTTGTGGAACCCCAAGAAATACAGCAGCATCAACATTACAAAACGAATGTGGGGAACTACCCCTCCATATGAGAAGACTATATAACTCCAATAAAATGGGAATTAAAATAATAGGAATTAAAGGATCATCCATGTAAAATGACTTTCCAGCCACATTGGACAGATATTCATAAAACACCGCAAAACAAGAACCATTCTATACACTACAGAACAAATGAATTCATATCATCTTTAGATACATCTTTTATTGGACCCTGTTTTCCCCAAATCCCCCCTTGGACTAATAAGAAAATAGACATAGACATCAGTCTCAAAAAACAGATTAATAAAAAAAGAGATAACCCTGAATTTATTAAATTAATAGCACTTCAAATGGTATCAATGTATAGGTCAGAAACTCTTATTTATACTGATGGATCAAAGGCAGAAGAAATTGTTGCTGCAGCTTTTACTATTCCAAGTATAGATATAGATAGAAAGTTTAGATTATGTAATGGTTCCAGTAGACCTGGGAGTCACTTTGGTCAGCAAATCTGACCCCACTTGACCCTAAAGTGACTTGAGGTCGACTTGAAGTCGACAACTTGGAGTCAAAACGACTTGACCCGACTTGGCAGAAAACCAACCAACTTTCGACTTAAAGTCGACTTCTGACATGGTAATTACGATTACGTACGGCTAATAATACAAAAATGTCATGCCAATTTGCCTGGCAAGCATTAATTTCTTATACTAATGAGTAATGAGCTCTCAACACCTGATGAATAAAATTGCTTATTAGGCCTATTTTAAGCTGTTTGTGTTTGTGCTTGAACAGTTTTGTAATGCTCTAATGGGTTAACAGAAGAATCTGCAGTGGACCGCGGACTGGTTGCACTGAATGGCGTGTTATAATGACACAGTTTAATTCTGTTGTCATAATTATTTGGCCACTAACGTCATTCAAATAGCAATGCATGCGTATCATCCCACAGTACTACCACTCACCGACAATAAAGTCGATCATTGTCTAATACAACAGTTTTTCCGTCTGCAAACGACTAATGCAGTGCACCAAAGTAGCGCCAAACGATCGATTGATTAGTATGAGATCCAGATTTCTTTGGGTCGAATTCACTGACGACTAAACGTTCATTGATTTGCGCGTGTTCAGCTCTTGATAAGGCAGACGTGCTAACATTTATATTAACATTTCGATTCACCAGTTTTATTAAACGTGCGTGTGACGCTTTAACATATAATAAATCATGATATAGATAAATCGACACCGATAAAAATAAGTAGGCCTAAGTAACTGCTTAGCCCAACCGAAGCAACCGGCGTCGATAATACAAAATAATATCGCAGTACCGTTCTGCGTTTCTTACTCTTTCAAATGAGATGAAAATCAACTTTTATCTTCAACACTTCAATTCAATATATATCGTCAACATAAATCAACTATATTTCTTAACACTTCACTCTCAATATACAGCTCTATCTACTGTATTAAGACAACTGCATTATTCAAATCGACTGTAATCAGCAATTTCTAACCTTTCCCGCGCTATTAGCACGTGCTCAGTACAAGCTATATTCAGTCAATGTTTACATAAGACAAGCGGCGCTGACCGCCCGCTCAACTAGATCATGTTTATACATATATAATTATATACAGGTGTATTGTCATGACACAACCCTAACACACTATAGGTCTTAAAAACGCTTGTTCACACTAAAAACACTATACAACTGCTTAAACGCCGCCGTGGCCTCACGATCATTAGTGTGGCGAGATAAATTTAGATTTGTTTGTGTCCCAAGTCGGTTTAAGTCGACTTCTGTAGAAAACAACTTGAGGTTACTTTTCTGTACAAATTCGACTTGGGGGTCAGTTGCGCTAAGCAGAAACGACTCGACTCGACTTGGGATGCCCAAGTCGACTGGGGTCGACTTATTGGGGTCGACTCCCAGGTCTAATGGTTCCAGCATCTATGCAGCAGAGTTAACTGCAATTAAAGAAGCAGTAACATGGATACTAAATACTGAGAATAATAAGAACTGTCAATATGTAATACTATCTGACTCATTAAGTGTACTTACCTCTATTAAGAAAAACAAATCTGACTCCAGACCCAATTTGTTTAATGAACTGATGATGCAATTAAACAGTTGGAATCTAATCAAATTAAAATGGTATGGATTCCAAGCCATGTAGATATTAAAGGTAATGAAGAAGCAGATAAATTAGCAAAGGAAGCACTTAGTTTAGATAATATTAATTCCACAAGTTACTTAGAAATACAAGAGATGAATACTTTTATTAAAGACTATATAATAAATAAATGGCAAATAGATTATAACATTGATAATAAAGGGAAATTCTATAAAACCATATGCCCACTTGTGTCTACAAATATAAAATTTTCTGATCCATATAGACATAAAGAGGTACAAATTAGTAGATTGAGGCTTGGTGTTGCCATTACTAATAAAAGACTATTTCAAATGAGAAAACACCCTACTGGGTTTTGTGATACCTGTGAGGTAACGGAAAGTATAGAACATATCCTATTGGAATGTAAAAAGGAAAATATTTCAACTATCTTAAAAGAAAAATGTAATAGTTATAAATCAGAATTTAATTTAAAATCTCTGCTAGACACAGGATGTTTGCAGAGTACAGTATATAATCTTGTTAAAATCATTAATAAAGGAAAAATACTATAATCATTCTCATAAATATCAGTATCATATCAAATCTATTACAAACATATAACTGAACACATTGCTTGTGATTAAAATATCAATTAAAACAAAACAAGTGTGATTATATGTGTAATTAGGGATCATTTGACTATGATGATTAATAATTTTATTACATTTTGTAATAATATTGCATTGCTATATAGGAAAATGTTGAACGAAATGTTTAATTAAGTTATCCTGTTATGAAAATAAATGTTAACGATACATTATTGTAATTAGATGTATGTTGCAATAAAATGTGTATATAGTACATGTATATATTACACATATTATATGCGAAACTTATGTTTGCAAGTAGCATTACATGTTGTTATAGAAAACATAGAAAGACTGTAAATAACTTTGTAAACATTTTGAAAAGAGTTTATATAGCCAAAAAAGAGCTGTGATAGCCAAAAAAGAGCTGAATAGCCAAAAAAGAGCTGAAATAGCCAAAAAAGCTGATATAGCCAAAAAAGAGCTGAATAGCCAAAAAAGAGCTGAAATAGCCAAAAAAGAGCTGATATAGCCAAAAAAGAGCTGATATAGCCAAAAAAGAGCTGAATAAGCCAAAAAAGAGTGTTGGAATAGACAAAGAGAAAACAAAAGAAAAGGAGGAAAGAAAAGGAGGGGAAAAACAAAAAAGAACAAAAAGAACAGAAAAAGGAGAAAGAAAGAAAAAAATATAGAGAATTGCAATAAAAAGAGCCAATGGGCCGAACAGAACGGAAATACAATACAAACACCAAGACGTCGGCGGCCATAGTAGCCAAAGGACGTCGTTAAACAATTGGAATCATCATCAACGTGCTAGATAATTACGTAACGCATGCAATGTAACATCGATACGCTATCCAATTACTTTACTAAGTCACATCTTAGACTACTGTTACAGTAATCCTGCACTGTACTGGAAATAAATATTTAGATTGCATTTATTCTGAGCCATTCATCGACAGTGCTTCACAATGAACAACACTACGCTACGTGGAAAACACTACACAACCATGCTACGTCACTACACTACACGGCAAGGGACATGGGACAAAATAGAAAACCCACACAACGGATTTTTCGATTTACTTACTGCATCACAGGTTGGTTAGTTTCTATTTAACAATGATGTGTCGTAATAGAGGTGACTACCGTGAACCTCCTCCTTTCTGCAGGCTTGGGACGGGCATTGCCAACATTTTGGTTATATCTTACGGCATCAAATGCCGTTGTTGTGGATAGTGAAAACTGAAAATATGCGTTCAGTTACCTCCAACAAGACCAGCCTTTATGTGATCAAACGCTGGAATGAATCTGATTTATAAATAACATTACGTGTACACATTTAAAAGGTGTCTAAATATAACAGTAGGTTATCCAGCGATTAAGAATAACTTGCATCTGTCACCAACCAAATACCAGTACTTGAATTAAAAAGAATTTAACGAAAATCTTATTGTTATCCCTCTTCGTATGGCATCATCCTTGTAAGGTTAGATTTGGCCATTAAAGCAGCAGACCGGAATGAACAATATTATGCTCTTTTCGGACACCTTTAAAACGTAAACAACTGAGTCTATATATACTGCATCAGTTGAAGTAAAATCTAGATAAAGGTAGCAAGTAGGTCTACGCATAAAGCCATAAAGATATTTAGGAACAAGGCCCAATCGAAATTTGAACATCAGAAAGAGAATCTTTTAGCGAATATGTAAAGTTAAAGGGAACCAGCGTTGGACTTCAGACATGCAGAAAGAGATATGAGCGAACCTAGGAAGGTTTGATTACATCTTATGCGACTCAAAGCCAATGACGTCGATAGACAAATATATATATATATATATATATATATATGTATATAAATTATATAATATATATATATATACGTATAGGCCCGATAGATTTTTTATTTATATATCCCAAAAAGTTTAACGACATTCTATTTAGTTTCTTCCAATATAGAAGTAAAGTATACACAGATACGTCTATAATTTGAAAGTTTACGGTTCTTTTCATTGTTGCCCTTTGCGCTCTACGGACCGACGGGATCTTTTTGTTCATCGGACCATAGCAGGACCGCTCTAGCCCAACGTCGGGCGTTTGCTTCTGTTGGGCCTTTCTGCCTGGAATGACCTTTGCCCCTCCTCTGCGGGCTAAGCTAATGTCTGGGGTCTCTTCCTCGTCTACTCGTTCATTGAAAGCGTTTCTCTTTCCCGGGCTTCTGCACTGAGAGGGCCTCTGCATAGCCAATACTGCAAGAAACGCTTTATAAAATGTCCAGATACGGTACGATTATGATAAACGTTGGAATCCATCCAATCGTGAATTCGCGAGCTCGTCTTGATGGATTTAGGACCCAGTCGTAAAGGTTTAGGTAAATTATTTTAAGAAGAAAAAAAATTCCAACCAGTCGTAATCACGATCGTGTAACTTCCTCTGAATTCTGAAAATACTCAGTTACTCCGTCAATACCACCGCTCACCTTGGTCACCCTTGTCACTTAAAACGTTGTCAATAGTTTCTATATAAGTTACACACACCAGAACGTGCTAGATAAAAGTTTCAGGTAAAAGTTGGAACTGAACTATCCGATAAACTATTACAGCAAAATGGGACTCCGCAAGGATCAGTAATTTCTCCATTATTGTTCCTAATAATGATTAACGATATTCCATCAGGACCAGAAGGTGTCAACATGTCACTCTTTGCAGATGATAGTGCAGTTTACATAGGACATAAGAAAACTAAAACTTTAATTAAAAAATCCAACAGTCCATTGATAAAATAAATAACTGGTGTAACAAAAATGGGTTTAAAATATCTATAGCCAAGACTGTAGGAGTTCTATTTACTAATAAAAAACAATTACCAATAATAAACATTAGAATTGATCAAGAATTGATAAAAATAGAAAGTAAAGCTAAATTTCTAGGAATGATATTTAATAGGAAATTAAGTTGGAAACCCCACATAGAATATATAATAGAAAAATGTAAGAAAAGATTGAACCTCATGAGAGCGGTATCAGGTTACCAATGGGGAGCCTCAAAAAATCTCTATTAGCGATATACAAAGCATTAATACGTTCAATATTAGATTATGGGGATGTAGCCTATTCTTCAGCTAGTCAATCGCTCTTAGATAAACTATCTACAATTCAAATAGAAGCACTAAGATTGTGTTGTGGAACCCCAAGAAATACAGCAGCATCAACATTACAAAACGAATGTGGGGAACTACCCCTCCATATGAGAAGATTATATAACTCAAATAAAATGGGAATTAAAATACTAGGAATTAAGGATCATCCATGTAAAATGACTTTCCAGCCACATTGGACAGATATCTATAGAACACCGCAAAACAAGAACCATTCTTTACACTACAGAACAAATGAATTCATCTCATCTTTAGATACATCTTTTATTGGACCCTGTTTTCCCCAAACTCCCCCTTGGACTAATAAGAAACTAGATATAGACACCAGTCTAAAAAACAGATTAATAAAAAAAGAGATAATCCTGAATTTCTTAAACTAATTGCACTTCAAATGATATCAACGTATAAGTCAGAAACACTTATTTATACCGATGGATCAAAGGCAGAAGAAATCGTCACTGCAGCGTTTACTATTCCAAGTATAGATATACATAGAAAGTTTAGATTATGTAATGGTTCCAGTAGACCTGGGAGTCACTTTGGTCAGCAAATCTGACCCCACTTGACCCTAAAGTGACTTGAGGTCGACTTGAAGTCGACAACTTGGAGTCAAAACGACTTGACCCGACTTGGCAGAAAACCAACCAACTTTCGACTTAAAGTCGACTTCTGACATGGTAATTACGATTACGTACGGCTAATAATACAAAAATGTCATGCCAATTTGCCTGGCAAACATTAATTTTCTTATACTAATGTGTAATGAGCTCTCAACACCTGATGAATAAAATTGCTTATTAGGCCTATTTTAAGCTGTTTGTGTTTGTGCTTGAACAGTTTTGTAATGCTCTAATGGGTTAACAGAAGAATCTGCTGTGGACCGCGAACTGGTTGCACTGGATGGCGTGTTATAATGACACATTTAATTCTGTTGTCATAATTATTTGGCCACTAACGTCATTCAAATAGCAAAAATGCATGGGTATCATCACACAGTACTACCACTCACGGACAATAAAGTCGATCATTGTCTAATACAACAGTTTTTCCGTCTGCAAACGACTAATGCAGTGCACCAAAGTAGCGCCAAACGATCATTGATTAGTATGAGATCCAGATTTCTTTGGGTCGAATTCACTGATGACTAAACGTTCATTGATTTGCGCGTGTTCAGCTCTTGATAAGGCAGACGTGCTAACATTTATATTAACATTTCGATTCACCAGTTTTATTAAACGTGCGTGTGACGCTTTAACATATAATAAATCATGATATAGATAAATCGACACCGATAAAAATAAGTAGGCCTAAGTAACTGCTTAGCCCAACCGAAGCAACCGGCGTCGATAATACAAAATAATATCGCAGTACCGTTCTGCGTTTCTTACTCTTTCAAATGAGATGAAAATCAACTTTTATCTTCAGCACTTCAATTCAATATATATCGTCAACATAAATCAACTATATTTCTTAACACTTCACTCTCAATATACAGCTCTATCTACTGTATTAAGACAACTGTATTATTCAAATCGACTGTAATCAGCAATTAACCTTTCCCGCGCTATTAGCACGTGCTCATTACAAGCTATATTCAGTCAATGTTTACATAAGACGACTGTCCGGCGCTGACCGCCCGCTCAACTAGATCATGTTTATAAATATATAATTATATACAGGTGTATTGTCATGACACTACCCTAACACACTATAGGTCTTAAAAACGCTTGTTCACACTAAAAACACTATACAACTGCTTAAACGCCGCCGTGGCCTCACGATCATAAGTGTTAGCGAGATAAATTTAGATTTGTCTGTGTCCCAAGTCGGTTTAAGTCGACTTCTGTAGAAAACAACTTGAGGTTACTTTTCTGTACAAATTCGACTTGGGGGTCAGTTGCGCTAAGCAGAAACGACTCGACTCGACTTGAGATGCCCAAGTCGACTGGGGTCGACTTATTGGGGTCGACTCCCAGGTCTAGGTTCCAGCATCTATGCAGCAGAGTTAACTGCGATTAAAGAAGCAGTAACATGGATACTAAATACTGAGAATAATAAGAACTGTCAATATGTAATACTATCTGACTCATTAAGTGTACTTACCTCTATTAAGAAAAACAAATCTGACTCCAGACCCAATTTGTTTAATGAACTGATGATGCAATTAAGCAAGTTGGAATCTAATCAAATCAAAATGGTATGGATTCCAAGCCATGTAGATATTAAAAGTAATGAAGAAGCAGATAAATTAGCAAAGGAAGCACTTAGTTTAGATAATATTAATTCCACAAGTTACTTAGAAATACAAGAGATGAATACTTTTATTAAAGACTATATAATAAATAAATGGCAAATAGATTATAACATTGATAATAAAGGGAAATTCTATAAAACCATATGCCCACTTGTGTCTACAAATATAAAATTTTCTGATCCATATAGACATAAAGAGGTACAAATTAGTAGATTGAGGCTTGGTGTTGCCATTACTAATAAAAGACTATTTCAAATGAAAAAACACCCTACTGGGTTTTGTGATACCTGTGAGGTAACGGAAAGTATAGAACATATCCTATTGGAATGTAAACAGGAAAATATTTCAACTATCTTAAAAGAAAAATGTAATAGTTATAAATCAGAATTTAATTTAAAATCTCTGCTAGACACAGGATGTTTGCAGAGTACAGTATATAATCTTGTTAAAATCATTAATAAAGGAAAAATACTATAATCATTCTCATAAATATCAGTATCATATCAAATCTATTACAAACATATAACTGAACACATTGCTTGTGATTAAAATATCAATTAAAACAAAACAAATGTGATTATATGTGTAATTAGGGATCATTTGACTATGATGATTAATAATTCTATTACATTTTGTAATAATATTGCATTGCTATATAGGAAAATGTTGAACGAAATGTTTAATTAAGTTATCCTGTTATGAAAATAAATGTTAACGATACATTATTGTAATTAGATGTATGTTGCAATAAAATGTGTATATAGTACATGTATATATTACACATATTATATGCGAAACTTATGTTTGCAAGTAGCATTACATGTTGTTATAGAAAACATAGAAAGACTGTAAATAACTTTGTAAACATTTTGAAAAGAGTTTATATAGCCAAAAAAGAGCTGTGATAGCCAAAAAAGAGCTGAATAGCCAAAAAAGAGCTGAAATAGCCAAAAAAGAGCTGATATAGCCAAAAAAGAGCTGAATAGCCAAAAAAGAGCTGAAATAGCCAAAAAAAGAGCTGATATAGCCAAAAAAGAGCTGATATAGCCAAAAAAGAGCTGAATAAGCCAAAAAAGAGTGTTGGAATAGACAAAGAGAAAACAAAAGAAAAGGAGGAAAGAAAAGGAGGGGAAAAACAAAAAAGAACAAAAAGAACAGAAAAAGGAGAAAGAAAGAAAAAAATATAGAGAATTGCAATAAAAAGAGCCAATGGGCCGAACAGAACGGAAATACAATACAAACACCAAGACGTCGGCGGCCATAGTAGCCAAAGCACGTCGTTAAACAATTGGAATCATCATCAACGTGCTAGATAATTACGTAACGCATGCAATGTAACATCGATACGCTATCCAATTACTTTACTAAGTCACATCTTAGACTACTGTTACAGTAATCCTGCACTGTACTGGAAATAAATATTTAGATTGCATTTATTCTGAGCCATTCATCGACAGTGCTTCACAATGAACAACACTACGCTACGTGGAAAACACTACACAACCATGCTACGTCACTACACTACACGGCAAGGGACATGGGACAAAATAGAAAACCTACACAACGGATTTTTCGATTTACTTACTGCATCACAGGTTGGTTAGTTTCTATTTAACAATGATGTGTCGTAATAGAGGTGACTACCGTGAACCTCCTCCTTTCTGCAGGCTTGGGACGGGCATTGCCAACATTTTGGCCATATCTTACGGCATCAAATGCCGTTGTTGTGGATAGTGAAAACTGAAAATATGCGTTCAGTTACCTCCAACAAGACCAGCCTTTATGTGATCAAACGCTGGAATGAATCTGATTTATAAATAACATTACGTGTACACATTTAAAAGGTGTCTAAATATAACAGTAGGTTATCCAGCGATTAAGAATAACTTGCATCTGTCACCAACCAAATACCAGTACTTGAATTAAAAGAATTTAACGAAAAATCTTATTGTTATCCCTCTTCGTATGGCATCATCCTTGTAAGGTTAGATTTGGCCATTAAAGCAGCAGACCGGAATGAACAATATTATGCTCTTTTCGGACACCTTTAAAACGTAAACAACTGAGTCTATATATACTGCATCAGTTGAAGTAAAATCTAGATAAAGGTAGCAAGTAGGTCTACGCATAAAGCCATAAAGATATTTAGGAACAAGGCCCAATCGAAATTTGAACATCAGAAAGAGAATCTTTTAGCGAATATGTAAAGTTAAAGGGAACCAGCGTTGGACTTCAGACATGCAGAAAGAGATATGAGCGAACCTAGGAAGGTTTGATTACATCTTATGCGACTCAAAGCCAATGACGTCGATAGACAAATATATATATATATATATATATATATATATGTATATAAATTATATAATATATATATATATACGTATAGGCCCGATAGATTTTTTATTTATATATCCCAAAAGTTTAACGACATTCTATTTAGTTTCTTCCAATATAGAAGTAAAGTATACACAGATACGTCTATAATTTGAAAGTTTACGGTTCTTTTCATTGTTGCCCTTTGCGCTCTACGGACCGACGGGATCTTTTTGTTCATCGGACCATAGCAGGACCGCTCTAGCCCAACGTCGGGCGTTTGCTTCTGTTGGGCCTTTCTGCCTGGAATGACCTTGCCCCTCCTCTGCGGGCTAAGCTAATGTCTGGGGTCTCTTCCTCGTCTACTCGTTCATTGAAAGCGTTTCTCTTTCCCCGGGCTTCTGCACTGAGAGGGCCTCTGCATAGCCAATACTGCAAGAAACGCTTTATAAAATGTCCAGATACGGTACGATTATGATAAACGTTGGAATCCATCCAATCGTGAATTCGCGAGCTCGTCTTGATGGATTTAGACCCAGTCGTAAAGGTTTAGGTAAATTATTTTAAGAAGAAAAAATTCCAACCAGTCGTAATCACGATCGTAACTTCCTCTGAATTCTGAAAATACTCAGTTACTCCGTCAATACCACCGCTCACCTTGGTCACCCTTGTCACCACCGTCACCTGCCTCAGGCTCTTCGACTTATCACTGCACAGGCTTTCACTCCAAATTGAAGTCCAACCTCCTCAAGAATTCCTACCACAATGAAATCGGATTCTCCGCACTCCAAACTTTCTCGTCTTCGACCAAACCCTCCTTTTAGCAGATGAATGGATGGATCCAGAGTTTAACGACATCTTATGACAACAAAGGCCGTTGACGTCGACAGAAATTAATACTAGCTTAGCAATTGCAGATTGCAAGAATTTCAAGGATTGCAAGAATTTCACAAATTCTTCGTATGTCATAATCTATGTAAGATTAGATTTGTTAGTCAAATTAACATCCCTGAATGGATAATACAATGAAGTAATTACATACCTTTAAAACGTATAACACTCATGATATAATTATATAACCGTCAGTTGTATTTCAGATCGGCTTGAAGCATATTTCCAGTAGGAATGTACAGGAAAATATCCAATTGAACACATTTTAATATAAGGCAAGATAAAACTATTTTAAAATGAACGGGAATGATCAATTTCGAAACGTTCTAACAGGTCGTAATCGTGAACTCCAAATTACTAAAGAGCAGCATAAAAGCTAAGCGCAGGACAGCAGCTTACTCAGCTGCCATATGCATTCTGGGAGATAGCCACAAGGGGTTCTGGTAGCCTATGTCAGGGGTCTCCAAAGTACGGCCCGCGGGCCACATCCGGCCCGCTAAGGCCTTTAATCTGGCCCGTTGAACTCTCCTTGAAAAAAAATTGGGAAAATTGAAAATTTTAACGCCGCTGTACTCTGACATGCATATTGCCAAAATCCATGTCGCTGTTTGTAAAGCACTGTGCCTGATATGTAATGACACCATTGCAGTGCTTAAAGAGTACAATATTATGAGACATTATGAATCCAAGCATTCATCGCATTACTCACAATTCACTGGACAGCTGCGCACAGAGACATTTTTTTCTTCTGAGTTTTGACCCATGGAGCTTTAGAAAGTCAGCAATGTGGCCCCCGCTGGAAAACTTTGGAGACCCCTGGCCTATGTGAATGGGACTGAAAATGAGTTGTGTTTAAACCCTTCCGCAAAAGAATCGTTTCATATGAAAGGAGTTATAATTCGCGATCAAAAATACTTATATTATTAGTACTTTATTCCGAAATTATGTGTATTTTACCTCAAATTGGCATTAAATCAATTTGAAAAAACAGAGCACGCCATCTGGCTGCTACAGAGAAAAATATGCGGCAATTATTCTGAAAGCGTGGCTCAAATTGCCACACTTAAGGATAAGTACAACATTGATGTTTATTTTTGACGTTTCTTATGGAAATAAATTGCAATATTTTATTCATGGGCCACGAATAAATGACTTTGTTTCGAAAATTTAATTAATCAGCGTCCCCGACCACCGCAATAATTAGTAACAATGGGATAATTATCGTTCTTATTAGACACCTTCGAGACATTTTCTCCATCAGATGTTACATGCATAATTATACGAACGGTGAGTACAGTTAACTCCGTTGTCGTCAACGACCTTTGATGTCATAAGGCGACGTTAAACCTTTGAGTAATAATAATAGTTAACTCCGCCACTGTTCGCTTTCTGACAGTGCCAGTCACAAGCCTGGATAAAGGAGGAGGGCGACGCTAATGGTCTTTGTTACCGCACAGTGGTCGTTAAACAGTAAACAAACAAGCAAATGAGAACAGTTTAAACTCCGCCACTGCTCGTTTTCTAGCAGTGCCAGTCACAAGCCTGGATAAAGGAGGAGGGCGACGCTAATGGTCTTTTTACCACACAGTGGTCGTTAAACAGTAAACAAGCAAGCAAGTGAGAACAGTTCGAAAGAATTTATCTAGCCATTGTTGCCATAAGATGTTGTTAAACTCTGAATCCGATTCAGCCTCGTCCGTAAAAGCAATGTTTGTTGCAATGAGTGTCTAACGCACAGATGGGGTTCCTACTTACTTTCGCCTCTGGCCATCTGCTCTTTCGTCCTGAGGCATGACTTACGCTGTCCTTGAGCACGAGTACGTCTGCGAATGACAAGAGCAGAGCACGAGATGATCAGGCATGAACACAAGAGTAGTAGCGATTGTTGCAATTCCTTTTTCTAGATTAAAAATTAGGGATTGCATTTTCGGATCATATTTTATATCATTATAATAAGTCATCGTCATGTTTGTTATCGTCATCGTCATCGTTATTATTATTATTATTATTATTATTATTATTATTATTATTATTATTATTATTATTATTATTATTTTTTTTTTTTTTTATGCCCCGAGGTATACAGGATCCCTCAGGGACTTAGAGATTACTATAGCTGATGTGATTTGTCTGGAGATGACCCTACTCGTCGGTGTCCTGGTTGGCGAAAGTGCCTCGGAACGCGATTGCGTTATAGCGTTGTATTGTTAAGGAGACACGCTGGTAAAGAAATGACGTTTCACGTGGGTCCCCTGTGACCGCACTGAGTTTTTTACCTAGGTCAGAGAGAAAGGTCTGGCCTTCGTGGTTTATTGGACCCATGGTCTCGAAAGCCAGAGGGATGAAGAAGTGCGTAGCAGATAGCGGTTGATATTTCTCATGTTTCCGAACTGCTGCTCTTTCGGCCGCCGCTCCAACCGTCCGGGAAGTGTCCGACAAATAAGAAGCGGCCATGGTGTCAGTCACGGTCGCATCCCAGACCAGGCATCGGCCCACCCGCCACGGGACCAGTGTAAGACCATCGGGTCTTCCGCCGTCAGATCTCATCAAACCTGCTGGTTCCTTAGTTGACGGAAAGCCCGCACGGATCAAGCCTCGATGGACCAAGTCATTCAAGGCTGCGTGTCTAGGGAGTCTGCCTGGACCCAGAACACAAGAGAGCCCGTGTAGGCCATCATCGGCCACTGGGGCGCCGCATGGGCATTTGTGTGGTTCGCCCAGGGCGATCCCCAGCCGAAGTCCGACCGCCACCCTGATTGCCTCATCATCCAACCTAAGTCCGCAATTGGCGATGGGCAAAGCCAGCAACCAGTCGCCGGCGTGTGGGGCCGCAGTCGCCCCAAGGCGTGCCCTGTGACCCGGGTCAGAAAGTCTTTCTTGAAGGTCAGATACAACTCTGTCGAGCATAGGCCTGTCCCAGGCCGACTGTCTATGGGCAACGCCAATTTCCGGGCATTGCACCGGGCCGATTTCCAGCCATCGGGCACATGCCGTCTCACGTTGTGGATCAGGTGAGGCCATTTCGCCTAGCATGGTGGACTGAAGCCGATCGGTGCCCGCGGCCGAAGCTAAGAAAGCTTTATTATTATTATTATTATTAAGCCTTATTATTATTATTATTATTATTATTATTATTATTATTATTATTATTATTATTATTATTATTATTATTATTATTATTATTATTATTATTATTATTATTTTTTTTATGCCCCGAGGTATACATGATCCCTCAGGGACTTAGAAACTGTCCTAAGGTGTGCTATCTGGAGTTAGTGGTCCTCGTCCCCGGTGCATTGTGCGAAAGTGCCCCTGAAGGCTACGGCATTAAATCTCTGGGTGAATATGGACAAACGCTGGAACAAGTGCACGGTCTCCAGAGAGTCGCCTGAAACGGCTGTCATTCGGCGCCCCAGTTCCATATTATTATTATTATTATTATTATTATTATTATTATTATTATTATTATTATTATTATTATTATTATTATTATTATTATTATTTTTTTTTTCATTTTTTTTAAATTATTATTATTATTATTATTATTATTATTATTATTATTATTATTATTATTATTATTATTATTATTATTAATGTCCTTAGAGATCGTGTAAATACAGAGTTGTTTTTAGACACCTTTAAAACATGAATATCCTACGCTATATAAAAGGCAGTAATCTACTTTTTTGGTTCTCTGTTCTCGGGCAGGTTCATGTCCAACAAAGCCATCAATGTACGCTATGAATTTATTATCACTGCACTGTATAATGTTTTACATTGTCGTCATACGACGACGTTAAACCTTGGAGTAAAAAATAAAAAAGCAATAGTATCAAGTTTGTGTAAGGATGTCGACGGTTGATTTTTTAAAATTGGAAGCGTAAACTGCAGATTTCTAAAGCGCCTCTTGAAAGCCAAGCGAAGGGCACCAGCTTATTCACGAGCGCTGCGTCGTATCAGAGAGGTTGTCCAGAGACGTCGAGTGGAGATCCGAGTCCGGTTGCCTGAGATACAGGAGAGAGGACGCAGAGAAGCTGCAAAGTTGGGTTTCTTTTAAGTCGAGGAAGATTGGAAGATGGAAGATCAGAATCGATGAGTCAGGGTGGGAATTATTGACGAGTTGCAACTTTATCTTTCAGTAGAAAGCCCCATGGGTGCTGGATAGTGTAGCCTGAGGCAGCAAAAAGGTAACAATGTTCTCTAATTAGACACCTTTAAAACCATTTGAAATTTGATATTTATTCACCAGCGCCGCTCTATTGCACATTGAATCAGAGTTAATAGTTTTGCATGCCGTAAAATGTTCTTAAAACCAATCCAAAAGGCAGCTCAACGCCTTATACTTGGGTGGTGCCAATCCAAAGCATGAATAAAAGAGGAGGGCAACGCTAATCATCGTCGTTATGACAGAGCGTTCTTAAACAGTGACTAACAAAACCGGAAGAGTAAATGCTGAATCAATGTTGCGTTTGATCTTTCATTGTTGCACGGCAAAGAAAGATAGACAAAAAAATGACAGTCACAAGATCCTGATTCCGGATTTCTCCTCTTCTTCCTTACCTCGCACTCCTCTCCAGTTCAACCACCATTGTCTGTCATCCTGATCCTTTTACCCTGGCGCCGAACTTGACCTTAGCTACCTATTGATTCTGTTTTGACTTAGCACCTCTTTTAAAACTGATTTTCGTGTCTTTATATAATTCGAGAGTATCAGATCAAATCTATTACAAACATATAGTTGAACACATTCCTTATGATTAAAATACCAATAAACACAAAATATGTGTGATTAATGGTCATTTCATTATTTCATTGCATTTTCTAATGATATTACATTGTTTCATAGGAAAATGTTTAATGAAATGTTTAATTAAGTATTCTGTCATGTAAATAATTGTTAACATGCATTCTTGTAAATAGATGTATGTTAAAATAAAATGTGTATATAATACATGTATATATATTACACATCTGTGCTGAATTTCTGTTTGCAAATAGCATTACATGTTATTTTAGAAAACTTAAAGAAGTACTGTTAATAACTTTGTAAACATATTTGAAAAGAGCTAAAATAGCCAAAAAAGAGCTGATATAGCCAAAAAAAGAGCTGATATAGCCAAAAAAGAGCTGAAATAGCCACCAAAAAAAGAAACAAAAGGAGAAAAAGGAAAAAAAAAAAAAAAAAGATGTTAAAAAAGAATTACAATAAAAAGAGCCAATGGGCCAAACATAACGGAGATACAATACTTTAATATGTATCAAATCAAATAATATGTATCTATCAAATATTGTTAATATTGTTAATAAGATTGAGGAGAAAACAGTTATTAACATTATACGGAAATGAACTTAATCCGTCAGAAACTTTAAATACGTCTACATCTTATCAGAAACGGAATCAAAGCCAAGAAAAGAAAAAGAAAAAGAAAATCTGTTGATAGAAATTATATGAAAATGAACTTAAATCGTCAGAAACTTTAAATACGTCAGCATCTTATCGGAGACGGAATCAAGGACGAGAAAGGAGAAAGAACATTTGTGAGAACATTACAAGAAAATGAACGGAAATACATCAACAACTTTAAAGACGTCAACAGCCTTTGTAGCTATAGGATGTCGTTAAACCTTTGATTAATAATAAGACTGTGATCAAGAGATGTCACCAAAACATTCAAAATCACAAGAAAGCGCCAGGCTGCCAAAGACACCTTTAAAACTCTTTGACTATCGGCTATTTATATAAAATTTGCGCTAAATCGATAATAGATGCTCTGGAAGCTGGTCAAACGTATTATATGTACGGTGACACCTTTAAAATGCATTTAAGTAATTGAATATATGTGTTCGTTTTCCAAAAGTGTATTAATTTATGGTCCTATCTCAATGTCAACACTGTCAGCTGCAAGATGTCGCTAAACACTATCATAAAAATGCTCTATTTTGAAGGCTTTTGTCCGGAAATCGCCTTGGCCACGTGACTACATTATGCCTAACCTTGTTGTTTGTGGTCGAATCTGAGCACATTATTAGGTTTAGATTCTAAATTCTTGTTCAGCACATCGTTCTTATTTCGGAAGTGTCGTTAAATAAATATATAAATAGAAATAATGAATTTGCTTTGAATTTAATATTATTATTATTATTATTATTATTATTATTATTATTATTATTATTATTATTATTATTATTATTATTATTATTATTATTATTATTATTATTATTATTATTATTATTATTATTATTATTATTAGACTGTTATTTATAGCGCGCCTAAACAAAATTGGAATCTTGCACAAAGGCGTGTAACAGAAAAATCAATCATAGTAAATCTTAAACAGATGTGTTTTAAGGTTAGTTTTGAAAATCGATAAAGTTGGGGATTTGCGGATAAAGACAGGGAGTTTGTTCCATTCAGCCGGGCCGGCTAGCGCAAATGCCCTGTTACCAAGTTTTTTGAGTGATCGTGTCACAACAAAATCACCTTGAGACGATGAACGTAGCTGAACGTCTGGATTGGAGAGAGGAACAGGGTATAACAAGTGAAGAAAGGTATGCAGGAGAACAGTTTGTGTAGATTCTGTACATTAGATGTAATAGAAACATATTTACACTAACATCGACGACAAAAGCCGTAAGATCTGCCACTGACCATACTCTGGTACTGCCAGTCCTAAGCGTGGAAAAATAAGGCGGGTTCGGCTGTCGTCTTTGTTATAACAGAATCATTTAACAGTAACTAATCAATCAACAACGATCGCTGAAGTCACAGCATGTAACGAAACGTTATTCAACGACGAACGTTGAGTTTAAAACATCAGTTTTGATGAGTTCAAAATTATTAGACAAAGCAGTTAAGATTCATATTAAAACTCCGTCAACGCCTATGTTCGGATGGCTGGACAAGGAGGAGGGCGCTGCTAATCCCCTTCATTGTGGCACAGAATCATTGAAAGAAATAATTCAAAAACCAATTCAAAGGCAACCACGCGATATCGGTAAAATTGTCAAAATGGCTTAAATTAGACACCTTTGTTACTGGACCCAATAATTAGGAGAGCTGTAATATGCCAAAAACTAATCTTTGTCGGCGGCAACGGCCTATGTTGTCATAAGATGCCGTTAAACTGTGGACACACTGGACCCAATTATGTTAAAACGTCGAGGATTGTATTTGCTGCAAAATATCTATAAACTGAAGTAAAGCTATATATATACTTTGATGTCATACGATGACGTTAAACTACGGAAAAAGTAAAGCAATTAAAATAATTTCCTTTCAAGCACTGTCAGACAGAAGATGTCGATAAACGCTGTGATAAGAACACGCTCTATTTAGGATATAGAAGGTTTGGCTATATGCATGCATCAGCCCCATATTTCTGATCTGGAGTATAAGGACCGCGCACGCTGCCTGCAGAAAGTGTATTCATCTCGGCGGATGACGACCGACGCTGGTCATTAGAGAGACGTCGACCTAACCACTGATGACGCTTCAATCTACCGACCGAAACGCGACGAATGCCTATTTTACGTATACCTGGCGCATCGACGAATAGCCGGACGTGCGTCGTCTTCTACCAATGAGAGACTGCTAGGCGGCATCATCATCATGTGCTGCGGGCGCTATCTCCTGTCGTCTCTATTGACGAGACTTGGTCCAGAATATGTTAACACTTCTGCCATCTGTTAACTGTCGACGGGAATCCGTTGGTTGGCTCCACGTGTGTGCCTGGGCCCGCCAGCGGTCACTCTCAGAGTTTGTAGGGTGAGGCAAAATAGACGTGAATGGCTGTCATGAAATCCCGAGTCCTATCTGGATCTCTCCACTTCCTCTTTACCACTGTCTCCTTTTCAGTTCCGAACACCATACGCCGTAGTCGTCGTATTGTCTGACCCTTGGATCGTGACCTTGAACCGAACCTGACCTGAGCTACCTATCGAGTATGTTTTGACTGAGCATTTTGCTTATAAGCTGGTTTCTCCGATCCTAAATAATTCTAGATTAGGAATACGATAGGGAGATGTCGCTAAACAATGAAAATCCAGAAACAGTGCAAACCTGCGTTAGACACCTTTAAACATTTATTATTCCGCAATTTACAAGTTGCGACACCTTTAAATTATGTCTATCCGAAGCTATAAAGTCAAATTATTTGCCACATGTTCCAATAATGGAACAATGGGGAAAAACTGGTTAATGGTGTCGTTCCGACGCGATAAGTTTCTTGTACTAATTGAATTGTAGATTATTTTTATGTAGTGTCGTCAACAGGTTTTGGTGTCATAGGACGAATTTAAACTGTGGATTAACAATTAAAATGTTGTGTGTGTAGTACATCCAGATAAGAAACCACGACACAGAAGCAAACGAAACTGATGGACGAAAGTTATACGAAAGTGAACTGAACAATATCAATTAACTTTAAGTAGGTCAAAAGATTTTGTAGCTCTATGATGTCATTACACAATGGATTGTTACTACAACTGTTCAGTTTTGCTAATCACCTTCATTATAATACAGGGGTTCAAAGAAATACAAAAAGATTTCAACGACAGCCACAAGATGTCGCTATACATTGTCAAATCTGGCTGTATTTAGACACCTTTAAAACACATCTAAATGTCGTTATATATTCCTGTGCTTAGACCAGCTATATAATTACTTCTTAGACTACCGCACAGTAACAAAACGTGAACGGTTGAAGTCATGGCAAGATGTCGCCAAACTAAAGTAAAAAGTATCATCATCATCAGTTCATTACGCCGACCATTTGGCGGTGATGGGTACAAATAAATGACCTCCTTGTCCTCAATCATTTGTCAAGTCCATTACTCCACATAGTGTTAGTACAAATGATCTCATTTCCTCATTTATATTATCTACCCAGCATTGACTTGGTCTGTTTTTGTCTCCCTTTCATTCGGATCTTGCATGTAGTGCATTGTGTGGTATTCGGTCAACTATAGTAAAAACTATAGCATCGGTAAAATACGTTCAATCGAAGAACTAACGCAGCGATTAGTTCAAACACAGCGCTGTTACATAGAAACTATTTGCCTAAAATATGCGCTATATAAATGGTCAGTTAAAATTATTATAACATTCTCTGGGCCGTTGCATCATACTCGAGTGGTGCCAGTCCGAAGCCTGGATAAAGGAGGAGGTCGACGATAATCACATTCATTGTGACAATCGTCGTTAAACAGAAATTGCCAACTTGTTAGATCGACGTCATCCGCCCTATAAACCACAAGATACTGCAGACGATAAGAAAGTGAACGTCTTTTTTAGACACCTCTAAAAATGTGACACTTGATGTTATTTAAAACCACTTGCGTCGAAACAATAATTTGTTTGTATGAGCTGTAATATGCCAAACACTAATCTTTGTCGGCGGCAACGGCCTATGTTGTCATAAGCTGCCGTTAAACTGTGGATCCATCCAACAATAATCTGTCTCATCGGATCAAACTGTTCAAAACAATTATTGTCAACGGCCTTGATGCCTAAACTGTTGGATGCCGTGAACTTACCTAACATTAGATAAGGTAAATAATAATAACAATAATAATAATAATAATAATAATAATAATAATAATAATAATAATAATAATAATAATAATAATAATAATAATAATAATCTTTTCTTTATTAAGCGCCTGAAAAACGCACTGCGCTGTACATTTACATATTATGCAATTTAAATCTTAACTACTAACAGAACAGACAGCCTGCAATACAACGGCGCTAATAGCAGCCTACAAAGCATATCTGTCCTACGGGACTCGAACTCGGTACCTCTCGCTCTCTACGCCAGATGTTATCCAATGCGCTATCGTCCCCCTCCGACTGACTGTAAGGTCGACTTCAACGGCCTGGCAGCCACAAGATGTCGTTAAAGCCTTGGAAACTACTACTGTTGTACCAATGACAGGGTGTTGGCTGAATGGTAATACACAGGCACGAAGAACAATAGCACGCGGATTCGATACCCGCTAGCCCCATTAGGTTGACACAGCCTTCCACTCCCTAGGATACGATGGTAAAATGAGCAGCAGTGGGACGGATCAGCGCCTAACAGGCTGCCATATAGCTATAAAATAGGCTCTTATTTAACTTGTTATCGTGTGTTACTACTACTGCATGTAATCATACTGTGGTCTACTATCAGTTTGAATTGAATAAACGAATTTTTATTATCATAAGAATCGTAGCTATAACGTGAAAGGCCTTTGATCATGGGGTAGGGAGTATTTAGAGGGTTACGGGTTCAAAACCCCGAAATAAATGATTGCCGGAATAATTCACTGACCTCGTACTCTGCGACAATGTCCGATGGAAACCCCAGAAATCGTTGCCTGGCTACACCCTTGTCTTTGATGACTTCAAATGTCACTAAACTATTGGAACTTTTAGAGATCACGAATTTATTTATGGCGCTCAAACATGACTTACTCTGCCACTGGTGTTTGCTCGTATGGTGCCAGTCCGAAGTCTGAGTAAATGAGGAGGGCGACGCTAATAATCTTCGTTATGATATGGCGTCGTCAAACAGAAGTGACACCCAGTGGCTTTCAAAATAATAATACTTGTGGTAAGGTAGGACGTCAACGGCTCTGGCAGCCGCAAATCGCCTTGAAGTGCTGAAAAATACAGAGCTCAATTTAGACACCTTTAAAACTGATTTTACTAACGTTATATATTCAGTAGTTGCGTTAGCTTAATTAATTGTTGCGATCGGCGATTTATATGAAATTTTTTGGTTTACTGATTGATAACTTCTTGAAAATTCAAAGTAGAATAAGACTCTCATTTCATAATTACATATGTTGTAAACTTATAATTGAAGATGTTTTAAAATATTAATAACTAGATCCGGAAGCTCACGTGTATTAAGATTGTTCATGTCACTGTCAGACAAAAGATGTCGATAAACGCTGTGATAACAAAATGCTTTATTTACAAGGCAATATTGTCTGAAGGTTGGTCTATGTGATTGCATCATGTCCATCTTCTCATCTGTGGTAGAGTCTTGAATATAGGAACCCTGTGCATGTCATCTGTCAGCTGTCGACGGTAATTCGTTGGTTGGCTCCACGTGTGAGCGTGGGCCCACCATTAGAAACTGTTCTAGTTTACTCTGCATTGCTTTGCTAACTTATGCTACATGCAACTCTCCCATCGAAAACTGAACTTCTCCTTCTTGGAACTCCGCAACAAGAATTCTGTTCACCTTTACACTTCTCTCACGCGAGTGCCGTGTTTGACTCTAACCTATCTTTCAATGGCTGTATTTAGACACCTTTAAAACACATCTAGCCTTCGCTATATATTTACCTGCGCTTACACCCTACTATTTACTAACCAACCGAGGACGGTTGAAGTTATTTGAAGATGTCGCTACACTAAAGTAAAATCTATCATCATCGTCAGTTAATGGGGGCGTAGGCGATTTGGGGGCGATGGGTACGAATAGATTATCTCCATTATGCTCAGTCATTTCCAAGTCCATTACTCCACTTCGTGTTAGTCCAAATGATCTCATGTCCTCATTTGTATTAATAATTATCTATTCAGCATTGTCTTGTTCTGCCTTTGTCTCCGTTTCCTTCTGTTCTTGCAAGTAGTGCATTGTGTGGTATTCAGTCAACTATAGTAAAAACTATAGCATCGGTAAAATACGTTCAATCGAAGAACTAACGCAGCCATTAGTTCAAACACAGCGCTGTTGCAGAGAAACTATTTGCCTTAAAGTAGGCGCTATATAAATAGGCAGTTACAATTAAAATTACATTCACTGTGCCGTTGCATCATACTCGAGTGGTGCCAGTCCGAAGTCTGGATAAAGGAGGAGCTCGACGATAATCACATTCATTATGATATCGTCGTTAAACAGAAATTAATAACTTGTTAGATCGACGTCATCCGCCCTAGAAACCACAAGATACTCCAGACAATAAGAAAGTGAACGTCTTTATTACCTTGTTACCTTGTGCTGTCAGTTCCTGGAACTCTAGCGACCTTCATGATCAAGCCTCTCCATTTCCTTCTGTCCGCCGTCGCATCTCTCAGTTCTGCCAAATTCATTCCAGTTGTTTCATGTATCTCGTCCATCCACTTTTTCCTTGGTCGTCCTTGTTTTCTCCTTCCCTCTCCATATGCTAACATCATTTCCTTTTCCAATCCATCTGATCGCATGACATGACCAAAGAACCTCAACTTTGCTCTTAGCACTGTTTGTTGTAGTGTCTCTTCATTCTCAATTCCGATACTCATGCGCACCCAATCGTTGGTCCTTTTCTCTTTCCATGATATTCTCTGCATCTTCCTCCATATCCACATTTCGCATGCGTTAATCTTTTTTTTCATTTTCTTGGTCATTGTCCATGTCTCACTGCCGTATGTTACTGTTGGTATGATCAGAGCCTTCACCAATCTTTTTTTCGTGTCTATACTCACATGTTTGTCCTTCCATATTTTTTCCAGACCATTCATTGCAGTTTTTCCTATCGCTACTCTACGATTTATTTCCATATCACACTTTCCCTCTTTTTCTATTACTGATCCCAAAAACGTGAAGCTAGTTACCGTTTCTATTTCCTCTCCATCTACTACAAAACTGTCCTCCTCCTCTGTTGTCATGATCTTTGTCTTCTTTATATTGAAGTAGAGTCCTGCTTTCTCACTTTCACTCTTGAGCCTTCTTATTAGTTCTACCAAATCGGTTTTTTTACCCGCCAATAGTGTTGTATCGTCAGCGTATCTCAGATTGTTTATTGTTCTTCCCGCTATCTTTATTCCTTCCATAGCCTCATCCATTCCCGCCTGCCTCATTATCCTTTCAGCATACATATTAAATAGGAAAGGAGACAGAATGCATCCTTGCCGCACTCCCTTCCTAATCCTGAATCTGTCAGTATCTCCATATTCAGTCCTTATCACCGCTATCTGATCTTCGTACAAACCCCTAAGAAGTTGAATCAAGTGTTTCGGTATTCCCATTTCTCCCAAGGTTTTCCACATCAATTCATGATTAATGCAGTCAAACGCTTTGCTATAATCAATGAAGCATATGTATACTTTCTGTCCAAACTCCCTTTGTCTCTCCATTATCCACCTCATATTGGCAATATGATCACGTGTTCCACGAAATTTCCTAAATCCTGCTTGACTATCAGGAAGCTCTCTCTCTATTGTACTCTCCATTCTTTTATGTATTATTTTGAGTAATATTTTGCTTATGTGTGATATCATTGCTATTGTCCTGTAATTTTCACACTCTTTTGCGTCTCCTTTTTTAAATAAAGGGATAAAGACTGAACTTTTCCAATCTTCTGGCCACTTTCCAGTTTTCCATATGTTATTACAAATCTTTGTTATTGTCTTTGTCATCACGCCATCCCCAGCTTTTACCATTTCTATTGGTATCCCGTCTTGACCCGGGGCCTTATTATCTTTCAATTGTTTAATAGCCCATTCTACCTCTGCTTCCATGATTTCCGGTTCATTTTCATACTCTGTTACATCTGTTTTTTCTACCTTTACTCTTTTATCTTCGTTGTACAACTCTTCTGTGTATTCCTTCCATCTTTTCTTCATTCCTTCTTCATCCGCAATTATGTGTCCATCACCTGCTTTCAGCGACCCCATTTTTGGTGTGTTTTTTCTCGTTATTTCCCTCACTTTTGAAAACATAGTTTTAGTTCTTCCTTTTCTTCCCTCCTCCTCCATTTCCTTGCATAATTCATTTAGATGTTTTTCTTTGTCCATGCGCGCTTGTTTTTGGAATGCGCTGTTCAGTTTTCTTATCTTATCTTTATCTCCTTCTCTTTTTGCTTCCCTTCTGCATATGGCTATGTTAATAGCTTCTTTCGATAGCCAAGGAGTTGTTTTAGTTTTTCTTTTCTTCGGAATATATTTCTCCGCAGTTTCTAAGATCACTTCCTTTGTCTTTTCCCATAAATTGTTCTCAACCTCCTCTGTTTCTGCATCGTCCCTCTCCAATATTTCAAATCTATTCCTTATTTCTACTCTGTATTCCTGTGATATTTCCTTGCAGTCGTATGTGATCAATCTTTCTCCTTTTTTTAATTTTTTTAGTTTCGTTTGCACTGTTGCTACTAGTAGTTCATGATCGGTTCCACAGTCAGCGCCTGGTTTTGTTCTAACATCTCTTATCGTGCTATTCCATCTTTTATTTATCAGTATGTAATCAATCTGGTTCCTGTGTTTTCCATCTGGTGACGTCCACGTATACAACCTTCTTTTTGGCTGTTCAAACCATGTATTCATTATTCTCAGGCTGTTTCCTTCGCAAAAATCCACTAATCTCTCTCCTGCATCATGTCAAAATGTCACACATGATGTTATTTAAAGCCACTTGCGTTGAAACAATAATTTTGCTCTTTCGACCGAACTGTTCAAAACAATCATTGTCGACGTCAACGGCCTTGATGCCTAAACTGTTGGATGCCGTGAACTTATTTAACACTAGCAATTTTTACCCGGCGTTCGCCCGGGTTTTCCCCAGGCGTAATTTTTAACGGCTGCAAATAAAGGCTACTTACTTACTATATTTGCTGATGGGCTTCAAATATTTAAAAAATGTCCATATATCTGAATGGAAACGATATTTAGAGGTGAACATAGTTGCTTTGCCCGTGTACTGCACGGGTTATCTCTACCTTATAATTATAGGCAATATTATTATTTTGTTCCCCGTTCTTTACGGTTTATCTCTACCTGAAATAGGCGTATTATTTTGTTCCCCGTACTACACGGGTTATTTCTAAATTATAATAGGCGTATTATTTGCCGTTGGCCAGCGTGACGTAAGATTGCATATTTAGCCGCGTGACGTAATTTAAGATTGCATATTAATTTTAGTGACGTGGACAAATGGGCATGCTTATAATGTCCATAAATCGGAATTGAAAGCAAATTATGAGATGAAAGTAATTGGGATGAGATAGAAATGCGAATAGCTAAAGTAAGTTTCGAGTTGCTTTGACCTAGAAAATCGGCAATGGCCGTGGTTGCAAAAAATGTGAGCTTAGTGTAATTAGGTCACCAAATCTGTAAATGGTTGCGCTGACCTAGAAATTCACCCGTGGCGACTTCTGATTGGTTGCTAGATGCTCCGTGTGACGTAAGATTGCTTATTAAGCATGCGTGACGTGAACAAATGGCCTTAGTATGGGCGGTATTGAAATAAGCTCGCTGAAAAGTTAAATTTAAAATGGCCATATATCGGCGTTTAAATAAAATTGCGAACTGAAAATAGTCGCGTTGACCTAGACGTTGCGTAATAATGCTTTGTAAATTTTTTCAACTCGCTAAACCGTTCCGTTTCGGAGCCTTTAGCCGGACAGCGATGCATTGCAAACATACATACATACATACGGAAGGACAAACTTTAAGAATTATAGTATAAGATTAGATAAGAAAAGGTCAACTTTAACGGCCTGGCAGCCACAAAATGTCGTTAAAGCCTGTGAAACTACAACTATTGTTCCAATGACAGGGTGTTGGTTGAATGGTAATACACAGGCACGAAGAACAGTAGGACGCAAGTTATATACCCGCTAGCCACATAAGGTTGACTCAGCCTTCCACTCCCTAGGAAGCGATGGTAAAATGTTGGACGGATCAGGGCCTAACAGGCTGCCATACAGTTATAAAATCGACCCTTGTTTAACTTGTTATCATGTGTTCCTGCTAGTTCATGTAATTATACTGCGGTCTATCAGTTTGCATTGAATAAACGAATATTATTAATCATTAGCAATAAGAGCTTTTCAAAAGAATCATAGATATAGCGTAAAAGGCCTTTGATCATGGGGTGGGGAGTATTTATAGGGTTACGGGTTCAAAACCCAGCAATATATACTTGCCGAAATAATTCAAAACTGACCTCTTACTCTGCCAATGGAAACCCTGAAATTGTTGCCTGGCAACGACCTTGCCTTTTATAACTTCATATGTGATTAAACTGTTGGATCTTTTAGAGATCACGAATTTATTTATTGCGCTCAAACATGACTTACTCTGCCACTGGTGGTGTACTCGTATGGTCCCAGTCCGAAGTATGAATAAATGAGGAGGGCGACGCTAATAATCTTCGTTATGATATGGCGTCGTCAAACAGAAACTACACTCAATGGCTTTCAAAAATAATAACGCTTGGGGTGAGGTAGAGTCGACGTCAACGACCCTAGCTGTCGCAGGCTATCGTGAAGTGCTGAATAATGCAGAGTTCAATTTAGGCATAGACACCTTTAAAACTGATCTTGCTGATGCTATATATACAGCAGTTTCATTCACTTTACTGCTTTAGTTATGATCCGCTTCTATCTTTCCTATGACATTGTTTGATTATAACGATTGATAATAACTTCTCGAAAATTCAAAATTGGAGTAAAGCTCTCATTTCATAATTACATATGTTGTGAACTTCAAATTCAGGATGCTTTACAGTTTTAATAACTGCATTAGAAATTTCATGTGCATTAATTTTTTTCATGTAGAATTTGTTACATTTAAATTTTGTGTGTATGAAACAACTGCTGCAAAATGTTTACTTTGCATCAAAAACCATCTTATCATAAATACGTGTACTATAGACATTGCTAAATGTATTCTGATGTCGTTAAACCATGAATATTAGTGACATCGTATAGTTCTGTTTCTGACACCTCTGAATCGTAATCGTAATCGTAATCAAGCATTTATATAGCGCCACTCAAAACAGAGGCGCTCCCGACCCGAGCCAGTCTCTTAACTGGTAAAGGGAGGTTTTCAGGCGCTTGCGGAACTGGTCAAAAGAAATAGCTAACCAACCAAACTCTAGCCAAATCCGCCACAGTCCTCACTCTGTTAGTGCCAGGCCCAGGCCTGTAAAAGGGAGGAGCGCTACGCTAATCATCTTCGCTATGATAAAAAGGCGTTAAACAGCACCCAACCAACGTATGTAAACTAACGACGTCAGCGACACTGGCTAAAAAGTGTCATTCAACACTATGCTTAAAATACGCTCTGCTTAGACACCTTTGAAACCGTGTCGTTAATTGTTACTTAATAACTTTCCTGCGCAGATTCACCAATGCAATTCTCGCAACAATGAACATGCCAAAATAACTTCTCTCGACGACAACGACCTCTGTAATATTGTAAGCTGTCATTTAACCCTGGATCCAATCTCCAATGCATTCGGATCTCCTTCCCTATTAAGATCAACGGCGTTTGATGGCGTAAGATGTTGTTAAAACACTCCGCCACTGCTCGTACCATGGCAGTGCCATGTCTGGAGAAAGGAGGAGGGCGACGCTGATCGTTTTTATAATGACACAGTGTCGTTAATTAAACAGCAACTAGCCAATCAACCAAGATCAACGCCACATTCCAAAGCCAGATCGACGTAAATGGCAGTCACATCATCCAGATTCCTATCCGGATATCTCCACTTCCTCTTTACCTCTGTCTCCTCTCCAGTTCCAAACAACATTCACCGTAGGTGTCTGATTGCCTGACCGTTGGACCGTGACCTTGAAACCAAACCTGACCTTAACTGCCGATCGAGTCTGTTTTGACTGAGCGTCTGTTTATGAACTGGTTTCTGTGACTTTAGATAATTCGAGATTATGATTACGATCACGAGATATCGCTATACAAAGTAAATAAGTAGAAAGCGGATAGCTGACTTAGACACCTCTGAAACTCTTTGTCTTTCAGCTATTTATACTTAATTTGCGCTATGTCGATATGTTTTTTCGTCTTACCCATAGTGAAACATAATCTACGTACGGTGAAAACTGCGTAATAACTTCCAAATCGACGTCATTTCATATCGTTAAGCAATTTGATCCAGTCTTATGGCGCAAACTCCGCCGCTGTTCGTAAATTGAGTACGCCAGTCCCATGCCTGGATAAAGGAGGAGGGTGACGCTAATCGTGTCTGTTATGACACAGTGTCATTAAATTAAAAAAAGATCCAGTCGTGTGTTGCGTTGTAATATAGAATATTAAACACTGCACAGTTTTCTAATAATAATAATAATAATAATAATAATAATATCTTTTCTTTAATTAAGCGCCTGACAAACGCACTGCGCTGTACATTTACATGTTATGCAATTGAAACAATCTTAAGTAGTTAACTACTAACAGAACAGACAGCCTGCAATACACGGCGCTAATAGCAGCCTACAAGGCAAATCCGCCTATACGGGGCTCGGACTCGGTACCTCTCGCTCTCTACGCTAGATGTTTTCCAACGCGCCACCGGACCCCCCCCAATGTCTCCCTTAAGACGCCTAGAAGCGCTATCCAACGAGGTATGATATTATATATTCACCAACTGATTTTAAAAGCCACATTCTATATCTGTAAAACTATAACAAATGGATATTTTTACGTTGAAATCCGCCAATGCATTATAATCAGATGGAATCAGTCAAAAACCAGAACTTCGGAGTAGGACGACTCTGGACAACTTTGTTATGAACCAGCGTCGTTGACAACATCGCAGCATTTAGACACCTTTAAAAGGTACTTAAGTAGTAGAATATTACGTATCTTATCAACCGCAAATTTCATTCATTAATTGTGACTCGTACCGCAATTGCAGGCAACAGAAGGCGATAAACACTAAGCTATCTAAATGTGCTTTTGAGACTTTAGAAGGTGCTGGACCTACGTGACTGCATCATGCACGTCCTTCTGATACGTCGTTGAGTCTGTAGCATAGAAACCGTTTGCGCCGCCTGCAGCACTGTTGCCAGGTCGTCACGAAAGGCGGGAGTTGGGCTATTTTTCAATGCGCTCTAGAACGAAAATATTACAATATTATTTTGAGTTATGATCGTTTCTTCTGATGTTCCAAAGAAATTTATCTTTTTGACCTTGAAATAACCTTGGATCCTTTTACATTTAGCATCCATGTTTCTTAGCACAGGTTTCCCTCATCAAGACTAGGAACAAAAAATAGAATTAGTCGATTTCAATAATTATTTTACCGAGATCTGGCCATTTTTCTTTGCATTTTACTAGATTCCATTTTTCTGATCTTGGATTGACCCTGAATGACGCAGAATTTAGTGTCAATATCTTGCCTAGACATAGCTGTCATCGAAGCAAACAGATCCAACAAGTTCATCCAAGTCGGACGTTTTGTTCATTTTTTGTGATAAAAAGAGTAGGCTTAAAATTGACCCAAGTCCTTAGGTTGAGCGCCTACAGTCCTGGTGATTTAAGGGGTTCATAGTTCCTAACAATGTAGACGGCTTTTGATGCCGTGAGATGTTCTTAATTAAACCAATCCAAGCTACACCTCAACTGTGTGGTGCTAATCCTCAGCCTGGATAAAGGAGGAGGGAGACGCCGATTATCTTCGAAATCACACAACGTCCTTAAACAGTAGCTAACAACCGAAGTGGTAAATGCTGAATCATTGTTGAATTTAATTGTTCTATTTTGTAGGGTAAAGCAAGATGGATGTGAATGGTTGTCACAAGATCCTGATTCCTTTCCGGATTTATTCACTTCCTCTTTACCTCTGTCCTTTCTCCAATTCCAAACACCATTCACCTTAGTCGCCCGCCTGTCTGCCTAGCACATGACTCGTAACCTGGAGTCGAACCTTAGCTGCTTATTCACTCTGCTAGTTCCCGCGACTTCGCTCTACCGGGCGCTGTAGAAATGTCGAGATTACGTTCACGATTTCACACGAAACGGAAGTGGTTTGGCGACTATAAATAAGAGCAGGTCAGAGCGTTTTAAAGGTGTTTAATATAGACGTACACTTTCAGACTCTTCAATATCTTGTGGTTGCTAGAGCCGTTGACGAAGCTCTAACAAGTTGATAGTTTCTGTTTAACGATGCTGTGTCAAAGCAAATGTGACCAGCATCGCCCTTCTCCTTTATCCAGCCTTCGGACTGGCACCACTCGTGTATAATGCAGAGGCAGAGTGAATGTAATTCTAATCGTACGCACATATGCATATAGTGTCTATTTTAATGCAAATTGTTTCAGTTTAACGTCACAGTGTCTGAATGAATGTACACGGCAGTGGGTGTGTTAGTTCTTTGAACATATTTTGGTTGGTTAGTTGCTGCTTAACGATACTTTGTCATAACAAAGACGATTAGCGTCGCCCTCCTCCTTTCTCCAGGCTTGGGACTGGCACAATCACAATTGGGGTAGTGGCGTAAATAAAATTTTAAAGATGCTATGGTTTTGTACCTTAATTTTGCGACATCTTGTAACAATTTTAACGTACTACTTTGCCGTGTAGTAATAGCGTTTAAGCGCAGGTAAATATATAACCAAACGTAGATGCGTTTAAAGGGTGTCTAAACATGAATTTTGACAAAGTATAGCGACGTCTTGTGGTTTCTGTTTAATTGGTTTTCGTAATATTTCTTTCAATCGCTGTGCAACAACGAAGATGATAAGCAGCGCCCTCCTCCTTGTCCAGCCATCGGGACTGGCACCACACGGGCACAAGGCGTTGATGTAGTTCTAATATGAATTCTAACTATTTGTCTAATTTTTAACACATCAAAACTCATGTTTTTAAATCAGCGTATATCTTTGAATGGCGTTTTATGTTCCTAAACGTTGAGTTATACTCTGCCACGTTTAGTTACATTTTGTCACTTCAGGGGCCATTTTTGGTCGGTTAGTTTCTGTTAAAAGATTCTGTTATGACATAGACAAATAGAATCACCCTCCTTGTTCATCCACGCTTAGGTCTGGTAGTACCACAGTATGAGCAATGGTAGTTTTCACGGTCTTTGTCGTCGATTGTATCCTATATAATATCTTTCTATTAATACCAAGCAATATTAATATTATAATTATACAGTCATTTACTTAACGATGCGTACATAACAGGAATGGTGTCCTGAACAAGCATTTAGTATCTAAACCTAATAATGCTTTTACAATTATTAGTTATACAGTGCCTATATAATGTTCATGTTAAGGTCTAGTCCATGTTTCTACAAGGCCTTTTGTGTTTAATTTTAAGATATTGCGGATGATATTCACGCAGTTCGGGTGTGTGAGCAATGCCCGAATGCCATACACATTTATTGTTCGCGGAGGGTTTCATCCTGGAGTCATTGTTGCAGAGGCGGCGTCTGCTCTCGACACGATCAGGAAATGTGTCGTGGTTTCGGCTGGGGTGGTGTCAGAGGTATTGCTAATTCCAGTATCGTTCATCCGCCAGTTTCTCGCTGAGGAGGCAGTGTTCGAAACGGAGCCCGTAGTTAGCTAACTCCTTGACACGGTTTCTATCCATGTATTTGACAGAGAGATCAGTTTGTGATTAAATTTCTCGGTACTCGGTAGATAGATGACAACGTGTCTGATGTTGATAAAGAGGGTCAAGCGGTTCCTTGATCTTGATGATGATGATGATGATGATGATGATGATGATGATGATGATGATGATGATGATGATGATGATGATGATGCTGATGATGATGATGATGATGATGATGATGAGTGCTCTGCCCGAAGGCAGGTCCATTGGCTTTTACGCCACCTGGGGATGAGATGAGTGAGGTGGTTTCCCGTTGCCTTCCTCACAGACAATTGTGGGCAAGCAACTTGTCCAAGGTCGCTACGCAGTGGCTTGAGGTAGATTCGAACCTGCGACCCTCCAATCACAAGGCACAGAACATACCGCTACACCACCGCGTAGGCGAATATCAAACTTAAAAGAAGTGTGGAATAATTTGAACATTTCTCACGTTTCGTATGGAATAAATCAGTCGAGCTCTCACATATAAAATGCTACTTTATTCATTTCATCCAATGGCGTCACAGGTCGTTGACGATAATATAAAGCATGTACAGTAGTAGTAATCAATTATTTAACGAGATCCTGTAACAAAGGCTGCTGAAATCTTTATTAAAGTTGCTTCAGTCTTTTATCATATGACTATCATCCATCAGTTTCGTTTCGTTCTGTCGTGGAAATTTTTACTTTTAAATCCGCCAACAATTTATAAACGGGTGGTGTCAGTCTAAAGCCTGGTTTTCTGATTAGGACGACGGTCACTACTTTCGTTACGGCACAGCGTCAGTAACAAAAGCGCCGCATTTGGACACCTCTAAAACGCTTGTAAGTAGTTAAATATATATTTCTTTCACAACCGTTTTATTAGGCATATTTCAGTCTAAATTTCAACTTTAAAAACCGCAGGATGTCGTTAAACACTATGTTACTAAAACGCTATATATAGATTATAGAAGGTAATTTTACAGGGAGTTTGTCTACGTGACTGTTGCAATGGGTAATTTCGTCTCTGCGGAGGACGACCAGCGCCTCGACGAATAGATGGGCGTGCGTCGTCTTCTACCAATAAGAGACTGCTCGACGTGGGCGTCATCGTGTGTTCCAAGCGCTGTCACTTGTCATATCTCCATCATATCAATGCAACTTGGTCCAGAGGTTCTTAACATTCCTGCCATCTGTTAACTGTCGACGGGAATCCCTTGGTTGGCTATAGGTGTGTGCGTTAGCCGTTTCAACTACTGCAACTCGCTCCTACTGGGATTTCGAAAGCTAACTTTATGAAGCTTCAAAGAATCCAAAACGCCTTGGCCAGAGCTATCATTAAATTTCCAGTATACCAGCTCAAATCATCGATACTTAAATCACTACAATAGCTGTCCAGAAACAAGCGAATCGCTCAGTCCTTGCGTAACTCCAAAGACATCTTTCTACTCAACCTGTTCTTCTGATCGTTTCTTTCCGAAAATTCCGTGGATTAGACTCTGGAACCCTATTCCGGGAGAAATCGTTGTGCAATGGAACAATATGGTCTATTTCGACACCTCTAAAACCGTTTGGGTGGTTGATACTTATTCATCTGTTAAAGGACGTCGACTACATTTTTTGTATTTTTCATCAAGTAAGAAAATGAACTGAAATACGTCAAAAACTTAAAAGACGTCAACAGCCTTTTGTAGATGTAAGATGTCGGATGGATCAAAAGTCTAACCCATGACAACAGAGGCCGTTGCCGTCGACAAATATTATTTTGGCATAATACAGCGTTAACCATTGGAATACTGTAAGTAAGAAAGTAAGTAAGAATGTTCTTTATTGAACGCAAGCAAACGCTCAGCGCTTTACATACAAAGTCAGAAATAATTTATGTACAAAGAAAACGATAATTAGAAGAAAATTAGGTCAACTAGAAAACATAGGTCTAACTGTACAACATCCTAGCTAAGAAGCCACGCCTGGTAAGGGAATCAAATCTAGGGACAACACGGTTATGTGAGCGTGGGCGCAGGTCATGACCTGTGCAATTGACAGGGGGAGAAGGTCGTGGAGGGTGTGGCTAGTATTTGTTAAGTTAAGATGTTTCTAAATAGGTCTATATCAGCTTTTTTGCAAAGCTCCTCAAAGGTGGGGAAAGATTTAGGTAGGAAAACAAGGCGTACCAACTTGCGGACCAGTGCGCTCAGAGAGTCAAGTTCCTGTTTACTGGCGAAGCCCCACCATACTTGGGAACAGTATAGCCAGGGGTGGACTGGGCCGCCGGGACACCGGGAAGATTCCCGGTGGGCCGCCAGGACCGGTGATATAATAATTTAATCAATTTAGTACAGATGATACAGGTTTTTTTACAAAAAATTGCGGCATCGGTTAACCGGTTTTTAGTTTCGGTTAACCGGTTTGTAAATTAACTGAAAAAGAGCAATGCATACTTACTTACCTACAGTGCTCCGTACAGCCAGCGGCCGCCATGTTAGATAAGAATTTACATCTTCCATTCTACTTCCGGCGTCTTCCACTGAGTTTGTTTTGATAAAATTTCTTTTAAATTTGTTAGTTAGTAATAAGTAATATTAATTAAATAAGATATGTTACGGTTATGAGTGATATAAATCCGAAACGTAAATGTAAAGGTGGTGCGGAGAAAGTAAGAGATAAGAAACTAAAGATTCTTGGTAAAGATGGAGCTAAATGCCGAAATCTAGTCGATTTATTTAAAGCCACTCCAATTCAAACTGAAGACACCAGCTCTCAACAAACACCTTCTGCAAGTAAACAACCCGACAAATTTTGCAAAAAATGTCCTGTTTGCTGCTTTTCTGTACTACATAAATACAGTTTCTATGGGCAAGCATACAAGCATCTCTTTAGTGCATATAAACTTTTATTGACTCTGTCGTCTACCCAAGTAGCTTGTGAGAGATCTTTCTCTAAATTGAAATACATTAAGAATCGCTTGCGAAGCTCATTGTCATCTACACACCTTGAAGCTTTTATGCTTATGTCAACAGAAACCGATGTTTTAAGTGAACTGAATAATGACACAATTATAGATCATGTAGCCGAAATGGCACCCGGCTTAAAGAAGTTGCTAATACTATAAACAGCAATAATACCATCACAGTGAGTCCGAATAAATTGATTTATAACTTGAGTTGACGCATTCTTAATATTTTATATATAATTATAAATTATATATGCGATTTATCGTTTTTTGTTATTGCATAATGTAATTTGTAAAGTGACCCATGACTTTGGAGGTCACTGGCCCTCGGGTATGCATGAAAAATGCACAAAGAAAATAAAAGTCATGAAGTTAGGGCCGCTTTTTGTTTTTTTCCCGGGCCGCTTGAACTCCCCAGTCCACCCCTGAGTATAGCATGGGTTGATAGTGGTAGCCCTGACCACATCATGAAGCCTGACCCCTGAAAGCCCATGTGAGATCAAAATACGATGGGCATAGAGAGATTGCTTGGCCCGAATGCAAAGTCTTTGAACATACGGGGAAAAACCGAACTTTTCGGTAATCTCAATGCCCAGTATATTCAATGACACAACCCTTTTGATGCCAGGCAGGACAGGAGGGGCTTGTAAAAGATTCACCTTTGGTTTGGTAAATACAATCTCACAGGATTTTGAGTGATTCAGGTGGAGATTACATTTACGAGCCCAGGTACTAATATGATCTAATTCTGCATCTGTAGTGGAGATGTTAGAAGCCAAGATCACAAGAATGCAGTCATCAGCATACTTGAAAATACGATTAAAGCTATAGAGAGGTTTTAGGCCGGAGATGGCAACCAGGAAGTTTACAGGACCCATGCCAGAACCCTGAATTATGCTGGCATTGATTTCAGCCAGTGCAGATAAAAGTCCACGGAACTTGGTGCAATGACTACGATTGCTCAGGAGGGAGATAATCCAGTTGAATATATTAGCTGGAATAGGCAGAGAGGTCAATTGTTCAGCCAAGTATGAGTGTCTGATCGTATCAAAGGCCTTAGAGAAATCTAGAGAAATCACACGGACATAGGGTTCAGAATTAAGTGAGCTGAGAATGAAGTCAGAAATGGCTATAAGAGCGGCAGAGGTAGAACCAGATGGCCTGAAGGCGAATTGGTCAGCAAATGGACGGTTCAGTTCGTGATTGGTGAGGATGGGATAGATATATAGACGCACTATAAGTTTTTCTAACAATCTGCATAATACCGGTGTGATGGAAATGGGTCGGTAATCAGCCTCAGTGGCAGGACAAGGGATCTTAAGGATAGGAGTAATGCAACTAGACCTCCATTGGTCAGGGACAGAGGAGTGTTGCAATGAGAGGTTGTACTGTCAACGAAACTCGCAAAAAAGTGTAATTAAACACTATGATGACAATACGCTCTGCTTAGACACCTTTAAAACCGTCTCGCTTCATCACCCCTGCGCTCATTCGCCAATGCGATTTATAAGAGCTGCAACATGCCAATATAACTTCTGTCGACGGCAACGGCCTTTGTTATTATAAGCTGTCACTGAGCATCAAAGGCTATAGGTTCCCAAGTCGTCCACGCCATGATACTGTGTCGTTAAACAGCAACTAACCAAATGAGGTGTTAATTTCTCAGACAGTACAAACAGCGCAAGAGTAAATGCTGAAGCATTGTTGCGTTTAATCTTCCGATATTGTGTGAAACAAGATCGACGTGAATGGCTGTCACAAGATCCAGATTCCTATCCGGATTTATCCAGTTCCTCTGTACCTCTGTCTCCTCTCCAGTACCAAACACCATTAACTGTAGTCGTCTGATTCCCTGACCCTTGGATTGTGACCTTGAAACCAAACCTGACCTTAACTCGCTTTCGAGTCTGTTTTGACTGAGCGTCTGTTTATAAACTGGTTTCCGTGACTTTAGATAATTCGACATTATGATTACGATCAAGAGATATCGCTATACAAAGTAAATAAATAGAAAACGCAAATCTACCTTAAACACCTCTAAAAATCTTCGTCTTTCGGCTATTTATATTTAATTTGCGATACGTCGATTATGTTGTTTTTCGTGATTTTATTGAAACATAATCTATGTACGCTTAAAACTGCATAATAACTTCCAAATCGACGTCAACGGCATTTCATATCGTTAGGCTATTTGACAGTCTAATGGTGCAAACTCCGCCGCTGTGCGTAAATTGGGTACGCCAGTCCCATGCCTGGATAAAGGAGGAGGGTGACGCTAATCGTGTTTGTTCTGACATATTTGTCATTAGAGAACAAAAAGTAGCCAGTCGTGTGTTGCGTTGTTATATAGAGTATTAAACGTTGCACAGTTTTAGGTCTCCATTAAGATGTCTAGAAGCGCTATCTAACGACGTATGATATTATATTCACCAGCTGATATTAAAAGCCACAGTTTATGTATGTGAACTATAAAAATTGGAAGTTTTTACATTAAATCCTCCATTGCTTTTTAATCAGAAGTTACCTTGTTACCTTGTGCTGTCAGTTCCTGGAACTCTTGCGACCTTCATGATCAAGCCTCTCCATTTCCTTCTGTCCGCCGTCGCATCTCTCAGTTCTGCCAAATTCATTCCAGTTGTTTCATGTATCTCGTCCATCCACTTTTTCCTTGGTCGTCCTTGTTTTCTCCTTCCCTCTCCATATGCTAACATCATTTCCTTTTCCAATCCATCTGATCGCATGACATGACCAAAGAACCTCAACTTTGCTCTTAGCACTGTTTGTTGTAGTGTCTCTTCATTCTCAATTCCGATACTCATGCGCACCCAATCGTTGGTCCTTTTCTCTTTCCATGATATTCTCTGCATCTTCCTCCATATCCACATTTCGCATGCGTTAATCTTTTTTTTTCATTTTCTTGGTCATTGTCCATGTCTCACTGCCGTATGTTACTGTTGGTATGATCAGAGCCTTCACCAATCTTTTTTTCGTGTCTATACTCACATGTTTGTCCTTCCATATTTTTTCCAGACCATTCATTGCAGTTTTTCCTATCGCTACTCTACGATTTATTTCCATATCACACTTTCCCTCTTTTTCTATTACTGATCCCAAAAACGTGAAGCTAGTTACCGTTTCTATTTCCTCTCCATCTACTACAAAACTGTCCTCCTCCTCTGTTGTCATGATCTTTGTCTTCTTTATATTGAAGTAGAGTCCTGCTTTCTCACTTTCATTCTTGAGCCTTCTTATTAGTTCTACCAAATCGGTTTTTTTACCCGCCAATAGTGTTGTATCGTCAGCGTATCTCAAATTGTTCATTGTTCTTCCCGCTATCTTTATTCCTTCCATAGCCTCATCCATTCCCGCCTGCCTCATTATCCTTTCAGCATACATATTAAATAGGAAAGGAGACAGAATGCATCCTTGCCGCACTCCCTTCCTAATCCTGAATCTGTCAGTATCTCCATATTCAGTCCTTATCACCGCTATCTGATCTTCGTACAAACCCCTAAGAAGTTGTATCAAGTGTTTCGGTATTCCCATTTCTCCCAAGGTTTTCCACATCAGTTCATGATTAATGCAGTCAAACGCTTTGCTATAATCAATGAAGCATATGTATACTTTCTGTCCAAACTCCCTTTGTCTCTCCATTATCCACCTCATATTGGCAATATGATCACGTGTTCCACGAAATTTCCTAAATCCTGCTTGACTATCAGGAAGCTCTCTCTCTATTGTACTCTCCATTCTTTTATGTATTATTTTGAGTAATATTTTGCTTATGTGTGATATCATTGCTATTGTCCTGTAATTTTCACACTCTTTTGCGTCTCCTTTTTTAAATAAAGGGATAAAGACTGAACTTTTCCAATCTTCTGGCCACTTTCCAGTTTTCCATATGTTATTACAAATCTTTGTTATTGTCTTTGTCATCACGCCATCCCCAGCTTTTACCATTTCTATTGGTATCCCGTCTTGACCCGGGGCCTTATTATCTTTCAATTGTTTAATAGCCCATTCTACCTCTGCTTCCATGATTTCCGGTTCATTTTCATACTCTGTTACATCTGTTTTTTCTACCTTTACTCTTTTATCTTCGTTGTACAACTCTTCTGTGTATTCCTTCCATCTTTTCTTCATTCCTTCTTCATCCGCAATTATGTGTCCATCACCTGCTTTCAGCGACCCCATTTTTGGTGTGTTTTTTCTCGTTATTTCCCTCACTTTTGAAAACATAGTTTTAGTTCTTCCTTTTCTTCCCTCCTCCTCCATTTCCTTGCATAATTCATTTAGATGTTTTTCTTTGTCCATGCGCGCTTGTTTTTGGAATGCGCTGTTCAGTTTTCTTATCTTATCTTTATCTCCTTCTCTTTTTGCTTCCCTTCTGCATATGGCTATGTTAATAGCTTCTTTCGATAGCCAAGGAGTTGTTTTAGTTTTTCTTTTCTTCGGAATATATTTCTCCGCAGTTTCTAAGATCACTTCCTTTGTCTTTTCCCATAAATTGTTCTCAACCTCCTCTGTTTCTGCATCGTCCCTCTCCAATATTTCAAATCTATTCCTTATTTCTACTCTGTATTCCTGTGATATTTCCTTGCAGTCGTATGTGATCAATCTTTCTCCTTTTTTTAATTTTTTTAGTTTTGTTTGCACTGTTGCTACTAGTAGTTCATGATCGGTTCCACAGTCAGCGCCTGGTTTTGTTCTAACATCTCTTATCGTGCTATTCCATCTTTTATTTATCAGTATGTAATCAATCTGGTTCCTGTGTTTTCCATCTGGTGACGTCCACGTATACAACCTTCTTTTTGGCTGTTCAAACCATGTATTCATTATTCTCAGGCTGTTTCCTTCGCAAAAATCCACTAATCTCTCTCCTGCATCATTTTGCTCTCCCAACCCATGACCTCCTAACGTGTCTCCCCTCCTCCATTATATTTTCCCACCTTCGCATTAAAGTCACCAATGACCATTATTACATCTCCTTTAGGAGTTTTATCAATTACACTTTGTAATTCATTGTAAAAGCTTTCGTGCTCTTCCTCAATCGCCATTGACGTTGGTGCATATATTTGTATAATTGTTATATTAACTTTCTTTCCTCGAAATCTTACGCTCAAGATTCTGTCACTCACTGTATCATAACCCATTATTGCATTTGCGCTTGTTCTATCACACATAATTGCTACCCCACTTCTACCAGAAGTAGTCAGTCAAAAGCCTAAACTTCGGAGTAGGACGACTCTGGACACCTTTGTTACGAACCAGCGTCGATAAAAACATCGCAGCATTTAGACACCTTAAAAGGTACTTAAGTAGTAGAATATTAGGTATCTTTTCAACCGCAAATTTATTACATCCATTGGCTCTGACAACGAAATAGCTGACAACAGAAGTCGATTAACACTAAGATATCTAAATGTGCTATTGAGATCTTAGAAGGTGCTTGACCTACGTTACTGCATCATGCCGTCCTTCTGGTCATACGAAAATCAAGAACTGTTCTTGGCAAACGAGCTTTTTCAGTATCTGGACCTACTTTTTGGAACTCTCTTCCTGTGTCTGTACGCTGTGCTCAGTCGCTTGTGTCATTTCGTTCGCGGCTGAAAACTTACCTCTTTCAAATTTCTTATCCACCTTAGGCTGCCTCTCTGTCTCTTACGGACTGATCTTCTGGATGTTGACCTGATTACGGCTTGGTTTTGGTGTGCCATCGGTTGATGCCTTGTGCATTAGACACCGGCGCAATAGAAGTTGCTAATGACATTACATTACATTACATACGTCGTTGAGTCTGTAGTAAACGGACCGTTTGCACAGCCTGCAGCACTGTTTGGATGTCCAGGTCGTCACGAAAAGCGCAAGTTGGGCTACTTTTCAATGCGCTCTAGAACGAAAATATTACAATATTTTGAGTTATGATCGTTTCTTCTGATTTTCCTATGAAATTTATCATTTTGACCTTGAAATAACCTTGGATCCTCTTACATTTAGCAGCCATGTCTCTTATCGCAGGTTGCCCTCCTCAAGACGAGGAACACAAAAGAGAATTAGCCGATTTCAATAATTATTTTACCGAGATCTGACCATTTTTCTCTGATTTTTACTAGATTCACTTTTTCTGATCTTGAAATGACCTTGATTGACCCAGAATATAGTGTCAATATCTTTCCCAGATATAGCTGTCGTCGAGACAAACAGAACAAAAAAGTTAACGTAAATCGGACTCTTTGAACATTCCTTTTTTGTGATAAAAAGAGTAAACTGAGATCGGACCGAAGTTCCAAGTCCAGAAGCTGAGCGCCTGCAATTTAAGGGGGTCCATGGTGCCTAACAATGTATACGGCTTTCTATGCCGTGAGATGTTCTTAATTAAACCAATCCAAGCTACACCTAACTTTGTGCTAATCCATAGCCTGGATATAGAAGGAGGGCGACGCCGATTTTCTTCGAAATCACACAACGTCCTTAAACAGTACGGTATACAGCTAACAACCGAAGTGGTAAATGATGAATCATTGTTGCATTTAATCATTCTATTTTGTAGGGTAAAGCAAGATGGACGTGAAAGGCTGTCACAAGACTACTACTATTCCTTTATTTCAAAAACTCGTTGACACAAACGCAACAAGATTACAAAATCAACAGTTTAGATATCGATTAGACAAAAAATAATTAATATATTGTCAAATAGATAAGAGGGTTAGAAATGTATTAGTGACTGAGACCTATTGCTAAAGAAAATTATTGTTTAGCCAATACACCATAAAGTACGCTAGGTATAAAATTTCGATCATCCCTATCCGGCAGAGTGAAATCATGAGGCCGGGGTCGCAGATTATAATGACGAGTAATTATTGGTGGAAACAGTAAACGTAACACATGGAAATCGTTCCTTATCACTGCCTTTAGTAGATTCTGATTCCGTTCCGGATTTATTCACTTCCTCTTTACCTCTGTCCTTTCTCCAATTCCAAACACCACTGACCGTAGTCGCCCGTCTGTCGGCCTAACATTTGACTCGTAACAACAAACGAAGTCGCAATAGTGCGGGAATGCTACAATCCAAAAAACACCAAAACACCTTCAAAGTCAAAACCCTAGGATCTGCTTCTGCTGTTGCGAGCGCTACAATAGTTTTCCAGAGATATACCTATTTTTGTGCTTTGGCGGCCATATTGGCCGCCATCTTGTATTGCAACATTCCCACACTATTGACACTACGATAGATCGATTCCTTGACCTTGAAAATAGTAAATTCGACACTGCATTTGTTATTGTAGCTTACTTCTAACACGATTTATGCATATTTTTCTGTTTTTGGCGGCCATATTGGCCGCCATCTTGGATAGTAGCATTCCGACACTATTGCCACTACAATAAATCGATTTGTGGGCCATGTAAATATTTAATTCGACACTTCATTTGTTATTGTAGCTTACCTCCGACCCGATATATACATTTTTCTGTTTTGTCGGCCATATTGGCCGCCATCTTGTATAGTAACATTGCGACACTATTGTCACTATGATAAATCGATTCCTTGACATTGATATTATTAAAATTGACGCTTCATTTATTATTCTAGCTTAACTATGACCTGATATATACTCTTTTCTGTGTTGACGGCCATATTGGCCGCCATCTTGGTTAAAATGCATTTTTGGGGGTGATCCCGTGGTGGAATTTTAGGGCATTTTGGATATGTTATTCAGCAATGGAAACTGAGCAGGAAACCGTTTAACAGGCTTCTGAAGCAATTTTGTCCAGGTTCAATGTATACTTGAGCTAGATTGCCTGTACTATATCATTAAATATTTCATGTGTTTTTCATAGAAGTTTTGAACGTATTCAAAACTACCCGGGACCAAAAAGAAAAACTGGCAACATCATTTTTCATGATCAGTGAGGTATGTAGATGTAAAAAAACAAAGTTGCCAAGATTATACCCAAAAAATTATCTTTTTTACATTTGCCGATGGACTAATTATTTTAAGACTGTCCAAACATAATATTAAAATTTCATCAGTGTTCAGTGTTGAACGGCATCAAAATATAGTTCATAACGTCTTTGATACATGCAATGTGGTGTCTCATGCGAATTCGACAATAATATTATGTGTGTAGCAGCAATAAAATTATAATAATAAATTATTGTCGTATACATGAAATGTTTCTTAAATGAATTCTTGATCGCCATTCTCAATTCTCAATTACAGGTTTAGCGCAATCGACTATAAATAGCGGCAGGTCAGAGCGTTTTAAAGGTGCTCAATAAAGACGTACACTTTCAGACTCCGCAATATCGTGTGGTTGCTAGATCCGTTTCTGTTTAACGATGCTGTGTCGTAGCAAATGTGATTTTTCATCGCCCTCCTCCTTAATCGAGGCTTCGGACTGGCACCACTCGTGCATAATGCAGAGGCAGCCACCTTGTCACATTGTGTCGTCAGTTCGTTGAACTCTAGCGACCGTCGTGACCAGCTTCCTCCAATCCTCCCTCCTTCGTACCGCGTCCCTTAGTTGTGCAAGGCTCATCGCTGTCCTCCTATGTATCTCCTCCATCCAACGAGTTCTCGGCCGACCCCTACACCTCCTCCCCACTCCGCACGCCAGCATCATCTCAGAGTGAATATAATTCTAATTGTACGCACATATACATATAGTGTCTATTCTAATGCAAATAGTTTCTATTTAACGTCAGTGTCTGAACGACTGCACGCGGCAGTGGGTGTGTAAGTTCTTTGAACCTATTTTGGTTGATTATTTGCAACTTAACGACACTGTGTCATAACTAAGATGATTAACGTCGCCCTCCTCGTTTCTCCAGGCTTGGGACTGACACTTTCAAAATTATTAGGGTAGTGGCGTAAATAAAATTTTACAGATGCAATAGTTTTATACTTTAGTTTAGCGATATTTTGCAGAGGCTAATACTACCGAAGTCTTTGCGTTTAAGCGCGAGTAAAATATATAGCGACGGGTAGACGGGGTTTAAAGGTGTCTAAATATAGACCTTTTGACAGAGAATAGCGACATCTTGTAGCTGCCGTTTAATTGGTTTTCGTTATATTTCTTTCAACGCACTGAATCCGTTCACGCCCCGCAACTGTTAAGTTTTAAGGTGTCGTGATGGTCATGGTTAGAGTCAAGGAATCTATATTATGTCTAATGGTTACTCGTGAAAATAATGTGTACATACTTTTCACTCTTAAACATAGATGTCGCCCCATTTCAAAATTTCTTTCTAATGTTAAATATAATGTTTTAAATTCCATCGGCAATTGTATATTTTGCAAACATAATTATTCGTCAATTTGCCTTTACAAATGTAATTAATGCATGCTTTTGTTATGAAAGCAAGATGTAACATTTCTAATGGTAAACTAAGTATAGAAACTATAGCAATGCCGTATATATGTAATGTAGGACACGGTGTCGTTTATCAGCAACTAACCTATCAACCAATCCAAAAAACAGCTCAATTCCACAACTCAATTATTCCAGGGTGGGACCAAGGCGCAGCCCGTATAAACAGCGGCAGAGTAAATGCCGAAGCATTGTGGCATTTAATCTTTCGATGTTGTAGGGTAAAGCATGATCGACGTAAATGGCAGTCATAACTTTCCGGATTTATCCACTTCCTCTTTACCTCTGTCTCCTCTCCAGTTTGAGACACCATTCACCAGTCGTCCGATTGTCTGACCCTTGGATCGTGACATTGAAACCAAACCTGACCTTAACTGCCGTCCGAGTGTGGTTTGACTGAGCGTCTGTTTATAAACTGATTTCCGTGACTCTAGATAATTCGACATAACCATAAATAAATTTTATTGAACCCAAACAACGAAAAGCAAGTACAACAGAGAAAGAAAAAACAGACAAGCAACAAAGGGGATCAAAAGGAATACGACCCTAAAGGACCTAGGTCCCGCTAATGGGCCACCTGTAACAAAGGCAAAGTTATGGCAGAACAAGTGAAACACAAGTATGAGATATAACATAGTAATTCTTAACTAGTTAACTAAGACTAATAAATTCAATGAGCACTAGGTAGTAAGATGAGACCGTAGTCTAATTTTGAACAGAGAGATATTAGTTAAATTACGTATGGTGAGAGGTATGTCATTCCATGTCCGGGGCCAATGCATTTTATAGAAAACATCCGAGAATTAGTCCTAGCAAAAGCTACTCTAACATTTGCAGCAGAACGTACAGGGTAGGGGTTTAGGATAGACGTAGTAGTGAAATAGTTATTGAAGACCCTTGGTAATTGATTATGAAAATATTTAAACATAAATTCGCTAGTTTGAAAAATTCTAATCTGTTCAATACTAAGGACACGGTACAATTTAAATATTTCATCGGTAGGCATAGAGTGCCGCGTGCCAGCAATTACTCGCATGGCTCTTCTTTGTAACTTATTTAATGTCGTTAGCCTTGTAGAATATGTCGAGGCCCAGACCATGTTAGAGTATGTAAGGTACGGATGGATAAGAGAGTAATATAGGTTAAGACGTGTTTGATTAGGCAACAGATAAGCTATCCTAGCCATAATGCCAATGTTTTTTGCTACTTTTTGAGAGACAAGTTTTATATGTTCATTCCAAGTTAGGTATTGATCGACATTATGATTACGATCACGAGATATCGCTATACAAAGTAAATAAGTAGAAAGCGGATATCTGACTTAGACACCTCTCAAACTCTTTGTCTTTCAGCTATTTAAAATTAATTTACGCTGTGTGGATATGTTCTTCCTCGTATCTGGGTGAAACATAATCTGTGTTCGGTGAAAACTGTATAAGCATTTTCCCTATCGACGTAAGCTGCATTTGATATCGTTAAACTATTAGATCCAGTCATATGGTGCAAACTCATCATAAATTGAGTACGCCAGTCCCAAGCCTGGATAAAGGAGGAGGGTGACGTTCATCATGTTTCTTATGACACAGTGTCATTAAATAAAAAATGTATCCAGTCGTTTGTTGCCTTGTAATAGAGTATTCAACACTACACAGTTTAGGTCTCCCTTAAGAGGCCTTGAAGCGCTATGCAACGACGTATGATGATGATAATAATAATAATAATAATAATAATAATAATAATAATAATAATAATAATAATAATAATAATAATAATAATAATAATTTTCTTTATTGAAGCGCCTGACAAACGCACTGCGCTGTACATTTACATGTTATGCAATTGCAATCTTAACTACTAACAGAACAGACATCCTGCAATACACGGCGGTAATGGCAGCCTACAAAGCATATCCACCCTACGGGACTCGAACTCGGTACCTCTCGCTCTCCATGCCTGCGTGTTATCCAATGCGCTATTGGGCCAGTCCCAAGCCTGGAGAAAGGAGGAGGGAGATGCTGATCATTTTTATTATGACACAGTGTCGTTAAACAGCAACTAACGAATCAATCAATCCAGAAACAGCTCAATTCCACAACTCAATTATACCAGGGTGGGACCAATCCACAGACCGTATAAACAGCGGAAGATCAAATGCTGAAGCACTGTTGCGTTTAATCTTTCGATGTTGTATGGTAAAGCAAGATCGACGTAAATGGCTGTCACATGATCCCGACTCCTATCCGGATTTCTCCACTTCCTCTTTACCTTCTGTCTCCTCTCCAAATTCAAACACCATACGCCGTAGTCGTCTGATTGCCTGAAATCATGACCTTGAAGCCAAACCTCACCTTAACTGCCTTTTGAGTCTGTTCTGACTGAGTGTCTGTTTATAAACTGGTTTCCGTGAAACACAGTAAATCAACAGAAAGCGTAAATCTGCCTTGGACACCTCTTAAACTGTTTGTACATGTATGTCAGCTATTTATATTTAATTTGCGCTATGTGAGATTTGCAAAATAATAATAATAATAATAATAATAATAATAATAATAATAATAATAATAATAATAATAATAATAATAATAATAATAATAATAATAAAAATTTATTCCATCAATAAAGGAACCACCAGGTCTACTTCGCACGGACGGCAGAAGACCAGACGGCCTAACAATGATCCCATGGCGCGCGGGTCGCCATCTGGTGTGGGACGCGACGGTTGTAGATACCCTTGCACCATCATACATCCAGGCCACGGCAGCGACGGCGGGCGCGGCAGCCGAGATCGCCACGGACAGGAAAATGACCAAGTACAATGCACTTTTGAACACACACTTTTTCGTGCCTCTTGCTCTCGAGACCTTAGGTCCAATTAACACCACTGGCCAAAACTTTATATCAGATCTAGGTCGTAGTCTGACGCTGTCCACAGGAGACACCAGAGAAACCTGCTTCTTGCTGCAGCGTCTCTCTATAACTGTCCAGCGGTTCAACTCGGTGGCTTTCCGCGGCACTTTAGCGGAGCCAGACCTAAGGGAGATGTGACACAAACGGCATTTATGACGTTAATTTCAGACGACAGGTTGTCTATTGATGTATTGATGTTGATTGATTGAGAGAATAAATATTGTTGAATATAATAAAAATAATAATAATAATAATAATAATAATATCTTTTCTTTAATTAAGCGCCTGACAAACGCACTGCGCTGTACATTTACATGTTATGCAATTTAAATCTTAACTACTAACAGAACAGAGCCTGCAATACAACGGCGCTAATAGCAGCCTACAAAGCAAATCCGCCCTACGGGACTCAAACTCGATACCTCTCGCTCTCTACGCCAAATGTTATCCAATGCGCTATTGGGCCCCCAACAGATCGGAGTGAACAGTACTATTGCTGTATTCGGACACCTTTAACATGTATCCAACTGATGCTATATATAGAGCCTCAATTGCGTCATAAAACCAGTTTCGTACGTAATACTCATTGACTATCGACGTCAACGGATTCGAATCGTATAAGTTGTATAATTATATACTGTTGGAACCCATCCAGTCATGAATTAGCCCCATAGTATTGTGGAATAAATCCAGTCTTAAAGGTTACGGTTAAATAATTTAATAAGAACAGAATGGTCACGTTTAAAAAATTCCCACAAGTCGTAATCATAATCGTAACTTTCACTGAATTCTGCGGATTCTCAGTGCATCCGGCAATGCCGCCAATCACCCACCGTCACCTGCCTGAGGATCCTCTACTAATCACCATCCAGAGGCTTTCCACTCCAAACTGAAGTACACCTCTTCAAGAATGCCAACCCTAACCCATCCGATCCTCCGCCTTTCAAGCGTTCTCGTCTCCAAGAAAACCCGCTTTATCTTACCATTGATTGTTTTTAACAGCCTGTTATTGCTGCCGTGTCCCATACATAATGTATTGGATATAGATTGCCCAATTTCATTGGTGTGTGAATGCTACAAGCCTACAATTACAGTCAAAAGTCTACCGCATCCCATGCCTATAAAGAATCCATTAAATACGTTTAAAAGGTGTCTAAAAAGAAAGCTTTTATTAAACCGGATTTCGTTATTCCAAAGCTTAACGTCGTCTTATGACATCAAAGACCGTTGACGACAATACAGAAACATGTATCCAAGCTGTCACAGACGCATCTAGTTACAGGCAGTAAATACCTAATATCATTAACAAGGAGAATTCAGGTCTCTTTCGTACTATGGGAGAAGCAGATACTTATGAAAATTTCCAACAAAATAAATAGCAGTTTGATGTGTTCAAAACAAGACAAAGACACGAGAATTCATAAATAGACAACATCAACACCTAATGCTCGGATGGTACCAGTCCGATAGCTGGATAAGAAGGAGGGCGTTGATGATCCAAGTAAATATGACACAGAGTCGTTGAAAGAAATAATGCATAAACATATTAAACGGCAACCAAAAGATGTTGGTATAAATTGTCAAACACAACTGTATTTAGACACCTTTAAAATGTGTCAAACAGTCATATATCTACCTGGTTGGTGCATATTTCTCGAGTGTCTAAGCCTGTTTTGGCATTTGTGGAAGATTGATGCGAAATTCGCACCAACCTTTGCGAATGGACCAGGCAACCATAAGATATCGTTAAATAAGGGAGAGTATTAGCATATTATTGATTAGAGCGCTCTCTTTAGACACCTTTAAAACGTTTGTCACTAATTTGTCAGTGATGCTATATAGGCACGGACGGACAACGAGTGATTATATTCTTTCTTCTGTTGGCATATGTTTCGTAGGTAAAGTACGGTGGACGGACGTCAATTATTGTCAAGCCATAAGATGTCGTTAAACAATGGAACCACCATAGCATATTGTTAAAGCGCTCGCCTTGTAACGAGGAGAGTACGAATTCGAGTCTCCTCCTCTGAGACAGTTACTGTGTAGGAACATTGAGCAAGTCCTGCACTCACTCAGTAGTAGTGGTAGTAGTAGTAGTAGTAGTAGTAGTAGTGGTAGTGGTAGTGGTAGTGGTAGTGGTAGTGGTAGTGGTAGTGGTAGTGGTAGTGGTAGTGGTAGTGGTAGTGGTAGTGGTAGTGGTAGTGGTAGTGGTAGTGGTAGTGGTTGTGGTAGTGGTAGTGGTAGTGGTAGTGATAGTGGTAGTGGTAGTGGTAGTGGTAGTGGTAGTGTAGTGGTAGTGGTAGTGGTAGTGGTAGTAGGAGCAGCAGCAGCAGCAGCAGCAGTAGTGTAATTAGTTATAGTTAAGTCTCAGCGTGTCCCAATTATGTAAAGCATTTTCTTGATAAATTCCTTTGTTGCCGGAAAGGAATTCAGTGGGACACAAGGCGGATCGCTGAAGCGCAGAAAGCTCAGTCAAATGCGGAGGGGGCATATACTGTCTGGCGGTAATTAGAAGTCACGTGATCGCGGTTCACGAATGCATCGTAATGTCATGGAGATGGAGCGGAAGGAAATGGCACGAAGGGGTCATGCAAAGAAATCTCTGGTTGTTAAATTATCGAGACAGACGGACAGACAGATACATGGTAGGATAGACTGACATATAGACGAACCCACGGATGGACAGACAGACAGCCAGACAGAGAAAGACATAATTATACAGCGAGAAAACAGTCGGAGAAAGACATGCGCAGAGACTGTGACAGACGGGCGGACGGACAACGGCGCGGAGGCAGAGAGGGATAGTTGGTCACTGGTAATTATGTAATTATGTAATTATGTAATTATGTAATTATGTCCATAAGGCCAGAGATATTAAATTTTCATTTATGAATTTAACCCACAGAACAAAAATAACCCATCAACCCTTGTTTTAATTAGATTTTGAAAGAAAAACACTAGTCAGGCGCTGCATAAATGCTAATGACACACTGCAGACGATTGTTTTGAACGTTCTCTTTAGACACCTTTTAAACGTTTCTAACCATTGCTATATAAGCACGGGATGCGGTTGCCTACCGGTTAAAGAGCTCTGCTTTAGACACCCTTAACACGTTTCTGAAAAATGCAATATAGGAACGGGACACGCCATTTGATGGTGAACTCCGCCACTGTTTGCTTTCTGACAGTGCCAGTCCCAAGCCTGGAAAAAGGAGGAGGGCGACGCTAATGGTCTTTGTTACCACACAGCTAGTCGTTAAACAGAAAAACCAGCACCATTTGATGGTGGATGATCCTTTGGCTCACGTTCATCGGTAATGCACGGTGGACGTCAATGGACCTGGCAGCAATAAAATGTTAAACAATGGGAACTACTAGCATATTGGTTAGAGCGCTCGCCTTGCAACGAGAAGAGTACGAGTTCGACTCTCCTCTTCTGAAGCGGTTACTATCTGGGGACCTTCACTCATAATTGCTCAGCGCCATCGATTGGTGCTTGGTCATTAGATAGTGGCGCTTTAAAAGTATTTACAGTACTTTCCACGTTCTTCCATTGTCAGCTGTTTATTCTTTATTTGCCGCTGGTCTTCCTATTCTGACGACAATTCTCTACACAGTGGTCCGCGCCAACAGCAAATCCGAAGCACACAGGTTAATCTAATCTAATCCAAACCAATCTAGTTCTAGCTGGATCCAGTAATTCTTGTATAATCTAATCTAGTCTAGTCTAGTCTAGTCTAGTCTAGTCTAGTCTAGTCTAGTCTAGTCTAGTCTAGTCTAGTCTAGTCTAGTCTAGTCTAGTCTAGTCTAGTCTAGTCTAGTCTAGTCTAGTCTAGTCTAGTCTAGTCTAGTCTAGTCTAGTCTAGTCTAGTCTAGTCTAGTCTAGTCTAGTCTAGTCTAGTCTAGTCTAGTCTAGTCTAGTCTAGTCTAGTCTAGTCTAGTCTAGTCTAGTCTAGTCTAGTCTAAGTCTAGTCAAGTCTAGTCTAGTCTAGTCTAGTCTAGTCTAGTCTAGTCTAGTCTAGTCTAGTCTAGTCTAGTCTAGTCTAGTCTAGTCTAGTCTAGTCTAATCTAATCCAAATCTAATCTAATCTAATCTAATCCAATCCAATCCAATCCAATCTAATCTAATCAGTTTTTATCCTGGCCTTATCTAGTCCGGTCCAACCTCGTCTACTCTAGCTCCATAATATAATAATATAATATTTTATAACTTATAATATAATAATATATTATAATGTGATATAATTTGATATAATATAACATAACATATGATAATATAGCAACATAATTATGATAATATAACATAACATATGATATAAGATAACATATGATAATATAACATAACATAATATGATAATATAGCATAACATAAGATATAAGATAACATAACATAATATAAGATAACATATGATTATACAACATGACATAATATGATATACAATGTACATTCTAATCTAATCTTATCCTATATTGGTTTCGTTGATCTAATCCTTGTAGGTGTTGGATTGAGGAGAGCTACCTGCAGTGGATTGTATCCGGGGTCATTGTCATCACCCTGGTTGTAAGAACAATAATTACTATTTGCAATTGTATTGTAGTATTTGTGTAGGATTGACCATAACAGTGGATTGTATGTCATCATCATCTGTAAGATATAAATTATAAAATGCATGAAACTGCATGAAACTGCACTTTTATACTGTCTGCGGCACCCGTTAAAAAGGTGTTCACAGTAGTCATTAAAAAATAATCAGCTGTAGCTTAAAGCTGCATTTATCAAGCGCATTTTCATAGCTTACACTGTGATTGCTATAGCTTAATATCGAATAAATTACAATTGCTACAAGAGCATTCATGTAGCGCCAACATTAAATTCTCAGAAATCTTTGTACATTACTCGATTGCTGCGTTTATTACCCAAGTCAGGACAGTCATTCTGAATCTGATGGACGTTCTAATCAAATCTAATCTAGTGACTTCTGTAGCGCCGTTATAAGAATGCCTTAATCATCAATAGGTGGTAGCTTCCATGAATAATCCTATTCCATTGGTTGAAATCACATAGATCACATAATTATAGCAGAAGCCAGGCTACAGTGAATAAGCAAGTAGCCTGGCGATAATTCTGCGAACTTGTTTCCAAACAAGGCGGTCATTAATACGGAGTCCACTCAGCAAGCTCAGAACCACAATCGTTAAATAATAGACCCAGCGTGCCACCGATTATGTATGTATGTATGTATCAAATACTTAATATAGCGCCCATTACATAGTATTTCCGAAAAGCTGTCGTCTCGCGATTTACACGGTAGTCTGAGAATGATGTTCGTAATCTGTTATAAGGTTTATTTACATTTAATCACGCCATGTCACAACAAAAGAAGTTATTGGCGATGATTCTCCGAACTTGTCTCCAAAGAGGGACTGGCACTGTTACGGAGTCCACTCAGCAAGCTCAGAACCACAATCGTTAAGATAATAGACCCAGGCCCTATGTGTGATGTATCTTTACACTAACGGCTCACATTATATAGTACCGTCCGAAAAGCTGTCTTCTAAAAAGGTGTTTTGAATGTTTATTTCAGTTTAATCACGTATGTCAACAAAGATTATTAGCGTGATCCTCCTTGCTTCTCTAGGCTTAGGACTGGCACTACAACGAGGTCAGGGCTGGTGGAGTTTATAGCCAAACTGTGTCATTCATCTGAAGCAGGCGGCTCACAGCGCTATAATACCGTACGATGCTTCCTTTAAAAAGGTGTTTTGAATATTTGCTTCAGAATATCCGTTTCAATATTTTTAAAACGTGTTTGTCTTTTGCTTAATGCGTTTGCGTTACAGCTGAATATCCATGCGAACTCAAGTTAGTTACCATTAGCAACCATACGTCATAATAGTAATTAATTGTGAAGCCAAGTTAGTTACCATTAGCAACCATACGTCATAATAGGACGAAGCCGTAAAGAGTATTGTGAAGCCAAGCTAGTTGTCATTGCCAACCATACGTCATAATAGGACGAAGTCGTAAAGAGTATTGCGATTCATGAAAATCTCCAATCTAAGCTATATTCTCACTAATTGCGTTCAATCGCGCGCTGGGCCAGATTAGTAAATGTGGTGACCCTGTTAAATAAAACTGTGGGGCCCCAGCCCACAGAATCACAGCAAAAGGACACATAAACGTGTTATGGCCTATTTAGCGAATCAAAATTCGTCTGCTATTTTGTTCGTGCCTTCTTTCTTTTTGTACGGTATCAGTAAGTCTTTTAATTATCCCGTCTAGTGTTACAGTATACATCTTTTACGGTTTAACAATATTAGAGTGACTGGTGGTAAACAGAGGTTCAACCACAGTCTAGAAGTTGGGGGCCCTACTATGACATACCTACTGTTAACTGTGACCTACGGCACCTTTGACTGTATGTTATAAACGAATAAAGCATTATGACGTCATGCGGTTAGCAACCAAACAATATTGAAAAGTTTCTAAACTTAGAAAATTAACGCCTCTGGCTGTCGTAAGGAGTCGCTAATCACTGGGAAATTCCCTGATCTCATACATGGCAGGTATAGGGGCAGTTTTACGTGTTCAACCCCACCCCCACCGAATAAATGCATTTACGTAATTAAACACTAAATATGTAGAAAAATACGACCATTTCAACAGGAAATTCCTGAAAACTTAAAACCCCTCGAAATTGTTTCAGAACTATACATACGATTCTGATCTTTTAACACATCTTTTTAAAGCTCTCAATAGACTCTTTATATAGTCGTCAGCCGTAAGTCAGTTACCGCTGAGCCTCTGGCGTGATTGAAACATATCCCTAAGCTTATTACAGCGGTCAGGTCACTGGCGCGGTTCTAAAAAACCCGTAAACCAAACGAAATAAAAAATAAACAATAAACAGAAGCCCTAAGGTTGGCTTATCGGCCGCTATAGGGGTCCGCCCTCATTGGCTCGCTCTATAACGTGAGTGGTGAAATTCCCGTCCATTTTCGTCGACTGGACAACTCGCTCAAGGTTGGATCAAAAATCAAGCATCTGAAAAACGTTCTATCGCCGGAGTTGGGCTGGGAGCGACTGGCTCAGTAGGTCTTCTTGGAGGGGCGCTATACAAGATTTCTGAAAAAATGAATGAATGAATGAATGGTTGGGCGAAAAAATGAATAAATGAATGTGCTTGAAGGGACGCAACGAACTTAACAAGTATATGAATGAATGAATGAATGAATGAATGAATGAATGAATGAATGAAAAGAATGAACGAACGAACGAACGAATGAATGAATGAATGAATGAATGAATGAATGAATGAAAACAAATGGTACCACATAATGATGACATCAAGGTGTACGGCAGTAGGTTGGAACTGTCTGACACGTTCACATATCGTGGCTCAATATTATAACTGACGACTCTGGCTGTTGAAAAAATAATCACTCAATATAATTATATTAGCCTGAGGAACGGACAATATTATAATTATTATGGCAGCATTTAAACAGGTGTGTAAAAGTCACAGCGTCGCGTTTGCAACAAAGATACAACTTATGGAAGTTCTAGTGTGGGCTGTGTGGCCAGTGGCAATGTATGGCTGTGAGAGCTGGACCATTAAGCAGTGGCGGCGCCAGACATTTTGTGTGACCAGGGCATAGCGAGGGCAGTCATACAAGTAACCAGTGCAGGGGTGAATTATGGCAAGCCGCAAATTATGGGCAAGGCACAAATTCTGGCAGGCAGGGCAAAGGCTTTTTTACCAGGGCAAAGGCTTTTTTACCAGGGCATTTGCCCTGGCTTGCCCTGGTGTAGTACCGCCACTGCAATTAACTAAGAATGAAGAGGCAAGATTGAACTCATTTAAAATGCGGTAGATCCTCAAGGAATACAAAAGGAAATTTTTAAAGAAAACTGCACAACCTCTTCTCTCTTTTTCAAAAACCCATGGTACATTTTTCCCAATTGGATGACAATGACCTTTTTTTTAGAAATTTTTCACTGCACAAAAATGCTTTTATTTTAGTTGCACAAATTGATTTAGAACTGCACATTTTGTGTAGAACTGCACGCTAAGAAGCCCTGGAATACAAGGCACTGGGATGTAAACGAGTGGGTGTTGGAGACTGTTGGATTAGAAATGAGTCTACTCGGGTTGATCAAACGAAGGAAGCTTTCATATTTCGGGCACGTGCTTCGGAAGAGTGGAGTTTGTCAGATGCACAGTTCCTGGATCAAGAGCTCAAGGAAGACCTAAAATGGGATGGATTGAAGACTTATAGTTAAGGACTGGAATATCATTCGACCGATTATTATTGGAGACAAAAAACAGAGGTGGGTGGAAAGAAATTGTTCTTTGTGCGACCAATCCTTGGATAGAGGAAGGAAGGCAAGGAGAGAGAATAAACAGAAACCACGGCATCACATAATGATCTTCTATTTGTTACATACGGTTAGATTGCTTTGAATGGAAATGCCAGCCGCAAGATGTCGTTAAACCTAAAATGAAGCGAAGCTCTTTTAAACACCCTTTCGTGACGAGCTACGTTTTATATAAAAGCGGCGTTTACTCTAAAGAAAATTTCGTTCGATTCAAAATATTATTACGGCTACACCAATGTGAACAGCAATGACAGCCACAAAATGTCGGATGTCGTCGAACAATGGATTACTACTTCTACTGTATATGCATTTAATTGTCGTCAATGACCTTTGATGTCATACGACGACGTTAAATCTAGGATTAAATAAATAAAGAAAATTTTGCTATGTGAGAGTTCAGCTGTATTATGCAATACGAACGGTTCGAACTTTACTAAATTACTTTCTACCGATGTCGACGGCCTTTTATGCCCTAAGAAGGCGTTGAACTCTGCTAATCGCCTTCGTTAAAACACAGCACTTGAAAGAATAATACAATAGCTAATGCAACGGAAACTACAAGATGTCGCTATACATTGTGAAAAATGGCTGCATGTAGACACCTTTAAAATGTATTTAACTACCGATATATATATTCCAGCGTTTAGACTGTTGTTACATTTATAAGGTGATTGACAAAAACGTGGATGGCTGAAGTCATCAGAAAAATTCGCTAAACTAAACTAAAAATATCATCATCATCATCATCAAATCCTAACGCCTGTCATTTGGCGGTGATGGGTACAAATAAATGACCTCCGTTGTCCTCGCTCATTTGTCAAATTCATTGCTCCTTGGAGATTGTCCAAGTGATGTTATGTCATCGTTTAAATTATCTATCCAGCGTAGTCTTGGTCTGCCTTTGTTTTTTTTCCTTCGAGTCTTGCATACAGTGCATTGTGTGGGATTCGGTCAACTATAGTAAAAACTATAGCATCGGTAAGTAAGATCTAACACAACCACTGTTGTGTGTGTATTCGTTCAGACACAGCGGTGTTAAACAGAAACTATTCGTATTACAATAGGCACTATACAGATAGGTAATCACAATGACATTAACTCCGCCGTTGCTTTGTGCTAGAGTGGTGCCAGTCCGAACATAAAGGAGGATAAAGGAGGAGGGCGACGATATTCACATTCCTCTGAATAGTCTATGCTGCGAGAGGCGCTCTACAAATTTTTAGATACGATACGATACGATTCCTTATAACACAGCATCATTGAACAGAAACTATCAATTTGCTAGATCGACGTCAACGGCTGTACGTCTTTATTAGACACCTTTAAAACTCTCAAACTTGCTGTTATTTATACTCACGTAATTATGTTAACTTGTCTAACTTGCAAATTTGCTGATATTTACACTCACGTAATTATGTTAACTTGTCTGACTCGGCCACGATTCGCTTTCTGACAGTGCCAGTCCCAAGCCTAGATAAAGGAGGAGGAGGGCGATGCTAATGGTCTTTGTTACCACTCAGTGGTCGTTAAACAGTAAACAAGCAAGCAAGTTAACTTGTCTGAAAATAATAACGTAGGGTACACCATGACCAACTTGAGACAGCATGGAGGGCATAGTAACTATTTTCACCGTTAGATGGATTCACATTTGATGACGTCTTATAATAGAACAAACGCCGCTGATGTCGACAGAAATTGTTTTTGGCATTTCGATCAGTTTTGCCGTTCCTGTTGCATGGGCCGTCATAATACGTTTCAAATATACACAGGAAAGCCCTTCTACTTTTTCTTATAGGGAGAATATGACACTTAAAAGAGGTGTGGGATTATTTGTGGACAGTTCTCACCGTTCGTTTGGAATAATACAGCTGTGGTACAAATTACCGATCATTCATTAACTAGAGGTGATGATGATTCCATTTGTTTAACGACATCCTTTGGCTACTATGGCCGTCGACGTCTTTGTGTTTCTATTGTATCTCCGTTCTGTTTGGCCCATTGGCTCTTTTCATTGTAATTCTCTCTTTTTTAACATCTCCTTTCCTTTTTTCCTTATCCTTTTTAGTGTGTGTGTGGCTATTCCAGCTCTTTTTGCCTATATCAGCTCTTTTTTGGCTATATCAGCTCGTTTTGGTTATTTCAGTTCTTTTTTGGCGATATCAGCTCTTTTTTGGCTATTTCAGCTCTTTTTTGGTTATTTCAGCTCTTTTTTGGCTATACGAGCTCTTTGTTTTGGCTATTTCAGCTCTTTTCAAGTATGTTTACAAAGTTATTAACAGTACTACTAAGTTTTCTAATAAATTAACTAGAGGGCTTTCATCTTTTTCTTATAGAGCGAATATCACACTTAATAGAGGTGTGGAATTAATTTGAACAGTTCTCACCGTTCCTATGGCATTATGCAGCTCCACTCATAGCTAATAATTGAACACACACGCAAGCACGCACACACACGCATACGCACGCAAGCACACACACATACACTAACACACTAACAGTATTGTATTGTATCTACGCCTCTCTCGGAATAACTATTCAGAAGCGCTCTCACACACACCCCGGGGGAAAAGAAACGTCTTTAAAGAACGAGAGACACCAAAGAAGAAAACCAGTCATTAGTTTAGCCCTTAGTGAGTAGGGGGAAGGTCATTCCAAGTAGAGGGACCAACCACAGCAAATGCCCGGCGTTGAGCCAAGGCCTAGGAACAAAAAGATCTAGCCAATCAGCAGAGCGCAAGGAACAAGAGAAACAACGAACAGTAGCACTAACGCACACACACGAGCGAACACATACACACAGGAGGGAGGGGGCTTATGGTAATGGTAACATAACTGGCACGAAGAGCTGCATTACGTTTGGCTACGATTATAGTTACTTAGACAATATCCATTGTTTAATGACTTCTTATGGATGTCAGGATCGATGACGTCAACATTACCATACCTTGATTTTCTGTGATTAGCAAGATTGGATGATTCCAGATTAACAACGTTGTTAATAACGCACGGTAACAATTCAAAAATGATTACGTTTCCCTCCTCCTTTCTCCAGAATTGGGACTGGCACTACCAGAGTACGGACAGTGGCAGAGTTCGAATTTACACAGGGTCGATCCAAAAGTTTAACGACATCTTATGGCAACAAGAGCATGGGGTGTCGGTAGAAATTATTTGAACAGTTCAGTCTCACCGTTGCTATGGCATAATACAGCCTATTATCGTTTTTCGTGCCTATAATAGAATCGGTTGACATAATACAGACTAGATCTTTACTTTACTTGAAGTAAGTAAGTGTGTTCTTTATTAAACGCTGGCAAACGCACGGCGCTGTACATACAAAGTTATACAAAGTTATGGCAAATATAGCGACTTAGTAATAGTAAACTAAAAAACTATATGGCTTAGCTGTACAACATCCTAGCCAGGAAACCACGCCTGGTGAGGGAATCAAATCTAGAAAGAACACGGTTATGTGAGCGTGGGCGCAAATCGTGACCAGTATATAGAACAGGGGTAGTAGGTAATGAAGGATATGTCATTATTTAAGATATTTCTAAAAGGTCTTGGTCGGCTTTTTTACAGAGTTCCTCAAGTGGTTTCTAGTGTCTAACGACGTCTCTTGGCTAAAGTTGACGTCGACCTTATCTTACCCAATGAGACTCAGTCAAATATTAATTTACTGAAATTATTATTATTTCCAAGGTTTAACGTCGTCATAGTTTTTGACATCGAAGAACGCAGATGACAATGATATTCTGAAAGTAATTAAAGTTAATAGTATAAGTAATATACTAAAACTGATGGCAATCTCTTTTATATACGACTATTTTACAACGTTTTAAAGGTGTTTAATTTAGCTCTTCAAAATGAACGTTATGATGACATCTTGTGGCTGTTACCATTCGCATGACATTATAAAGCAAAAGTAGTAGTAGTAGTTGTTTCTGTTTTTAACTACGCTGTGCCATCGCAAAGACGAATTGCGTCGCCCTCCTCCTTTCTCCAGACTTGAGACTGGCACTACCCGAGTAGGTCAGTGGCCTAGTTCATCTGAGCAGCATTAGTAAGTAAGTATAAATACCAAACATAAAACACGTTTGAAGCTGTTTAATACTGACATGCACTATTTCGTTATATGGGATATTTAACATCTTGCTGCTTGCATTTAGCAATCTTAATCTAGTATCTAAATCGTTTAAAGTCATATAAACTTTTAAATTTAACTATTTGTGCATGAAAAAAAACCAGGAAAAATATAAATGATAGTTTGGGTATTTAACAACCTTTTGTACTTACCAGTCACTAGTGGTTTCGTGATTTGGGTAACTTACCAGCTGGTAGAGGTACCCCAGAAGTCTGGAATCATGAGACGCAATGAGCAGAGCAGAGTCATAAATTGTCGACGTTCGTGAATCCATAGTTGGAGTTTGAACCATTGGTGTAGCATTGGTACTCAGAGGGAAATTTCCTTTAAAAAAATCAATGTCCGCCCTTATTGATCACTTATGAAGCGCAGTTTTGGGACATTATTAAACTGTAATGTACTTCTGATTCCATCACAGAACGGAACTCTAATGTACGATGCTCGATTGCTCCGGTAGACGTTTGGTTAGAGTGCTCTTTTTAGACACCCTTAAAACGCTTTTAGGAGATTCTATATAGGATTGTGACACGGCAACAGTTCGGTAACTAACACATCAGTCAGATGCCGTAATAATGACAGGAATGGTGAGAACTGTTCAAATTAATTTATGTCGATGTCAACGTCCTTATTTGCCAGATGTCGCTAAACTCTGGATCTATCCATGCAGCAGTTTGGTTAGAACGCTCTCTTTAGACACCTTTAAAAAGTCATTAACCACTGCTGTATAGACTTAACTTGCCAACGGTCTTTGATATAAAAGGACAGTGGGATAAAGCCTAGAATAAAAAATAACTCTGCCGTTGGATTGGATTTTTCATTCAAAGAAAAGGTAAAGACAACATCAGCGGCCATGGCAGCCATAAGATGACATTAAACAATGAACACTACTAAAACGCTATTCTAAAGCTGAGCGCAGGGCACCAGCTTATTCACCAGTGCTATGACATGTCAGAGGAGTCGTGTCAAAGGGCACTTATATCTGCGCTGAGGCCATGTAACATACATGTACGTTTAGGCTAGTCGTGTGTATGTCCGTGGGTGCGTTGCTCCATGTTTCCCCACAGGCTCTGCACTGAGGACGCCTCTGAACAGCCCATAATGCGAGAGTGGCTGTATAATTGTCGAGATACGATACGCTACGATAGCACGTGCTCTTCGTTCGCAACACTGGCTTCCTGTATGTGAACGTATCTACTTCAGCGTGGCACTTCTCATGCACAGAATTATTGTACGGGATCACGGGATCAAAAGATCCCCACTTGCGGCAGAGCGCAGTGTTAGTCGACCCTGCATATCTTCCATGTTTAGACCCTCTAGCTCTGTTAAATGCCGGTGCTATCTTCGATCAGCTTCTGCTGGAAAGTATGTTGTTCTTGGTTCAAGTCTCTATACCTCCTTATGTTCACAACGCTCCTACCGAGAGAATGTCTCTCGATCTAAACTGAAAACTTGCCTCTTCCAGTCTGTTTACGGCTCTTAGGATCTTCGTCAGGTTTCAATGTGAACCTCTGAACTTTGTCATTATCAAATCACAGTTGCATTGTATTGTATGTTGTCGCTAGTATTGTTTTCGTTAACGAAAACCAAAACGAAAATCTTCGTTAACGAAACTCAGGGTAATAGTTAACTGGAACTAAAACTACAACGAAAACTTGGTGAAATAACCAAAACTAATAATAACTAAAACTCGCTGAACCGGCCAAAATCTGTAACTGAAACTAAAACAGTCAAGACTAATAATTACGAAGACGTCTTACGAATACACAAAACGAAAACCTAGCGTCCTTGAATATTCAATGTCTTTGTACATAGGGGCGAAAATCGGGGACTCATAAAGCTCAACAAATTCATCATTAAAAGAACATTATAACATGTTGTCATACTGTAAGAACAATGGTTGCTATTGCCTTTTGCAGTAATTTGATATTCCCTGCCGTTTAATGTGGGTCTAAACAAATCGAATTAGAGGGTCGAGTTAGAGGGTCGAAGTTAAAGTTTAAACGTAGATCAGATGTATATATAGAATCTTATGTAAACGTTTTAAGGGTGTCTAAATAGACGGTCTATTATCCATCGTTTAACGACAACTTGTGGCCGTTGATGGCAATCGTACCTCTATCGTTAAAAGGGACGATGCACACCAAAGTACAATGGATCCAGCGTTTCACGACAGTTTACGACAAAAATTCAGTTGCCGTCGAAAGAAATTATTTTGGGCATATTAAAATGTAACCACTGAAGTGATGGATCCTCAGTTTAACGGCAGCTTATGACATCATAGGCCGTTGCCGCCGACAAAGATTAGTTTTTGGCATATTACAGCTCTTACCACTGAAGTACGTACCTGAATAATTATAATATCGGATGATGAAACCATTTTAAAGGTGTCTAAATGGACAGCGTTTAACGACATTCATTGGCCTTAACGGCGATCGTGTAATCATTTTAACGCGGTTGAGATTTTTTCATCAAAGTCCATAGTTTCACATTATCAGTGACCTTAAACAACTTGACTTGTTTGTCGTGTGTGTCCACAGTTTAACGGCAGCTTATGACAACATGGGCCGTTGCCGCCGACAAAGATTAGTTTTGGCATATTACAGCTCTGACTACTTGTTTGTCGTGCGCTTTTTGAATATAATTATAGCATTGACTGTAGGCCTTTTAGAGGTTTCCAAAACTTTAACTAAAGCTTTGTACAATAACGACATCTTAGCATTTTCCATCCTGCTTATTAATTTTTCCATCGGTTACACCAGAATGGGCAACTTCTTTCAACAGAGGGCCGCCCTGAGATTTCAAGGGCAGCTCATGATTCGTATGCCAATCGCGGGCAAATTTTTGCAGATTCTTATGCCTCAGAAAAATGAGACATTTAGCATTGATTTTATTCAAACGAAATATTGCAAAATAACCGTCAATATAAATGAAGATAATTTTTATGCTGAAAATCTAATTATCCTAATACCTGCAGTACTACACTACAATAAAAAAATATGTTTTAAGTTTATTCGGTTTTAAATATACATAAAACGGATAAAAGGTAGGCCTACTCAAGTGCCAGGTACAGTGCTGGTATAAAAGGGCCGGTTCGAAGGTCCCCAGGGGCCTGACCCCCCCCCCCTGGGTCACACCCTGCAACTCTGTTAAAGGCCGATCCTCTCTTCGGTCAGCATCTGCTGGAAAGTATGTTGTTCCTGGCACACGTCTTGTCTTTGGCCGGCGTTCATTCACAGATGCCGGTCCCTCCATCTGGAACTCTCTATAGAGTCACATGTTCGCAACTCTTCTACCGAGAGAATGTCTTTCGCTCTAAACTGAAAACTTACCTCATCCAGTCTGTGTACGGCTATTAGTGTTTGCCCGGCTTCATCATTAACAAGCTACTTACTGACTTACTTAATGTGCATTTCTGAACTGTGTAGGAGGGCTAAAGTTAAGAAATTACAGTTGTATTGCATTGTATATTGTAAGATAAGCCTACTATGCCACTTTTTAATGACTAAGCATCAATCGATGGCGCTGAGCAATAGTGAGTGAAGAACTTGCACGAGGTTCCCACAAAGTTCCCGTCTCAGTTGTGAAAGGTTCGAACCCGTTCTATCCACGGATAATAGGCACTTTAACCACTAGACTAGATCAGTATTGAACAATGACAGTCCATTCATCACTGGTTCAATCATTGCCCATCTATTCGTTAATTAATTAATTAATTAATTAATCAATACATACATATACACACATACATACATACATAATAATAATAATAATAATAATATCTTTTCTTTAATTTAGCGCCTGACAAACGCACTGCGCTGTACATTTACATGTTATGCAATTGAAACAATCTTAACTAGTTAACTACTAACAGAACCGACAGCTTGTAATACAACGGCGCTAATAGCAGCCTACAAAGCAAATCCGCATACTAACGGGGCTCGAACTCATTACCTCTCGCACTCTTCGCCAGATGTTATCCAACGCGCCACCGGACATACCCGTACATACATACATACATACATACATACATACATACATAAAATACATACATACATACTTACATACATACATACATACATAAATACATGCATACAGTTAAATTCGACTCCTGTAATAACTTGTGATCATCTGTTCATACTGATTTGTAATCATCCTGCGTAATTGTCAGTTTGAATTAATAAAGAATATATTATTATTATTATTCATTGAACACCTGCTTTAAGTGTCAAATTCGCTCTACAACTACTCCTACGCCGAGAGGAAATATTGAACACCTGGTTATCGTGCATTGCACAATGGCATAATTAAACGAATGGTGAAAACCGTTCACAATAATTTTTGCCGACGTCAACGGCCTTTGTTGCCAGAAGACGTCATTGAACAATGAAAACTAATTGAACAGAAGTGGAACGTAAGCGACTTAAGTTTTTTAGCCTTGGCATATGTGGGCAGATAGTCAGGCCTCCCCTCATCGTCTGATCTTCCCACCGACATATATGCATACATACATACATCCATACCAAAATACTATGGTCTAAACAAATCCCAAATTTTCTAGTTCTCAGTGTCTGATAATTTCTAAAGCGACACCTTGTGTCAATTTGTGTGTGCAGTATTAGCGTATTCTTTGAGAATATTCTTTAGTTTCGGAGACCAATCTCATTAATTCAGCAATGCATGCTGTAGCCCGTTCACAGAAAAAGTGTCCCTTAAACACCTCTTTTAAGTTTCTAATTTGTCATACAAGTAGTGGGAGCTAAATTTCTTAGATACCTCGAACTGGTCGAACAAGTAAAGTAAAAGAAGCGAAGATGATCTATTTTCCTGCATTAACTCCGCCACTGATCGCTTTCTGACGGTGCCAGTCCCAAGCCTGCATAAAGGAGGAGGGCAACGCCAATGATCTTTGTTATCACACAGCGTCGTTAAACTGAAACTACGCTTGTCCTGCATTCAACGAATGCATGTATAGAAATAGCTATACACAGTTTCTGCCGACGTCAACGGCCTTTGTTGCCAGAAGGTGTCTTGAAAGCCTGAAAACTAAGTGAAAAGCAGTCCCTACCGCACAGCCCCAGTCGGGTGTAAGTGTTTGGAAAATAAATTCGCAGTAGTTCCTAAGTGAATAGGCCTAGATCGCAGTAGACAAATTACTGTTGACAAAAGGCCTACCAGTTCAAACCACAGTGACTCATCTCACTTAATTGGAAGTTGTGATTAGACTAAAATGAACAAACACGTGATGGCCTCGTCATGAATAATTTAATCCGATCGCATCATACGGGAGAAGACGAGAATTATTTAAATTAATACTAATTAGTCAGATATTGTACAATTGTTAATCAATTAGTTGAAACTCGCGAACCGAATTATCATCGAATGTGTATACAATATACATGCAGGAAGACAGAAACGAAACCGACAAAGAGAGACAGGTAACAACATGCGAGACACGCATGAATGCAATGATAATTGGACATTTATATAGCGACAATATACAAGGAACTAAACAGATGCGTTCCCTAGTACTCGGGGTTGAAGTGTGTGAGCTCTGGGCGTAATTTAAAAAAAACCAATGGAAAACGTCATTCTGCCCATTCAGCGATTTCAATCATAATTATACTGGTGAAACCGCAGCCGAAGAAAGCACCCCGTTGGATAATTCCGGCCAAAATTCAAAAAGTTGATGGAATCATGGATTTGAAAGAGTCCGGCCGTCTAACCTGGAGGTTTTTACGCATCCACAATTCCCCCACTATCCTGACCCCACCCTGCGAGCCTCAACAAAGGTGGTCACCCTCAGAACGCAATTGTTGAGCAAGTCACTGGCACTGTGGCACACAGTAACATAGCGTCAGTAAAGAGTTGCGGTACTTCATAAATGCGAGAAAAATAAAAACCTGCAATGTCTAACGTAAATCTCTTAAATTTCTCTGCCCGCATAAAAGCTGCGTCAAGGCGGACGGGTTTAATTTATAAACCGGCGCCATTTGACATTAAATTAGCAAAACCATGTGAATACGTGAAGATTATCGATGAGTTGGCAACACACGTCAACAAAATAGAAGTTAACGTTGACAATGGCGGATCCAGGACCATGTAAAGGGACTGGGGAACCACATTTAAGACAAGATGTACCAATCAAACAAACAAACAATCATCAATGAAGACGTCTATTAATGTGAAATTTTACCATTTAATTACAGGTTGATGAAATTCTATTACTCGGCCAAATTTTCGACAACCTTTTCTTATATTATTTCCACGCATTCTAAATTGTTGATGACTTTCCTGGTAAGTCTGATCAAATTTATTTCTTTAAGTTCCACAGAAATTTTTAATGAACCCTTTAAGAAGGAAATCCTCCCCAAACAAATTCACGTGCGCAAGTCAGTCGCGTGCCCAAACCAAATGGGGGGGAGGGCCTTGTCCGAGTGTGGCTCCTGGATCTGTCCTTGAATACATCGGTTATTTATATAGCGCCGCTTCAAGAGTTACAGACGTACACACGTGTGAGTCACCTGCTTAAGAACCGCCTACATTAATTTTATGAAGGAAGATCTAGACGTAAACCGTTACTTTACATCATTTACAACGATTACAGTTTCTTTTAACACGAGCGTGACGCTGTAACGAATGATGATGACGTAAGTCGTGAAAGTTACACGTTACAAAGTTAAAAATCTGTGTAAATATTGTAACTTTGCCTAGCAACTTAACACAGTCTAAGTCTTTTCGAACAGACGTTGAATGTTATTCGTGATTAATTAGTAATAAGGTACTTCTAAAGCTCCGGTTTCTCATGCACAGGGCATCAACCGATGGCACTCCAAACCAACCAGAAGACCAGAATGAAGATAAATCAAAGATGAGTTACAGGTTAGAGGTACTATGAAAGAGTACAAATAATTACAACAGAGAGAGCGCGATAGAGATAGAGATAGAGAAAGAGACAGACAGACAGAAAAAGAGAGAGACAGAGAGACAGCGAGACAGAGACAGAGGCAGATAGAGAAGATAGGAGGACATAGGAACAGACTAACATATTAACTGGTTACGAAATTCAGAATTCACGTCCTCAACGCAACATCGTAGAACTGCTCGTATCAGTCGAGACAAAACTGTCACGAGTTGCAGGTGCGCAGAGAAACTACTGGCACCCTTCAAAGCTTCACAGATAAAGCAGATGACACGAAAGACAGATGAATCGGCGGAGAAGAGACTGAAATTGTCTTCAGTTTCCAAGAGAAATCTATCAACCGTAAACGCAGTACAGAAATCGAGTCATCCAACCGTCAGTCATGGTTGATCAAACAATAGGACGAGTCGCTAAACAGGCTGACAGACACAGACACATAGAGAGACAGTCATACAGACAGATAGGCATACAGAGAGACAAAATTACAGAGATACATGCAGATAGACTGACAGTCAGACAGACAGACGACTACACTGACAGAGAGATAGACAGAATGACTGAATGACTGAAGTAAGAAAGAAAGACAACCACAGACAGACAGATAGACAGAGAGACACACATGCTGACAGACAGACACAGACTAGCTGACAGACGGACACACAGACATTCGGAATGACTGATTGACCGACAGACAGACATATAGTACAATCCTAAGAAGTTCAACACCTAATTGTCTTAGTCAAGTAAGGAGGTGGTATCTTCTTCAAACGATCAACTTTTCGAATCGAGCAGGGCTATGACCTTTGAAATCCATCTAACCCTTCGTATGATTTCCAACTTCTCAAACTGTGTCTAAACTGCACGAATAATCGTGTTCAGCATGTTTAACGCGCACGCGCACGCATATAAGTATCATCATACGTTGCATCATGTGTGTATATCCATGTACGCATGCATTTGTGCATGCATGTGTGCTTAAATGCGTCTGTTCATGCATGCTTGTTCGTATGTATATTGTATATTGTATATGCATATGCAAATGTATGTGTGTGTGCATATAAAGTGTGTTTGTATGTATATGCTTGTATTCATGAATGCTTCTATGTGTGCATATGTGTGTATGCAAGTATGTATGTATGTGTGCATATGTGTCTGTCTGTATGTATGTACGTAGGTATTATATGCAGTTATGCACGTATGTATGTTGGCCCTTCTGCTTGGCACCAACGCTGCTGCTGAAACAAGAACGGTTGTTTCAGGTCATGGATGGACTACAAACATCGTCCCCTGGACGTCCAATTATCCAAAGTGTCCTTCAGTGGATTCATCACACGTGCGTCAACCTATCTCCACCGAAGGGTTGAACTGAATTGGAGAGGATGGCTCGCAGGACCCTCGAGTGACTCTCCGTTGGCGACACCCCATCTGGCTTATCCGCCGGTCGCATAAGTTCCACGTCGTACTCATCGAAGGGTACGTTGTCGTACTCCCCGCTGTAGGTCCTCGGCATCCGGCCGCTGCTGGACGCCTCCTGTGCCGGGCGCGACGCCGCCCGAGCGCAGGACTGTCGCCAGGCGCGTTGGATGACCTTGGCGCAGTAGATGCGCCGCTGCCGACGAAGGGTACTGCCGATCGGGTGGTAGTTCTTTCGTTCGGGGCCCTTCTGGATGTCGGCCAGGTCCCCGGCTGCGTCGTCCTGGGTCCCGAGGAAGTTCTTCGTCAGAGCGTCTAGGATGTCGACGCAGTGGACGCGTTCGCCCTCGCAGATCGGGAGATTCATGGAGACCAGTTTGCAGAAGTTTGGAGCGGGAATGCGCAGCGGTTCCTCCAACGAGTCAACGAATTCGCTGAGCAGCTCCAGAGGGATGTACTGCGTCGCCTTCTCGTCGTACCTCTCCCAGACCTCGTAGTACATGTCGAAGTCGTCCTGCGTCAGTCCCTGCTGGACGTCCTCCGTGGCCTGACTGAAGTTCTCCAGAATGACGGCGATGTACATGTTGATGACGACGAGGAAACTCATGATCAGGTAAGTGACGAGGAAAAGAATGCCCATCCCAGCGCTGCCGCAGTCCCCGTTCGGCTTGTCCTCCGTTGAGGTGTTGTTGCAGTCCGGCGGTTGATCGTTCATCAGTCCGGCCAGCGTTCCGTCCCATCCGGCGGAAGTGGAGATCTGGAAGAGGCAGATCATGCTGCGGAAGAACGTCTCGAAGTTGAAGAGATCGTCGATGCCCGCTGTGTGCTTGACGTTCATGAAGAACGACATTCCGAAGATGGAGAAGATGAACATGACGAGGAAGAGGAGTAGACCGATGTTGAAGAGGGCTGGCATCGACACGGCCAGAGAGAAGAGCAGGGTCCGGATGCCCTTGGCTGACTTGACTAAGCGGAGGATACGACCGACACGGAAGACTCGTACGACGCGAAGGAGAGTGGGAGAGACGAAGTAGTCCTCGATGAAGTCGGACAGAAACAGACCTATGAGTGAAACAGAGTGAAACGAATTGAAACAAGAGTGAAACAGAGTGAAACGAATTGAAACAAGTGTGAAACAGAGTGAAACGAATTGAAACAAGAGTGAAACAGAGTGAAACGAATTGAAACAAGAGTGAAACAGAGTGAAACGAATTGAAACAAAGTGAAACAAGAGCGAAACAGAAGATTCACCGAAACAGGTATGAGACAGAAAGAGACCGAATCACAGCGATTCCTATCAACGCTACAACCGTATACTTGCCAAAATATAACTTATAGTACTGTTATTGTTATTATAATCAAATAAACCTCTTAAAGACCTTCTCGTGAAAGCTTGTAGTTTCTCAGAAATCTGTGGTGAACCAAAACCAAGCCGTAAATCAGGTTAACACCCAGAAGATCAGAGGGTGCTATGACACTTCGACGCCGGTCAATTCGGCGCAAGACAATTGGGCGCCTTTTGTTTACGCTTCTATTCTATTTTGACTTTTGGTAAAACGTGTAGTTTAGTGTATTTAATTCATGATGGAGGTAAACGTGTATTTCAGAGTATTTAATTATTTCTCTTATCTGGCTGCGTAAATGGAAGCTGGATTGATGAAAAAAGTGTTTCCGTAAATAGAAGTTAGATTGATGAGAAGAATTCTTTGCGTAAATAGAAGTTGGATTGACGAAAAGAATTCGGTCAGTATATGCAGTGTAGCGTCGTAAATGATTCGCCATTGCGTGGGTTTCAGCTTTGGTCAAATACAAGTTGGATTGACGAAAAGAATTGTTGCTAAGTAGAAGTCGGAATGATGAAAATAATCTTAGCTTAAATAGAAGTGAGATTGATGAAAATAATCTTGCTTAAATAGAAGTGAGATTGATGAAAATAATCTTGCTTAAATAGAAGCTGGATTGATGACAGGTATCATGAAAACCATTGAAATAATTAAATAGGGCATACGCTAAAATACAGGGCTACCTCCATCAGGAATTAAATACGCTAATACCCGAATTTTAGCGCACACAATGAAGGCAATATTCTGCAATCTAGATAGCTGCGCCGAAATGTCTGGCGCCAAATTGTCCATGCGTCGAATTGTCTTGTGCCGAATTGACCGATCAGAGACATCGAGAACGTTCTCATGTAGACACCGTTAAAATAACATTTTATTGCGCAATAAATAACCAATTGGTTAAAGCGCTCTTGTAGCTCCGCCACTGATCGCACTCTGTCAGTGCCAGTCCAAAGCCTGGATAAAGAAGAACGGCGACGCTAGTGGTTTTTGTTATCACACAGTGTCGCTAAACTGAAACTACTACTAGCGCTCTCGTTAGACACCTCTAAAACATAGTTATACAATTCTATATAAACGCAGAATATGTTGTCAATCGGTTATAGTGATTTTATTTCTAGTTAGACACCTCTGAAAAGTACTTAACAAATTCTATATAAGCGCAGAAAGTGGTAAACGATAGGTTTATTTGTCTAATCTTTGCGTACAGTCTCTCCTTATACACTTTCAAACAGTGTAAACTAATACTGATATAAGCATCGAACACGGTAGCCGACTGCTCAAGTAGCAGTTTATGATGTTATAATTATAAAAAAAACGTGCCACAGGAAGGGTGAAAACTGTTCAAATGATTTTGGTCGACGTCATCTGCCTTTGTTGTCATAAGGTGTCGTCGAAATCGGGATCCATCCAGTAGCCAATAGGTCGATAGGAAACAGCGCTAGATTTCTGGTATGGCGAAGTCTATGGCTGCTACAGCCTCCTCCACTGAGATCGCTACTGTGTAGAGACCTTGAGCGAGTCCTTACATCACAATTGTTATTATCATCAGCGCATCGATTGGTAATAATAATAATAATAATAATAATAATATATGATGTATGATAATAATAATAATAATAATAATAATAATAATAATAATAATAATAATAATAATAATAATAATAATAATAATAATAATAATAATAATAATAATAATAATAATAATAATAATAATAATAATAATAATAATAATAATAATAATAATAATAATAATAATAATAATAATAATAATAATAATAATAATAATAATAATAATAATAATAATAATAATAATAATAATAATAATAATAATAATAATAATAATAATAATAATAATAATAATAATAATAATAATAATAATAATAATAATAATAATAATAATAATAAATGCTAAATACGCCCAACTGATGCAATCCTACCTCTTTGTCCCACTGGCTTTTGAAACCATGGGACCAATTAACGTCAAGGGACTGGCCTTTCTCGCTGACCTGGGTCGTCTCTTGGGCCAAATTTCGGGCGACCCAAGAGAAACCAGTTTCTTGTTCCAGCGCCTGTCGTTTGTAATCCAACGTTTCAACGCTGATGCGTTCCACAGCACTTTTGCTCTTCCGGATCTTGACAAGGATGGCCACTCCAGAGTAAACATTGCTTATTAATATCTGACACCTGAAGGATCATAGATACCTCGGGTAAAAAAAAAAAAATAATAATAATAATAATAATAATAATAATAATAAATAAATAAATAATTATAATAATCATAATAAAAAGAATAATAATAACAATAATAATAAATGCAAAATAAATAATAAAACGGCTGCTACAGTTCTTACCGAGGATGGAGATGACGACAACGACGAAATCGAAGACGTTCCATGCCTGTTTGAAGTAGTACCATCGGAGGCTGATGAGTTTCATAAGGCACTCGCAAGTGAAGATGGCGATGAAGACGGTGTTGACTTTACCAAGAGCACTCTCGAATTCCGTTGTCTGCTCATAGTGCTCCATGGCCATCGTTATCATGTTCAGTAGGATGATGATCATTATGAAGATGTCGAACTTCTGGTTCGATATGACGGCGAAGAAGAACTGCTGGAACTTCAGCTGAAGAACAATCAGACAGAGAACTACTTTGCTGGTTCTTCTGGTGAACGATCCTCATCATAGTCGTCATCATCATCGTTAATCGTCCTCATCATGATCATGATCATGATCATCATGATCATCATCGTTAATCATCGTTATTGTCATATCATATTATCGTCGTCGTCATCAGCATCATTGTCGTCATCATCATCATCATCGTTATTATCATCATCATTCATAATTTTCATCATCATTGCCACGAGCATCATCTTCATTGTTATCATCATCATAATCATCATAATCATCATTGTCATCATCATCATCATCATCATCATCATCATCATCATCATCATCATCATCATCATAATCATCAGGCATCGCCAGACTTAAATTCAAGAGGAGGCAAATTCACAGACAGTTGGCAAAATCCTGGTTATTGGGGTCATTGGTCAATAGAAGTTCCAGTATTATAACAAAATCAAGAGGAGGCAACTGCCTCCTCGTGCCTCTATGTAGCTACGCCTATGATAATCATCATCATCACCATTATCATCAGCATCATTGCCGATGTCGACTCGTCGTCATCATCGTCATCATCATCATTATCATTGTCATCATCATGATCATCGTCATCATCATCGTCATCATCATCATCATCATCATCATCATCATCATATCATCATCATCATCATCATTTTCATCATCATCGTCGTCATAATCATGATCACCACGACCACAACCACCACCGTATATTAAGAACCTTTGGTTTTGGAATCGGCTTCTGCGGTTCCTTTGAGCCGAGTTTCTTCATCGCATTGTAGTACTTCTTTTGATCTTCCGACATAAACATCTCCAGTGAACCTCCGGCCTAACCATCAAACAACATCACACGAACTATGTATGATCTAATTAAAACGGCGCTACAAAATTGTGAGCATACTTAACATAAGAGTAAAGTTTCTGACAGGCAAGATTGGTTACAGCGATCGTGGAACACCTTTAAAACGTCGTCGGAATAGGATATATAAATAATGGGCCGTGTCTGCATTTGTATAATAACACCAAGAGCTACGGCGGAAACATTAAACAAAAGTATGTGTCGACGTATTGCATAAGATATCGTTAACCTAAAGGATCCCGATTACAAATGGTTTCTTAGACACCTTTTAAAATTATCAACTGATGCTATATAAGCTGGGGACACGGTAATTTATATGTCTTAAACAGCATGTGCCCGGAAAACAGTTTCTGATGTTAGACGATCTCGACAATCTGTAATATGCCATAATTTTAGCACCGACATCGTAAAACTGTGGATCCAATGATCCAACGATCGATTGTTACAGCTTTTCATGTTACACCTCTTAAAATCGAGTTATAATGCCATATTTATTTTTAAAGGACATGCAAATCGATTGATTAAAACTCCGACACTGTTCGCGCTCTGACGGTAGAGTCCAGAGCTTAAAATCGAGCTATGCAATGATACCATAAGTATAGGCCATGCTTTCGATTAGTACACTCAGCCGCTGTTTGTACGAAGGTAGTGCCAGTCCCAAGCCTGGAGTATGGAGGAGGGCGACGCTAATCATCTTTCTAGTTACACAATGTCGCCAAACAGCAACTAACCAGCCTGCATGCTACAGTAGTATAACTTAAGATCTCATAATTATGCTACGGTGAAAACTAACTTCGACGTAAACTGCCTTGATTCCATAAGATGTCGTTAAACTGTTGGATCACGAATGGTTAGAGCGCGCTCTTTAGACACCTTTAAAACCGTGTCGGCAGATGCTATATAAAGCATGGGGCCGTAGACGAATCTAAATAGCGTGAGAGCTTCCAAGAGGTTTTGTCCCGACATTGACGCATTTTGATGCCATGAGACACAAGATATCGTTAAAGCAACTGATTGGTTAGAGCGCTCGCCTTGTAACGCTGAGAGTAAGGGTTCGATCCTCCTCCTCTGAGACGGTTATTGTGTAGGGACCTAGAGCAAGTCCTTCACCCACAATTAGTATAGTAAACCTAAGATTAGATCGGTTTAGATTACGACCTTCTTCTTCTGCATGTTGAAGTTTTCGATGATGACACCGATGAAGAGATTGAGAGTGAAGAACGATCCGAAGACGATGAAGAAGACGAAATAGAGATACATCATGACACGGACCTCACGCTCCGGCTGAACACCCACCTATCAACAGACGAAGACAGATGAAAGGGGTGGAGAGACCAGGACAGGGAGGGCAAGGGTATAGAGGGTAATTAGAGCAGATGCAAAGAGACAAACAAGATGAGGGGAAGGAGGAATCATTGAGTGACAGACAGACAGACAGATAGACACAGACAGACATCCAAACAGACACAGCCAAACAGAAAGACAGACAGACAGACAGACAAACAGACAGACATCTTCTTACTTCTTTGCTGTCGATGGCGTTGTTCATGATGTCTGTCCAGCCTTTGAAGGTCGCCTACAAAAACAAAGGCACCCGACATCCTTATATAAATAATAATAATAGTATTAGTAGTATTAGTATCAGTATTAGTGGGAGTAGTGGTAACATCAGCAGCAGCAACAGTTGTAGTAGCAGTAGCAGTATCAGTAACAGTAGCAGCAGTAGCAGTAGCAGTAGTAGCAGTAGCAGTATCAGCAGTATCAGTAACAGTAGTAGCAGTAGCAGTATCAGTAACAGTAGCAGCAGTAGCAGTAGTAGCAGTAGCAGTAGTAGCAGTAGCAGTATCAGTAACAGTAGCAGCAGTAGCAGCAGAAGCAGCAGCAGCAGCAGTAGTAGCAATAGTAGCAATAGTAGCAGTAGTAGTAGGGGTGGCGACAATAAACCCCAATTTGGCCTGATTACATTTTCATTATAGCGAGCCATCGGCTGATGTCTCGTGCATTAGACACCGGCGCAATAGAAGTTCCTAATTAATTAACAATGACACTCGAGTATTTACATAAAATTATACGTACCACTTGGAAGAGGGCGAGGTAGGCAATGAGTACGTTGTCGAAGTTGACCTTGGGGTTAAACCAGGTGTAGTTGAACTCTGCCGATTTATTCTCGCAGTCCTCCCTGTTGGGGACGAGGGAGGCGTTCAGCTCCTCTCCCTCGGAGTCGATGCAGCTGGCGAATCGACCGCCAAATAAATTGACGGCCATGATGCTGAAGATGAGCCAGAAGACGAGGCAGACGAGCAGAACGTTGAAGATGGCGGGAATCGCCTGCACCAACGCATTCACCACCACCTACAAAAAGTAGAAAGAACTGAAACACTGACTGACAACGAGCGAATGAATGAGACAGCTTAGTGAGTGAAGGAGTGTGTCTTATTAAAAAAATCTCTTTATCAGTGAAGAGACTGGACCGGGTCGGGAGCGCCTCTGTTTTTGAGTGGCGCTATATAAATGCTGATTACGATTACGAATGAATCACTGAGTGAGTGTTTAAATAGGCCGTGCTCGGAAGAATGGGTCACCGTTACCAGGGTAACGCATCTTGCATTTGTTGACAACGACTTTCTATTTCCAGAAGACGATTTGGGCTTTGAATCCGAATAGAGCTTAACAAGATCTTAGACACCTTTTAAACGTTATCAACTGATGCTATATAAACCTGGGATACGTAAACTGATTGGTCATCAGCATTTCTTCTAGGAAAACAGCTTCATGTGGTAGACTATCTCGTCAATTCGTAATATGCCAAAATAAGTTTTCTCGACGTCGTAGAAGGATTGAGTGAGTAAGTCAGTCAGTTCAACATTCAATTGCTTCCTACTCTCCATTCTGAACCTATATTCCATGATCTTATCAGTCCTTCTTCTCCACGCCAGCCTCCTCTTCAATCCTCCTCCTACTCCTCCATACTCCATTTCCACCTTCTCCTCCACCTCATCCTCTCCCTCCTCTTCCTTCTCTTTCTCTTCGCCTTATCCATCTCCTATGTCGACCGAGTCCCCAACCAATACGCCAGTCTTCCTTACCCTCATTCCCTCCCAGCGTGACACCGCCCTCAGAGGCCTAAGGGCTCTCAGGGTCCTCAGCGCTCGGAATGGTCCAATGTTACCCAGCTCCATGATCTCGGCCGCCAGACTGATCAGAGAGATCTACAAAAAGCAAAATGTATCCATCACCATCATTATCATCATCATCATCATCCACATCATCATTATCATCATCATCGTCACCATCATTATCACCATCACCACCACCACCACCACCACCACCATCATCATCATCATCATCATCATCATCGTCCTCCTCCTCCTCCTCCTCCTCGTCATCGTCATCGTCATCGTCATCATCATCATCATCATCATCATCATCGTCGTCGTCATCATCTTCATCTTCATCATCATCATCATCATCATCGTCATCATCATCATCATCATCATCATCATCATCATCATCATCATCATCATCGTCATCGTCATTTTGCACTGCTATCCTATACGGAGTATACGGTATGAAAGTAATAAACTGGACTCATTTCATTTCAGTAGGTGGCGTTCGAGTGCGCTGTAGTTTGTTGCCGTGCTCTCCAACAATTCTTATTGACCGTCTTAGGACGGGCAAACATCTAGTTAAATAATAATAATAATAAAATAATAACAATAATGCTAGTAATAATAATAATCATGCTGATGATCGTAGTAGTCGCTTACAACGACGATGATGAAGTCGAGCCAGCACCATGCGTCCGTGAAGTACTTCTTGAATCCGTATGCAGACATCTTGATGATCATCTCTCCAACGAAGATGACGGTGAACACCTTATCCATGTATTTGAGAATCATCTTCAACAGAGGCCTCTGAGGCAGATCGACGTCCTCTATCGCCTGCCAATACACACACACACACACACACACACACACGCTCACCAACAAATCTAATCTAATCTAATCTCATAATGATCGTGACTATCCTCTTCTGTTCCTATAATAATTATACTGCATGGTCAAACCAAACATGCATCAATTCTCAGGCGTATATAGTCTATATAGACAGCGTTTTAAAGGTGTCTAAAGAGACAGTGATGTATGTCTAATCTATTCTAATCTAATCTAATATAGCTTAATCCGATCCACTGTTATCTAATGCAATATGTGATCCAAATCTGACCTAGTCTAGTCTAATCTAATCTAATGTCATTTGAACGCCACTATCCTTTTCTGTTCCAATGACTTATGATGTATAATTATTTAGACCAACCCAACCCCAAATATATTCTCACGCCTATGTAGTCTCCGTCGACATCGTTTTAAAGGTGTCTAAAGAAAGCGTGATGCATGTGTAATCTAATTTTAATCGTAATCGTAATCCTAACCAAACATTTATATAGCTCCACTCAAAACAGAGGCGCTCCCGACCCAGGCCAGTGTCTTCATTGGTAAAGAGAGGTTTTCAGGCGCTGACGATGTGTGATGTGTGACCTCAGGCTCCTCTATCCATCACCCCCAAGGCTTTCCACTCGAAACTAAAGTCTATTTTCAAGAACTCTTATCCTGACTCATCTGATCCTGTACCTTCCAATCCTCGACCTAAAGACACCCGCCTTAACATCTGCTGTGCCCTCTCTGATCCCTGGAAACCGGACTCGGACCTCCCTCGGACTACTCTTTTGGACAACCCCTCTGATTAGACGCAGCGCCCGTGAATAAGCTGGTGCCCTCGCTTCTATTTCGAGTGGCGCTTTAGAAGTTTGCTAGATTACGATTACGATTACGATTACGAATCTAATCTGATATAATCGCGAATATCCTCTTCTGTTCTTATGCGATCTAAACTGATCTATGATATCATGACCTATGATTAATGGTCTATAATCTGTGTTCTATAATCTATCTGACTTACAATCCATTACCCATGATCTTTGACCTTTAATCTATGATACATGTTCATCTGCTCCGATATAAATCGATCAAGTGTAAAAGAAGTAAACTTACAACTTAAAAGTTACATTTAGCACTAGCATCCATACATCTCATTATTATCTTTTTGCATTCGTTTCTTTACTGTTACCTAACCTTAACTTGGACGTTGTGCTTTTATGTTTGTGCGACACAGTATCCAGTAGGTAAGAGCGCTTTCTTAAGACACCTTTAAAACCTCTTAGGCATGTTTATATATAAGCCTGGGACGCGATAGCTTGTTGGTAGTATCATATGTGTGACAAATTCTTTGGGTAATACGTATGTGCCAAATATTTTCCTGAGTGGCCGAGTGGGTTGGTGCCCGGGTTCGCTTCCCGGTCGGGTCGGTTTATCAGAGATTAATTTCTCGGATCTTTACTGCGGGTGGCTCGGTCGCATTATAAACGTGGAGTACAATACAACACACAACACAACACAATATACTGGGGCGCGGTGGTATAGGGGTATGTTCGGTGCCTTGCAGCTGGAGGGTTGCGGGTTCGAATTCACCTCAAAGCCGTCGCGTAGGGACCCTGGGCAAGTCCTTCACTCGCAATTGCTCATGCGCTTCGGCGTGAAACTCCGACTACAGCAGTAGTCGGGGAGCGCCTCTGAATGGGAAATCTGGTAGAGGCGCTATAACAAGTGTTCAAATACAATACAATTTTTGTTTTTGTTTACTTAATGAAACTTACGTTTGAGTGTATTGGGTGCTTGAACAGTCTACGGGTAAAAGGCCGACTTTGTGAATTACCTATATCATTTAGTGTTTGTGCTATTTTTATCAACTTTTATTCAAAAAAGTATAATGGTAAATAGTGAATGTTGTTACTAGATGATGTTAAACTGAAAATTAATAAATAATCACTTAAAAGAGTACAAGTAGAATAAGAATCTAACGTCATGATATTATTATAATTAAATTTGTATCGAATCATTTAATCACAGTGTGTGTATCACAGAAAGTAGGCCTAACCGATGCATTACTTTATGTCGTTTAATATTGAATTTTGTGACATTGTAAGGATTTATTTTGACACCTTTAAATGGTGTCGTTTGGACGTTAAATTTCTCGTTTTCATTGTATGGTATACATTGTGAATTGTCGTCAACGGCCTTTGATGTCATAAGACGACGTTAAACCTTTGAGAAATAATAATGTTGTTCAATGTTCTTCGACAGAAATATGGAAAAGGAGGGGTTGTCTTTGTTATAATACGGTGTGGTTAAACAACAGCTGACCCGCTATTGTTATAATTGTTCAGATGTACACCGTTACTGCCCGTACTCTGGTAGTGCCAGTCCCCAGCCTGGAGAAAGGAGGAGCGCGACGCTAAGCATCTTTCTTATGACAAAGTGTCGTTAAACAACTTCGTTGCTGTTCGCCCTTTCAATTTAGTTTTTTATGGATCAACGTCGTTTAATAAAAACTACTAATTCTACTACTCTTGATGTATTATTCCATGCGACCGGTTAAAATCACAGGATGACGTTATAACGTTAGGGTCAAGATAAATTACACACCTTTAAAACGCTATCAAGTGATCGCATTTATAAAGTTCAACAACAGTTTTAGTTGATATGCCTTGGCTTGCTGCCCAAATCTTTCACAACCTTTGAGGAGCTTTGCAAAGAAGCTGACAGACCTTTTTAGAAACATCTTAACAAATACTAGCCACACCATCTATGACCTTCTCCCTCTGTCAATTGTACTGGTCATGACCTGCGCCCACGCTCACATAACCGTGTTCTCCCTAGATTTGATTCCCTTACCAGGCGCGGCTTCTTATTGTATTGTATTGTATTGTATTGTATTTGAACACTTGTTATAGCGCCTCTACCAGATTTCCCATTCAGAGGCGCTCCCGACTACTGCGCGAACGCTGAATCGGAGTTTCACGCCGAAGCGCATAAGCAATTGCGAGTGAAGGACTTGCCCAGGGTCCCTACGCGGCGGCTTTGAGGTGGATTCGAACCCGCAACCCTCCAGCTGCAAGGCACCGAACATACCCCTAAACCACCGCGCCCCAGTTGTATTGTGATGTGCTGTATTGTATGTTGTATTGTACTCCACGTTTATAATGCGACCGAGCCACCTGCAGTAAAGATCCGAGAAATTAATCTCTGATAAACCGACCCGACCGGGAAGCGAACCCGGGGCGCCGGCGTGATGAGCAGGCTACCAACCCACTCGGCCACTCAGGATCCTTAGTTAGGATGTTGTACAGTTAGTCATCTGTTTTCTATTTAACTTAATTTTCTTCTAATTATCGTTTTCTTTATACCTAAATTATTACTGACTTTGTATGTAAAGTGCTGAGCGTTGGCTTGCGTTTAATAAAGAACATACTTACTTACTTACTTAAATTAGAACAACAGTAGTCATCTTCTGTAATTACTTTCAAATTTTCGTCAGCGGCCTTTGATGTCATATGATGACGTCAAACCTTTGAAATAATTATAATTTTAGTAAATTAAAATTTGACTTAGTCTCGTTTGGTATAAGATAAGGTTAGCGTCAAGACGTCACCGTTAGCCACAAGATGGCGTTAGACACTAGAAGCCAATTCGAGTTAAGTCAAGATCCAGTCTGTATTATGCCAACCGATTCTATACAGGCATAGACGTCTACCGAAATTATTTTGAACAGTTCTCCCTAACCGTGTGGCAAAATGTATCCGCTCTATTCTTCGTAATACATGACCACGGTTCTGCTTTCCCTTATATGAGTAAAATCACATTTAAAAGAGGTGTTTAATTATTTTTGAACGGTCTCATCGTTCTTATGGTATAATTAAGCCGCTCTTTCCTATCTTAAGCTATTTTATTTATTTAATCCAAGGTTTGAACGTCGTCGTATGACATCAAAGGTCGCTAACGATAATTTGAAGTATATACAGTAGTAGTCGTTAACGCATTGTTAACATTGGGGGTTGGGTGGGGTGGGGTCCATAGTGTAGTGATAACATCACTGACGTGAAGAGCATTAGGTATCGGGATCGCTCCCCGAACCCTCTCAAAGGTCCACTCAGCCTATCATTTGCGAGATGGCGCGTTTATAAAATTAGATGTAGGACGTGATGGGCGCCTTGCATGGCTGCCAAAAACAGTTAAATTCGACTCCTGTAATATCATGTGATCATCCGTTCATACTGAATTGTAATCATACTGCGTAATTGTCAGGTTGAAAATATTAAAACGAAGATTATTATTATTATTGTTTAACGACATCTATTTATATTATTATTATTATTATTGTTTAGCGACATCTTATAGTTCAAATGGTAGAGCGGTTGTTACAGGCTTCCTCTGCCATAGACGCATGGCTCTCCTCTAATCGCCTGCGGCTGAATCCTGACAAGACACAATTCATATGGCTTGGTGGCCGTCTTCAGCTCAATAAGATTGATACTGTTTCCCTTCATCTCAGATTTCCCCACATCCACTTCTCCTCTTCTGTTCGTGACCTCGGAATTGTCTTGGATCCTTCCCTTTCTTTTACTGACCAGGTCAACTCGGTTTCCAGATCTTGCTTCTACCATCTACGCCAACTACGTTCCATTCGCAGCTCTCTTTCACTGCATGCCATTACTACTCTGATCCACGCCTTGATCTGCACTCGGGTCGACTTTGGGAACGCTGCATACATTGGACTCTCCGCCTCTAATACTCACAAACTCCAGTCTATTCTTAATGCAGCTGCTCGGCTTATAGGCGCCATTTCAAAGTTTGCTCATATCTGAAGCTATATTCGGGATACCCTTCATTGGCTCCCTTTCCAACAGTGGGTATACACTATACAGTTCAAAATCCTTTCCCTCGTGCGTATCTGCCTTGTTGGGGTGGCTCCATCCTACCTGAGGTCTTTTTGCACCTTTGTCTCCTCCTTACCTGCGAGGGCCTCTTTGCGTTTTTTGACCCGTGGCCTTATGGTTGTCCCTCGCATGCGCTCTGCTACGGCCCACTCTAGGTGCTTTGCCCGTGTTGGCCCATCAGCTTGGAACTCTCTTGCCCAATCTCTTCGCTTTGAGTTACTAGCCCTATCACCTTCCCAGTTCCGTAGACGCCTTAAGACATTTTTGTTCCCTGACGCAGGCACTGAAGCAGGTCGAGAGCGCTGCTGATTTCTGAGCAGCGCTATATAAATGTTCGATTACAATTACAATTACAATTACAATTACAATTACAATTACAAGGTCCGCTGACGTTCAGTTCATTTGCATATAAATTTCGTCCATCAGTTTCATTTACTTCTTTCGTAGTTGTCTTTTCCAGCAGGTTATTAATATGGTGTGTGTCCACAGTTTAACGGCAGCTTATGACATCATAGGCCGTTGCCGCCGACAAAGATTAGTTTTGGCATATTACAGCTCTCTACCGCGTAGTAGTAATTAATATGGACTGCAGCGAAAATGAATTTATAGCATGGGAAAGTCACAATTTAAAGGTGTCAGAAACGTATAAATAGCCACGGAATAGAGGTTTTAAAGGTGTCGAGCGCCGATTAGCACTTTCTTTTGATTTCTATAATTTAGCAACATCTCGTTATAATATTCTTAATCTCAAATAATTTATGGTCGTGGAAACCAGATTATACACAGACGCTTAGTCAAAACAGACTCGAAAGACAGCAAACGTTAGTTTCGGCTCCAGGTCAATTTCCAAGAGGCAGGCAGGTAGGTAGACAACAAGAAGACTACTACGAATGGCGTTTGGAAGTGGAGAGTAGACAGAGGTAAAGAGGAAAGGGAGAAATCCGGATATGAATCGGGATCTCTTGACAGCCGTTCACGTCGATTTTGCCTCAATCTACAAAATCTGAGAGTGACCACTGTCGGTCCCACGCAACACACGTAGAGCCAACCAACGGATTCCAGATGACAGTTGACAGATATGGCATGGATGTTCAGAGTCTCTGGACCAAGTTGCGTCGATATGATGGTGAGACGGCAGGTGACAGCGTTCGCAGTACACGATGACGATGCCGTCGAGCAGTCCCTCATTGGTAGAACACGACGCACGTCCGGCTATTCATTGAGGCGCCAGGTGTACGTAAGAAATATTGAAAGCAAAAGTCGTAATAAAGATTCCCATTGCACAAGAGTATCTCAATCTAGTTATTTCAATTTTAAAACGACTTCAGCCACAAATGCACAAGTCATATAATTTTAAATATGACTTTGTATTATTGTATTTAAAAAAATTTAATGTGATTGTTTATCATTCTTCAGTTTAATGACATCTTATGGCAACATCTTGCCATTAAACGACAACACACGATTTTTTAGTTGTTGCTGTCGACACTGTGTCATAACAAAGATGCTTGGCGTCGCCCTCCGCATATCTCGAGGCTTGGGACTGGCACTGTCAGAGTACTAACAGTGGCGGGGTTTGGATTGGTTTAAGAACGTCTTACGGCATCAAAAGGCGTTGATACTGACAGCTTTGAAAGAAGAAAGATAAACAGTTTAGCGCTACTGGTGATTAAGTAACAATTATTGAATGGCTTTTAAAGGTGTCTAAATATTGTTACCTTTTGCAATTGTTGGTTAGTTGCTGTTTAGCGCCGCTTTGTCATAGGAGAGCTCATTAGCGAAGCCAAATTTTTCATGCATGGGCCTGGCACTAATAGAGTAAGGACTGTGGCTTGAGCTACCCACCCACATTCTAAACGAATCCACTCAGTATACGAACATCATACATAATTATATCCTTCATTGATTTTCTCGCTCAGCATTTTCGCTCAATCATCTCTTCACTTGAAACGATTAAGTTCAGTAAATGTGTACTAGAGTTGTTCAGGTATTGATTAGTTAAGTAATAGTCAAGTGTAACAATAATGATGACTCCTATGTAAAGTTTTATTCAGTTGGCCTCAATACTACATGTACTACTAATTATCCCAAGGTGGCCCTTACTAGCGGGACCTTCAGCCCCTTATGGGTCGCCTAAATGACCTTAAATTCGTCTGTGCCAATTTGCTGAATTGCTGTAACTTTTGTTTGGGTACCGAATAAATAAATCAAAGAAAATTAATGGTTAATGACGCTGTGTAATGACAAAGACGATTATCGTCGCCCTCCTCCTTTATCCAGGCTTCAGACTGGCACCAATTGAGGATAATGCAACAGCGGAGTGAATAAAATTGTAATTATAAGTGTCCATTTATATAGCGCTTTTCTATAGGCAAATGGTTTCTGTTTAACGTCACTGAATCTGAACAAGTACACACGGAATTTAGACACCTTTAAAACGCAATTAAGTAGCTAAATATTAGTATGTTTCTTTATATTATTAAACATTATTTGATCGAAACTAGACTTTAATAGTACTTTAGTGTGAAGTCTGAAGTCTTCACCATCCAGCCAACTAACTCTAATCGCATAATCACTCCTCTCATCCGAGTCTCTCCCTCAGCAGAAAGCACAGGGTAAAGGTTTAGGATAGACCGAGTAGTGAAATAGTTATTGAAGAACCTTGGTAATCGATTATGAGAATATTTAAACATAAATTCGCTAGTTTGCAAAATTCTCATCTGTCTCCTCTAACTGTCAACCATGGGGGCTTTCCCTCAAACCTAAGTCTCACCCCCTTCAATAATTCCTATCCTGGTTCATCTCATCCTCCGCCTTCCAATCTTCCCCTGCCTCCTCTCTCTGGTCTCTCTGGCAACCGGACTCGGATCTCCACTGGACATCTTTAGCTAAATATACAGCGCTCGTGAATAAGCTGGTGCCCCGCACTTGGCTTTCACCTTTCAAGTGGCGCTTCAGACAGTTGTAGTTTACTATTATGAATGTGAAAAATCAACCGTCGACATCTTTACATTTATAACATTCAATTCAGGGTCAAAAGTGGCTTTGTGCTTTTATCGCTGGTGAGTAGTTTCAGTTTAACGACACTGTGTGATAAGAAAGATCAGTAGCGTCGCCCTCCTCCTTCTCTCAGGCTTGGGACTAGCACTGACAGACTACGATCGGGGGCGGAGTTAATCGCTGGTAGGAAATTATATGACATATATAATTATAGTTTCAAATGGACACGTTTGACCCCTTAACGGGAAGACTTATGACTCACCATGAAAAGCGCACACAATCCAATATTTAACGACATCCTATAGCTACAAAGGCTGTTGACGTCTTTAAAGTTGTTGATGTATTTCCGTTCATTTTCTTGTAATGTTCTCACAAATGTACTTTCTCCTTTCTCGTCTTTGATTCCGTTTCTGATAAGATGCTGACGTATTTAAAGTTTCTGACGATTTAAGTTCATTTTCATATAATTTCTATCAACAGTTTTCTTTTTCTTTTCTTGGCTTTGATTCCGTTTCTGATAAGATGTAGACGTATTTAAAGTTTCTGACGGATTAAGTTCATTTCCGTATAATGTTAATAACTGTTTTCTCCTCAATCTTATTAACAATATTAACAATATTTGATAGATACATATTATTTGATTTGATACATATTAAAGTATTGTATCTCCGTTATGTTTGGCCCATTGGCTCTTTTTATTGTAATTCTTTTTTAACATCTTTTTTTTCTTTTTTTTTTCCTTTTTCTCCTTTTGTTTCTTTTTTTGGTGGCTATTTCAGCTCTTTTTTGGCTATATCAGCTTTTTTTGGCTATATCAGCTTTTTTGGCTATTTTAGCTCTTTTCAAATATGTTTACAAAGTTATTAACAGTACTTCTTTAAGTTTTCTAAAATAACATGTAATGCTATTTGCAAACAGAAATTCAGCACAGATGTGTAATATATATATACATGTATTATATACACATTTTATTTTAACATACATCTATTTACAAGAATGCATGTTAACAATTATTTACATGACAGAATACTTAATTAAACATTTCATTAAACATTTTCCCATGAAACAATGTAATATCATTAGAAAATGCAATGAAATAATGAAATGACCATTAATCACACATATTTTGTGTTTATTGGTATTTTAATCATAAGGAATGTGTTCAACTATATGTTTGTAATAGATTTGATCTGATACTAATATTTATGACAATAATTATAGTATTTTTCCTTTATTAATGATTTTAACAAGATTATATACTGCACTCTGCAAACATCCCACATCAAGCAGAGATTTTAAATTAAATTCTGATTTATAACTATTACATTTATCTTTTAGAATATTTGAAATATTTTCCTTTTTACACTCCAATAGAATATGTTCTATACTTTCCGTAACCTCACATGTATCACATAACCCATTAGGGTGCTTTTTCATTTGAAATAGTTTTTTATTAGTAATGGCAACACCAAGTCTCAATCTACTAATTTGTACTTCTTTATGCCTATATGGATCAGAAAATTTTATATTAGTAGAAACAAGTGGGCATATGGTTTTATAGAAGTTCCCTTGCTTTTCAACGTTATACTCTATTTGCCATTTATTTATTATATAGTCTTTAATAAAAGTATTCATCTCTTGTGATTCTAAGTATTTTGTGGAATTAATATTATCTAAATTGAGTGCTTCCTTTGCTAATTTATCTGCTCTTTCATTACCACTTATGTCTACATGGCTTGGAATCCATGCCATTTTTATTTGATTAGGTTCCAATCTATTCAATTGCATCATCAGTTCGTTAAATAAATTGGGTCGTGAATCAGATTTATTTTTCTTAATAGAAGTAAGTACACTTAGTGAGTCGGATAATATTACATATTGACTTTTTGCAGGTAGTAATATATACAGTCAGTTACTCGCGTTTTAAAGGTGTCTTTAAAACACGCCTGTATTCACATAATATCTAGCAACATCTTGTGATTCATGTTGAGCTGGTTTTTTGTCATTTAGTGTTTAGCAGCTCCAGTGTTTAAAGACATCTTGTGCTACTGCCAGGGCCGTTGATGTCACCCTCCTCGTGGTCCTGGTTGGGACTGGCACTAGTGGCATTACCGTTTTCAGTATTACTACTACTACTGCTACTGCTACCTGCTACTCCTCCTCCTCCTCCTCCTCCTCCTCCTTCTACTACTACTACTACTACTACTGCTGCTGCTGCTGCTGCTGCTGCTGCTGCTGCTGCTGCTGCTGCTGCTGCTGCTGCTGCTGCTGCTGCTGCTGCTGCTACTACTACTACTACTACTACTACTACTACTACTACTACTACTACTACCACTACTACCACTACTGATACTACCACTACCACTACTAATACTACCACTACCACTAGCGCCTCTGTGAGACTCTTAAGTGGCGCTATATATATATGTCTTGTTACATTACATTACACTACTACTACTACTACTACTGCTGCTGCTGCTGCTGCTGCTGCTGCTGCTGCTGCTGCTGCTGCTACTACTATTGATATCCGTTGATTATTGCTTCTGTTTCTGTTGTAGATAATCCGTGCCAATGGACCGTATCACATGCTCTTCTTCGTCGTCATCATCTTCCTTGGATCCTTCTATCTGGTCAATCTGATTCTTGCCATTGTTGCCATGTCTTACGACGATTGCCAGAAACAGGCGCAGGAGGAAAGAGAGGCCGAGGAAGCTCAGGCAGCGGTTCGACTCTTCTCCACTTATCACTACAACTCAGTCGCTCTTTATTTCGTTCGTTCGTTCGTTCCTAAGTTCATTTGTTCATTAGTTCATTCATCCGTTCATTCATTCAGTAACTCATTCGTTCGTTCATGCATTGTTCATTCATCCGTTCATTCATTTTTTTCATTCATTCGTTCTTTCCTACGTTCATTTGTTCATTCTTCCTCGTTCTTTCACTGGATCATGCTTCGTGAATTCATTTCAGTCGTACAATTTCCCTTGGTAGGCTATTCATTTACCGAACAAAAAACGAATGGGAGACTGAGTTTGCACAGGGTGGCATCATATTCCACGAATGGCCACGCAACGAAAAGCTATCTCTGCGTAGTACATGTATGTCTTGAAACTTCACTGAAAACCAATCGCTCATTTCGAAAGCAGCGCTAGGAAAGACATTAAACTAAAAAAAGATAAGAGTTTTTTATTTGATCAGGTTAGATTAGATTATAATTATTAGAATAACTACTAACTTTTGAAAGGATTTGACTGAAGTTCTCCAATACATTACAAATATTGATTAAAGCGTTTCATTTTAAGCGACCACCATCTATTTATAGGCGCTATAGAAGTGAGTTGTTTAGATTAGGATTAGATTCCAATTGTATGAATGATTGGCAGGAAATGGAGGTGAGGCGTCAGGCATTGGAAGATGCAGCTGAGCGTGGAAGTGCGTCGAGGAATTCGAATGCCAGTTGCGCTGGTCTGGAGATGCCATTGGCCAGCGTTAGATCCATCGCAGAAAGGGCAGCAAGCCGTGACAGCATCAACAGCAGGGCAAGCAAGGTCAGTGACCATGACGCATGCGCACTTATGCGTATGTATGTATGTATGTATGTGGTTGCATGCATGTATATGTGTAGATCTGTGTATGCATGCATGTTTTGTGTATGTATGTATTTATAAATGTACATTTGTGCGTGTGCGAGCTAGAGTGCGAGTGTGTGCTTCAAAATACTGGACATAAATACTTGAGGTACTCAAGATACTTAGACTTGTCAAAGGCGTTGTTTAATTGCTTATGGCGCGTGCAACAACCTTGCAACAGGTAACACTGAGTCCGCATAGGTCTGTTGGCTAGAGTGTTCTCTTTACACACCTTTTAAAGTTAGTAACCGATTACATATTAGTTGACTTTATTTTATTCGTGTAATTTTGTTTCTGAACCGCACTTGTTTTTAGCTTTGCATGTTAAACGCCGAGAATTTGCTTGCGTTTGATAAAGAAATGCATACTCACTTACTTGCTTACTTGTATAACCATAACCATAACCATAGTTTTTTATTGCCTCAAGTAACAAAACATCATATTTGTACAACAAATATTGCAGGTAACAAAAGCAAAGGGGGACCCTTAAGGGACTACTGTCCCACTAGCAGGGTAACCCAAGCACGAGTGAAAAATTGATGGCAACAGGTTATGAAAATAGATTCCTGAAATACTAAAGTCTTAACTAGTTAACTAGTATAGCCACAGCGACAGGTTATTCGGTTGGTTAGAACGTTCTTTTAAGACACCTTTACAACGGAGTGAATAAATTCTATATAGGCATCAGACTCGGTAGTCTTTTGACTTTATAGCGTAATCTTTAAACACCTTTTAAAGTTATCATCTGGTGTCTATTTAGCTATGGGATGCGGTAATAGTACAAGACTATTAGAAAACGGCTTGTACGGGAAGGTAGACGTGAACGGCTATGGCAGCCACAATGGAAATTTCTGCAATATTAATATGTAATTGCTCCGCCACTGTTTGTACCCTGATATAGCCAGTCCGAAGTCTGGAGAAAGGAGGAGGGCATCGATAGCCCCCTTTTACAACACAGCATCTAACCGACCAATGCTAGCATTCGTTGAACAAAATATCTTAGGAAAACTCCACCTGGAATCACTTTGGATAGCCTATTGTTAAACTGAGTCGTAATTTTTCTAACGAACGATCCTATTGAATTAATTAATTAGTTTCATTCTATTCCAGGTCTTCTGCAGTCGTTCCGACTCTCCGTTCTCCCACCGTCTGGACAGCCGTGCGAGCCAGTTCAGCTGGAAACGAGATCCCGCTACATACCAGTCATCCGACCACCATCCCACGATCCTTCCCTACCTGGAAAACCTCTGTCTCCCCTACGCCGATGACTCCACTGCCACGTCCCCCATCCTCACCCCAACCACGGTCGACGTCTTCAACCACGTTCAGAGCGCCCCCTATCTGCTGATTCCGAGACGGAGGGTCAGCTCGACGACGTCTTTCGGTGTGGCTCCTCCGCAGATGCCGATGATCCGTCATCCCAGCTTCCTTTCCCGCCACTCGTCGAGGCTGCTCCAGGTCCCAGGGTTCCGATTCAGTGATAAGAAGAAAGAACCGACGCACTTCCAGTGGTCCTGCCACCACACGACTGCACTCATTCCGGACAAGATGGTGAGCGGAAGAGTGCGAACGGAATAAAGGGATGAATGAGTGAATGAGTGGAGAGAACGAGTGATAGAACGAAGGAACGGATGGATGAGTTAGCAAATGAGATAGTAATTGAGTTAGTGAATGACATGGTGAACAATTGAATGAGTGAACGAGAAACAGAATAAAGGAATGAAAGAATGAGTGGAGTGAATGAGTAAATGAATGAATGAGCGAATGAATGAGTGACTGAACGAGTTGGTGAATGAGTTAGTAAATAAGTAATGAATGAGTGAATGAATGAGTGAATGAATGAGGTAGTGAAAGAGTGAATGAATATTTTAGCGAATGACTTAGTGAATGAGTGAATGAATGAGTTGGTTAACGAGTGAAAGAATGAACGAGTGAATTACTGAATTTGAATTAGTGAAATAAAAATGAATAAGTAAATGATTTAGTCATTGAATGAGAGAGTGAAGGGTAACTTTAACAGAAAAATGCGTGCATGCAATATACATACGTCTGAAGGTGCAGTTGTTGGTTGGACAGGATTCGTCTCAGAGCGATTCTCTGTTTGAGCCACACAAGAACAACCACTTCTCAACGAACTCATTCGCAGGTCACAGACCGAGCGCCACCGCAATCAACATCAACGGTAATTAGCACCCACTTAATCATCATAAGCAATCATAATTATGCTAATAAACATTATAATGACAACAGCAACAACAACAACAAATAATTACAATGATGATGATGATGATGATGATGATGATGATGATGATGATGATGATGATGATGATGATGATGACGACGACGACGACGACGATGATGATGATGATGATGATGATGACATGACTATGATGACGATGACGATGACGATGACGATGACGATGACGATGGCGATGGCGATGATGATGACGATGGCGATGACGATGACGATGACGATGACGATGACGATGATGATGATGATGATGATGAGATGATGATGATGATGACGATGATGATGATGATGACAATGATGATGATTACGATGACGATCATGACAACGGTTATAACAATAAAAATTGCTCATGATATAAAATATACTCTGACAAAATGCCATCCCTAGTTTTTCATCTTGTAAAAGAAACTGCAATAATCGTGTGTCAGTATGACTCTTGTGACCTGCTCATAATCTTCACTCCAAGAGATCAAAGTAATCCTCACCTCTCCTGATCATCTCGTGTTCTGCTCTTGTCTTTCGCAGACGTACTCGTGCTAAAGGACATCGTGAGTCATGCCTCAGGACGTAAGAGCAGGTGCGAAAGTAAGTAAGAACGCCATCTATTGTTCTACACTCATTGCAACAAACATTGATTTGAAACAGGCACTACCAGTGTAAGAGCAGTGGCGGAGTTTCTGAAGTTAGGTTAAGATGATCGTAGATGAGGTGGGATGGATGGATCCACAGTTTAACGACAGCTTGTGGCAGCAAAGGCCGCAGAAATTATTTTCAACAGTTCTCACCGTTCGAATGGCATAATCCTACTGCATAATAGGAGGTTGTAATATAATGCAAAACGCGCGTCTGCTGGTACTTATAAGACGAATAAAACGCTTAAAAGAGGGGTGGAATTATTTTTGAACAATTCTCACCGGTCCTATGTACACAAGGTTTTATTATTTTCCAAGGTTTAATCACCGTCGTATGACATCAAAGGCCGTCGACGACAGTTTCAAGTGATTTGAATTTTACGATTACGACTTATAAAATTTTTTAAGATTGACCAGTCTCGTTTATTTTAAAAGATCTTGCTTTAGTCTTTGAAACTGCGTTAATTAGGACAACGCACGATTGCCTGTATTCCTCAGTTTAACGATATCGCATGAAATCAAAGCACGTGTTTGATGCCAATTGAACATTAATTTTTCCTAGGCATTTCTTACAGAATGATCCGAAGTGGCTTCTTGCCTGAGACAGCGTTTTTAAGTGTCACTCAAATGGCCGAGGCATCTGATGAATGATGACAGACTTTTTTTCAAGCCATTAACAACGACCAGAACCATGTCCTTCGGACTTTGCTCCTTCCCCTCCGTAGTAGCGGATATAACCTTCGAGCTAGAACACATTTCTTCTTATTACCTATTATAGATCACCGTAACTTCACTTAGCGTATTCTTTATAAGCACGTCTACTAACATATTTTGATCTTTGTCCTGTGACTGTCTCCAGAATGCCCTGAACATTGAGCAATATTGTTTAAGTTGCGTCTGTTAATGCTTAATAGCCATATATCCTGAGTGGCCGAGTGGGTTGGTAGCCCGCTCGTCACGCCGGCGGCCCGGGTTCGCTTCCCGGTCGGTCGGTTTATCAGAGATTCATTTCTCGGATCTTTACTGCGGGTGGCTCGGTCGCAATATAAACGTGGAGTACAATACAATACAATACGTTACAATACAAACTGGGGCGCGGTTGTTAGGGGTATGTTCGGTGCCTTGCAGCTGGAGAGTTGCGGGTTCGAATCCACCTCAAGCCACCGCGGAGGGACCCTGGGCAAGTCCTTCACTCGCAATTGCTCATGCGCTTCGGCGTGAAACTCCGATTCAGCGTACGCGCAGTAGTCGGGAGCGCCTCTGAATAGGAATCTGGGAGGGGCGCTATAACAAGTGTTCGAATAAAAATTCAAAGTCATCCGGCCTTGAAACGCATCTGTCGCTAATATATAGCGCGTGTGATTCCCTCTTAAAGGTGTTTAATTAATGCATTATATATTTCATTCAAGGATGTTACTTTGAATACAAAATCTCACCTTACATGGAGTATTAGGCAATGCGAAGAGCGAGAACAGTCTAAAAAACTTGATACCGACTGCAACGATCTTTGATAGAATGAGATGTAGCTAAACTGTTGGATACCAAAACACTTCTTATAATACTCGAATGGTGGCAAACTCAAGATGTCGTATCTGTCGCTTTAATTAAAAATCTCACCACACTATGCCAAACGAAGACAGGCGACAGTCAAAACATTTTCGTTAAATTGTTTTAATCCAAATGCTGGTATTTGGTTGGTGGCAGATGCAAGTGTTTCTTAGACACTAGATAATGTGTTGTTCCATTTAGACACCTTTTAAACGTTATTATTCAACGCTATTTATGCATCAGCTTCGTTCCAAGGAGGAGGGCATTATTCGAAAATGAACTTAAATACGTCAAAAACTTTAAAGTCGTCAATATCCTTTCAGAAATAGAATCCAAGACGGAAAAAGATAAAGAAAACTGATGAAAACACTACACGAAAATGAACTGAAATGCATCAAAAACTTTAAAGACGTCAACGGCCTTTGTTGCTAAAAGATGTCATTAAACATTGGATAAATAAATAAGGAGGAGGGCGGCGCTAATGGTCTTTGTTACCACACAGCTAGTCGTTAAACAGAAAAACCACCACCATATACTAATGTTACAAGAGTGATTTGCAATATTCGTTAATTAAAATTATCAAGTCGACACAGCCGCAACTTAATAACATAATGGGACAGTTAGCAGCAATATTCAATGCGACCGGGCCAGCCCAGGAGCCAACCGTTCTGCCCGCTCGTGAGTTTTAATATAATATTATGTTCCTATTATAGAGGAGCATTAATATAAAATTGCGGTGGAGAAATCTTCTTAGTACATAGTTTTGATCAAAGATGATGGCCCTGAATAGGAATTCGTCTGCCGCGGCGGCCAGTTGTTCCGCACTAGGAGTTGTTGGCGGGAGAAACCCGCACCGCTTCATCCTCTGTAGTAATTGCTCGATCCCCGCTCTATTCCTTGGGAGCGTATACTCCCCCACCAGGCCGGCGATGCGTACATCAAAGATGCGATTGTAGCCATTCTTGCGACCTCTTTGATGGCGGAAGGCGGCAGACCATGCGATCGCAAGACTCGGAGGGCATACATGGACGAGACGCAGGAAGGAGCCTCTGCGAAGTGCGGGACCATGGTAAGATCGGAGCCGATGGTTACTCCCAGTACCCGGATGGAATTTACTTGCTCTCAGTCCAGTATTACTTGGAGAGGGTTGAGTGTGCGGCTCCGTCCCTTCCTCAAGACAATTAACTCTCGCGTCTTTGATGGATTCGGACGAAGATTATTGTCTTTGGCTCAGGTAGATATATGGACGAACTCTTCAGAGGCTGTTGATAGATGGATGGAGCCGACGAGTAGAAGTGGAAGGCAGAGGAGAGGTGAATAGATTCGGGCAGAATTAATTCTTGAAGATATGGGACTTTATATGGGAGTTTGGAGATGAAAGCCTGTGGAGTTATAAGTAGAGGAGTCTGTGGTATATGACGGTGGTTGAATGGCGGTATTGGTGGGAGAACTCAGAATTTTAGGAATTCAGAGGGAAGTTACGATTATGATTCAGACTTGTGTGAATTTTTAAGAGTGGCCATTTTTGTTTTTTGAATAATTTTGCCGTAACCGTTAAGACTGGGTCCAATTCCTGCAAAACAATCTGACGAGTAAGTAAGTAAGGAAGGAAGTATTTCCTTTATTAAACTATTTTCTTACACCACTTTGGTGTACATATATGAAGTAGGCCTATATAATCACGAATAAATCATCCTAATAATAAATGTTTTGCATTCCAACTGTTTAGCTACATTAATTTTTATTGCGATTCAGAGCCGTTTAAATATTCGTACATTGAAATTAAAAGGCAACTGACGCTGCAAATAATTATAGCATCAGTTAGATACGTTTTAAAGGTGTCTAAATAGAGCATAGTATTATTGAATTCTGTCTGTTGTTTTAATTACCGAATCTCGTCTTACATGGATTATACCATTTGAAGGGCGATAGCAGTCAAAAATTGTCGTTAAATTGTCCTAATTCAAACACTGGTATTATTTGGTTGGTGGCAGATGCAATCTGTTCTTAATACCTCGACAATTTATTTTCTATTTAGACACCTCTAAAATGTGCTCACCTAATGCTATTTGTAAGTAAGCTTCGTTCTAAATTGTGATCTTCTTGTGACTTCTTTGGTTAACGAACATTTTTATTATAGTGTTTTTGTTAGATGCATGAACATTTTAAAAGAATACCTTAATAAATTATAATACATGTAGGCCTATGCTTTGTTAGTTAATGAAAATTGTCGGTACATAATGATCACAGACAGTATGAAATGAACTGCTTTATGTTGCAAAAATGTTGAGTATTAGTGGAATTGTAAAGCTCCGTTTGACACCTTTAATGGTGTCGTTCGGATGCTATAGGTTTCTGGTTCTGATTGTATTGTATATTTTCCGTATTGTCGTCAACGGCCTTTGATGTCACAAGACGACGGTAAACTATGGTTAAATAAAATAAATTGTGATAAATAAATAAATAAACTGTGATCACAGAGTCAATTACGCAACGACGATTAATGTACACACATTTTCACCATCCACATCAGCGGCCTTCGAAGCCGTAAGATATCGATAAACTGTAAGTTGTGCCAGTCCGAAGCCTGGAGAAAGGAGGAGGGCGACGCTAATTATCTTTGGTTTGACACAGTGTTGTGAAACAGAAAGTAACCAACCAACATCCAGAGACTTGATGAACAGTTGTTTTAGCTTTTCTATGGTGAAAACCAGTGTTATTTTAGTTCAGAAAATCATTTTTATTCTAGTTTTTATTTAGTTCGTATCAATAATCATTTCAGTTTAGTTCTAGTTTTAGTTTTATTTATGATAATCATTTTAGTTTAGTTATTATTCATCAAATCTTTTTCGTTCTCATTTTAGTTCGTTCACGAAATTAACACTGCTGGCCCTCAGCATCGTTGGACAGCAAGTATGGTGAACAAGAGGCAGCTAGAAGGGAGGGGGTTCATTAAAGAGTAACTAAGGCTGAAAACTGTAGAAATATCATTTTTTTTTCTTGTCAGCGTCTACAGCCTCTGGTGGGACAGAAGAGCAGTTCTTTAAGCTAGCCTGTGAAGCAGTAAGAAAATAATAACTCGAAGAAAGAAGGAAGGAGGAGGAAGGATGGATGGAGGGAATAAGGTGGAAGGAGGTGGAGGAGAAGGAGCAGGAGCAGGAGGAGCAGGAGGAGGAGGAGGAAAAGGAAGGCTATTCACAATAGTGAAACCCATAATCGACCTACCGTATGACGATAAATATTATTATTTTAATCGTAATGCTAAAGGCGATTTGCTTCAAATTATCATTCCAAAGTTTAACGTCCTCCTATGACATCAGAGGCCGTTGACGACAATTATACAGAACCACTTTTGATCAATTCCAATCGCTTCCAAGGCGGCTGACGGTTATATAAACCTTCAGGTAGACTACTTTTAAAGGTGTCCAATTGCAGCATAATATCATTATCAATCATAATTACTACAATAGTCGTAATTATAAATTTGCAAGGTATTTCAGTTAGTGAGTTATCATAGTATCGATGTTATAGTCTGTAGAGTGTGTCTGTAGGCAGCCAACATCCCGAGGAAGCGTTAACGATGAAGGATTACTTGAAGGCCAAGTGTACGTTTCTTCTCTACGGTTGGCAATGTTGTCCCTGTTGGTATCGATTCGCTCGCATCATCGAACTCTTCATAACGGATGCCTTCATCGATATGTTCATTACGATCTGCATCGTCGTCAACACCGTCTTCATGGCCATGGACCACGCTGACATGACGGAGCAAATGACGAAAACGCTGCTCTATGGAAACTACGTAGGTTCTCTATGTTAGCTCCTGAAGAAATATCTAGTGCATCTTCACGCGCCATTTATATATAACAGCGATTGACTTCGTTGTAAAGGTGTTTAAGGAAAGCGTTCTAACTTATCAAATACCATCTCCTCTTTTTCACGGAGCATATGACGAAAACGCTGCTCTATGGAAACTACGTAGGTTCTCTATGCTATAGGGCCTGCACATATATCTAGTGTTATTATTATTTATTTATCCACAGTTTAACGTCGTCTTATGACATCAAAGGCCGTTGACGACAATACAGAAAATATACAATACAATCAGAACCAGAAACTTATAGCATCCGATAGCAATCAATCAATATTCGTTTAATGAATGATAATCAAGCTGACACAGCCGCAACTCAATATCTACACTGTGTCCACGATAAAGTAGACCCCTAGACTTTGTTAAATATCTTGGTCATTTGTAGCACTATAGGTACTAAATTTGGTACACATGAACTTCAGTCTATTCTATCTATACCCTGCAAATTTTATTACAATTGATGCAACGGTTACGAGGATATACCCTTATGAAATTGGGTGGTTCAGGAACCAAGTTACCAACACGTAAAACGCATAGAATTACGTCATTTTTCTGGCTACCGCAGGGATAGGCTGTTGTTTATAAGCGTCATTTTCGGAAACAATTAGACTACGAGACCTGTTTTACGTAACAGTAACAGTAACAGTAACAGTAGTTGGTTGTAAAGAAATGGTTTTCAGTGCAGAGGACAAGATTTTAATCAAGGAGTTGAGAGAGACGAAGGGGTATGGCGTAGGAGACTCATTACAGAATTTCCAATGAAAATTTGGTCCCTAGCTGGTGTCAGCAAGCTGTTAAAAAAGATTGCCACAACCGGATCAGTTGCAAGGAAACCACGAGACGCAAACAAAACCATGGACGCAAACAAATATCAATGCTGTCGGAGAACTGGTGCTGAGTCAGGATGATCAGCCGCGCACGCATCTGTCGATGCGTTTTACGTGTTGGTAACTTGGTTCCTGAACCACCCAATTTCATAAGGGTATATCCTCGTAACCGTTGCATCAATTGTAATAAAATTTGCAGGGTATAGATAGAATAGACTGAAGTTCATGTGTACCAAATTTAGTACCTATAGTACTACAATTGACCAAGATATTTAACAAAGTCTAGGGGTCTACTTTATCGTGGACACAGTGTAGTGTTTGTGTGCGTGCTTTTACTGTTTAACGACCACTGTGTGGTAACAAAGACCATTAGCGTCGCCCTCCTCCTTCATCCAGTCTTGGGACTGGCACTGTCAGAAAGCGAACAGTGGCGGAGTTTAAATTTCGACTTGCGCCATTTATATATAGCAGCGACTGATGTCGTTGTAGAGGTGTTTAAGGAAAGCGTTCTAACTTATCAAAATACTCTCTCCTCCTTTTGATGGGGCAATGACAAAAACGCTGCTCTATGGAACTAAGTAGGTTCTCTATCTCGTCCAGTGCTGTCTACTGGAGTGCACAGTATAATGTAATGTAATAGGTAATTTATATAGCGCCGCTCACAGCATTGGCCATTCGGTAGCGCTCTCAGTGTCAGAACTCCGAGGAGAGAGAGCGAGATGTAGGAACATATCCAGAAAGAATGGAAACACGTAAACAGGAGAAGACATTCCACAGGGCAGGCCCAATGGTACCAAATGATCTACTTTGGGCCATGATGGTCCTAGTTTCGAAGGACGAAGAGATCATGCTGGTCCACAGAGAGGAGACGTAGGAGAGAAGCTGCAGAATGAGGATAGCGAATGATATCTCTGAGCCATTTCGAAGCAAAACCCCGCTTGGACTTATGGACCAAAACAAAGACTTTTAAACTGAATGGGGGCAGTAAGCCTAACCCTAACCCTAACCCTGTGTGCAGATGGTTGACCACGTCAAAAGAGATGTGGGAGAATTTAGGGAAAGAGCAAACAATTTAGCAGCAGCTCTGAGAACAGACTAGATAGGAGCCAGGAGGACCTTGGGAAGGCCAATAAGAGGAGAGTTGCAATAGTCAATGCTAGAACAGACAAATGCATGAATTCATTGCAATCATTGTGGAAGAAGAGATAGATCTGCGAATGGTTCTGATGCTCCATGCAGTGGGGTAATGTGTAATGTAGTGGCGTAGCATGACTGTGCAGTGATTTCCACTCAGAGTAGTGTTCATGTAGTTTAGTTCATTGTTACGGTAGAGCAACGTAGACGAGTGGTTCATAACGAAATGCAATTTAAATATTTATTTATTATTATAGTACGTTACGTTACTAAGATGTGACTTAGTAATTAAATATAATGTGTCATTGATATAAATATACGCCAGGAACCATTGCTATCTAAAGGGCCTTTTTTTAAACCACAGTTTAACGTCGTCTTATGACATCAAAGGCCGTTGACGACAATACAGAAAATATACAATACAATCATAAACAGAAACTTATAGCATCCGAACGACACCATTAAAGATGTCAAAACGGAGCTTTACAATTTCACTAATATATTCAATATTTTGGAACATAAAGTATTTCATCTCATACTGTCTGTGATTATTATGTCCTGACAAATTTAATTAATTAACTAACAAAGCATACATGTATTACAATTGATTAAGGTATTCATTTAAACTGTCCATGTATCCAACAAAAATACTACAATAAAAATGTTTATTAACCAATAAAGTATACATGTATTATAATTGTTTAAAGTACTCTTTCAAACTGTTCATGTTTCTAACACACCATAATAAAAAATTTTTAACCAACAAAGCATACATGTATAATTATAATTGATTAAAGTATGGTTTCAATAGATTCAATTAAAACTATAGATCTGTTATTGCACACCCAAAAAAACTATGCTGAGTTCTTATGCAACATAATAGCTACTGTAATACATTAATCAAACCATACCACATGCAATATTTAAGTAAAAAGTTGAATGATATTAATATTGAAACATGGATATTCAATAAGCAATAAGTAATGCTTACAATTTTCTAACATGGGGTTCTTATTAATATGGCATAACATATTTATTCAATAACCAGCATTGCAACACAGTACTGCAATATTATGCAACATAGTAGCTACTCTGATACAGTAACCAAACCACATCATTTGTAATATATAATATTGAAGAACCAAAGTTGAATAATTATAGTAATATGAGAACCAGCACTGCAACCAACATTGCAACACAGTACACAACTGCAGGGCCAACTAAACTAAAAAAAAAACACAACTAAAGGGCCATGGATGGATGGATCCACAGTTTAACGGCAGCTTATGACAACATAGGCCGTTGCTGCCGACAAAGATTAATTTTCGGCATATTACAGCTCTTGTGTGTGTGCCATGTATATATATCGTCGATTGACGACGTTTTAAAGGTGTCTTTGGACAGGGGTCTAACTATTCAACTTCATTATGAAAATGTCTGTGTTGTAATTGTTTATTAACTAGTTAGTTGCTGTTTAACGGCGCAATTTCATTACAAAGATGACTAGCGTCGCCCTCCTGCTTTACGGATCTTGGGACTGGCACTGCCAAGAGTTTGATCTCTATACGTGGGTCTAGTAGTATTGGACTGTTTAACGACTAGCTGTATGGTAACAAAGACCCTTAGCGTCGCCCTCCTCCTTCCTCCAGGCTTGGGACTGGCACTGAGACTGGCACAAAGCACGGAGGTGCAATGCACGAACGTTCAGTGGCGGAGGTAATGTTGCCCTTGCGTACTTGGTCACCGATCCTCGTCTCCGCTTGGCCAGGAGTCAGACCGGGCTGAAGCTCATCTTCCCTGGCTGGCCAGATGTCAGGATCGGCTGAAGCCCCTCGCCCCGTCAAGGCGTACGCATCGGACATCTACGCCGTCGAGTGAAACTTCTGAGGCAGTTGCTCGACCGGCGCTCCGAGGGGGTACGTGGTATACGTGGGTCTGTGTGTCTTGTGTTTATATATAGCATTGATTGACATCGTTTTAAAGGTGTGTAAAAGATATTGCTGTAAAAAATCGACTACATTATGGGAGAGGCATTCTAACGTTCTAACGCGTGATGGCTGGCTGTCCTTGGCAGGTCTTTACGACGATCTTCACGGCTGAGGCCGTCCTCAAGGTCCTTGCCCTCGGTCTGTTCAAGTACCTCAAGGACAAGTGGAACTGCTTCGACATCGTCATCGTCATCCTCAGTCTCGTCGAACTGGGTCTGGCCAACGTCAAGGGTCTATCCATCCTCCGCTCCTTCAGACTGGTAAGCCACACTACTTCCACTCCACGCTTGACACGTACAATGGAGTAATTAGGATGTTTCTCCTGGCGCTATGTCATGTTCCATTACATACGTGCATATTCAAACCCTGAATAATAATTTAAAAAAAATTTCTAGTGTAAGCCTGGAATTCTCAAATTTTATCAAATGAGTAATCAAATATAATTATTACTCAAAATAGGTGCTGGGAAAAGTTACAATTAGTTTTTCTAACTTTCTAGGTCAATTTCTAGACGAAAGTTACTTCCATTGTAGAAACACCTTTTTTTCTGTTTCAACGTCCGCTAATAAATAAGAATCACTGGGACAAAGCCTTAACTCCGCCACTGTTCGCTTTCTGACAGTGCCAGTCCCAAGCCTGGATAAAGGAGGAGGGCGACGCTAATGGTCTTTGTTACCACACAGCTAGTCGTTAAAAGGAAACACTACTACTACAAAGTCCGCCACTGTTCGCTTTCTGACAGTGCCAGTCCCAAGCCTGGATAAAGGAGGAGGGCGACGCTAATGGTCTTTGTAACCACACAGCTAGTCGTTAAACAGAAAAAGCACCACCACAAAGTAGTTGTAAAGTTCTGCAGCGCAGGGTACGTTATAATAGAAAACAGTTGGCCATCAATCAACAGTATTTTATTTATTATTCTTTCACTCTGTTACATTGTGTATAATAATTATAATTATTGAGCATAATTACATTACTAGAAGTACAATGTCATCAATGGTGACGAATAAGTACTTGCTTACCTGCCTGTCTTTATAAGTAATGACCAGTTTCTGAGTCTGATCTCGACCCTCGTGAATATCGCTGGTGACCGGCGATTAGACTTTCGGAATTGTTTCATGACCTTCAACTATGCTTACTTACTTGCTCACTAATTTACATACTCGTTGAATCATTCATTCGCTCATTCGCTTACTAATTTATTCACTCATTCTCATTCACTTATTCACTCACTTCTTTACTTACTCCTTCACTTCCTTATTCGCTCACTCTCTTTTTCACTCATTTAATCTCTCCCTAACTGATTTATTCACTCATTTTCATTGACTTATTCACTAATTCATTATTCGTTAATTCATTCACTCGATCATTTGCTCACTTATTCATGCACTTTATTATTCACTCATTCATTCGCTCATGTATTCATCAATTCACTCATTTATTGACTCACTCACGTGCCCACTTATTCACTCACTCACTAACTTATTCACTCATTCACGGGCTCACCCGCTTACATCTCACTTACTTTTTTACTTATCTATTTTCACCGACGTTGTCCAGTTCTTACCCAATCACCACTGTTGCATCACTGACCCATTTCTTCTTTATTCCTTCAGCTGCGAGTCTTTAAGTTGGCGAAGTCCTGGCCAACATTGAACCTCTTGATCGGGATCATAGGTCGAACGATGGGTGCCCTTGGTAACCTCTGCTTCGTCCTCCTTATCGTCATCTTCATCTTCGCCGTCATGGGAATGCAGCTGTTCGGAGAGAACTACACGGTGGAAAAGTTCGGCGACGAACCGCGCTGGAACTTCGTCGACTTCCTGCACTCGTTCATGATCGTCTTTCGCGTTCTGTGCGGAGAGTGGATCGAGTCGATGTGGGACTGCATCCACTGTTCCGGGTTCCACTGCATTCCGTTCTTTCTGCTGACGATGATCATCGGGAATCTTGTGGTAATTATTGTTCTAGGATGTTCCGGCGTGTTCCGCCGTGTTCTGATATGTTTCGGTCGCATTCTGATCTGCGTTCTACCGGATGCATGGTTTCTGAATGCTTGCTATTATTGCAGATACCTGATGCCGGTCCTGAAACGTAGTTAATTAATTTACCGGATTTCGGCGATTAAAGTACCTGGTGTACACAATTAAAATGCCTGGTTTACTTTACTAAATTACCTGATGATTATCAATTTCAAGTCATTGAAATACCTATTGTCTGACATTGAATCATCTAATCTGAATCATTTAGTTACCTGTTGTAGGAGACTAAAGTATAGTTTAATGTCATTAAATTATATGATGTAGGTGATTAAATCACCTAGTTATGTCATTAAATGATTGCATTACCTGCTTTGGTCATTTAGTTGCCTGCTACAGGTGAATAAATTACAGTTTTAGGTCATTTAGTTACTTGTTGTTTGTAATTACCATAGTTGTAGAAAACGTTTTTTTCGTTTTTTATTATTTTCCAAAAAACGTCGTTTTTTCGTTTTTTATTTTTCGTCTCGTTTTTTTCCGTTTTTTATTTTTGTATGTAACTTTATTTATTTATTTACTGTCTGTTATTATTTGTTTAATTTTATTCTTGTCTGATATCCCTTACGTTGTCTCCGTCCTTTCAAGGATTCATCTAATTTATGTCACTATTTAGTGTCATCAGTTGAGAAATAAATAGCACAGAACAAGAAATAAAAGTTATTTGAATTTCTAAGTTATCCAAAATGCGAAATGTTGTCTTTGTACACAGTAATCTTCGATTGACTGATAAACTGACTGATATTACTCCATAATATATTATTACATTCTTATATAAGTCAAAAATGTAAGTACAATTTCTGATTACGTGCACTCTAGGGAGTCTAGGCCTATAGCTGCAAAATTTAGTTTTAAATTGTTTATGTCAGCGTGCACTGCAGCACTTAGCCTATGTGGACTTGTGTATGCAATTTAAATTTGAAAAGATTTCAGTATTTTTAATAACTCAATTTCTTATTAAACCAAAGTTATGAAAAAGAACATAATTGTTGAAGATTAATATAATTATGTTACTTGGTGTTTACTTATAAAGTTATGTTATTTGCTGATTAAAATTAAATTGTGTAAACAAGGTTTTTAATTTTAAAATGCAAATAAAGTCAAATTATTTTCTTGTCCGTTTTTTTCTCGTTTTTTTCCGTTTTTATTATTTTGAAAAAACGACGTTTTATTTCGTTTTTATTTTGGTTTTACCGTTTTTTACATCTATGGTAATTACAGTAATTTTACCTGTTGCAAGAGATTAATTTTGCCTGTTGTAGGTGATTAATTTTACCTGGTGTACGTGATTAAATTTACCTGTTGTAAATTTGTAAGTGGTTAATTTTACCTGTTTATTGTAGCTATATAATTTTACCTGTTTCAGGTGCTCAATCTGTTCCTGGCTCTTCTTCTGAGCTCCTTTGGGGCTGAGAGCCTTTCCAATACTCCGGCTGAGGAAGCGGAGCCAAATAAGTTACAGGAGGCGGCTGACAGGATCAATCGCTTCGTCATCTACGTCAAGTCCCACCTGGCCTACTGCCTCAAGGTCCGCCTTCAAAGGCGGCTCAAGGAAGGGTCCAGACGCAGCTGCGTCAACTACGAGGACGGTGAGGTCGTGAAGGTCTCTCTCGGCGGAGGAGGAGGGATTGCCATGGATGGAAACTACCAGAGGGCGACTGGACGCATGAGGGACGTTGGTACCTCACCAGGTGCACCAGACAAGTTCCTGCATCGCGACGTTGGTAGGTCAATGGGTGGATGAATGGATGGATGAAAGGAAAGAAAAAGGGATTGAAGGAACGAAGTAATGTTGGATGGACGGGCGGACGGACGAGATGACGGACGGACGGACGGACGGACGGACGGACGGACGGACGGACGGATGGATGGATGGATGGATGGATGGATGGATGGATGGATGGATGGATGGATGGATGGATGGATGATGGATGGATGGATGGATGGATTTCGATGTGACCTTGCGCGCGTTACAAATTTATTTAATAATAATAATAATGGATGGATGGATGGACGGATGGATGGATGATTGGATAATTATAATTATGAACCGATTTAGAAATAAAGACAGAAAGAAGGTATTTCAAGGTGAAATAAAGGTGGAAAGGGGAGAAGGAAGGACAGAAGGAAAGCAGATATGAATGCCGGAAACGAGGACAGAAGGAAGGGAGGAAGGAAGAATCTTTGGACAGATGCCTGACAGAAGGGAGCTTTGAGTCTTGAATTGAATAAGTAATTCAGACGTAATCGTAATCGTAAACTCAAAATTTCCAAAGCTAACCGCAGGGCACCAGCTTATTCGCGAGCGCTGACAAATCTCACTTAAAATAATTACGATCTGTAGATTCCAAGAAGTTGGAGCCTGTCTTTGTATAGACTCTGTTAGTGACGATGAAATATCTATTGATCATCTGTGTTTTTCAGCGATGGGTGAAGATGATGGTGGATGCCAGGTTAGAGCGGAAACCATTTGCAATCAACTGCCTCTTGTTTCACAATCAATTACTTTTCTTTCACTTACAATCAATTGCATGCTTCGATCGCTTGCTTCGCAGCATGATTAACAGCCAGGTTGCTTGGTTCGTTTCGGTGCCAGGTCAGAATCCGGCGAGGTCAAGCCGAGGAGACAGCATGGTGTAATGGTGGATATCGTTGCTGATGGTGGTCATATGGTGGCTCAGGATTTAACTGGTTTTCATTTGCACATCGTTGAGGCCTTAGATTATGCTCGACAATTATTTCGATGGCGAATGCATTCGTTTTTAAATATTACAATCGTTTGTTTTGTATAATTTTTTTCAGTAGAAATTCACTTTGATTTACCTTAAAAGGCTCAACGAGATTTTCGTGACTTCGTTATAATAAATTATTATTGAATTTCCGCTCTATGCTTTATGCAGGGTTTCTTTTATTTCTGATGCTTCTCGAAGTATTTTATATTGATAAACTCATTGATCTATTGTTTTTATTAATTCCGTCTCGCCCATCCATCTAGCCATCTATTCACTCATACATCGCCGTCTCGCCCTCTCTCTCTTTCTCTTTCTCTCTGTCTGTCTCTGTCTATCTCTCTGTCTGTCTGTTTCTCTTTCTTTCTCTCTGTCTCTGTCTCCGTCTTTGTCTCTCTTTCTCGCTGTCTCTCTGCATGTCTGTCTGTCAGTCTGTCTGTCAGTCTGTCTGTCTGTTTGTCTGTCTGTCTGTCTGTCTGTCTGTCTGTCTGTCTGTCTCTCTCTCTCTCTCTCTCTCTCTCTCTCTCTCTCTCTCTCTCTGTCTCTGTCTCCGTCTTTGTCTCTCTTTCTCGCTGTCTCTCTGCATGTCTGTCTCTCAGTCTGTCTGTCAGTCTGTCTGTCTGTCTGTCTGTCTGTCTGTCTGTCTGTCTGTCTGTCTGTCTGTCTGTCTCTCCCTCTCTCTCTCTCTCTCTCTCTCTCTCTCTCTCTCTCTCTCTCTCTCTCTCTCTCGCTGAAGCAGACTCAAGCAACCCATCCATCATTTCTCCCGTAGAACTCCCGTGGATCGACACGCCTTCTGAACGCCAGTCACAGCAACTCCTCCTCCTCCAACTGCAGCCAGTTCTCCTCAAACACCCTGATGAAGCTGAACTTCGACGACGGTCCCAGCCTCTCCTGCTCCTCCTCATCCACTCTCTCCGAGGGAGGCGGCGGCCAGAACAGGAGTGGAAGCCTGGAGGATGACGTCGAAATCAGTCGCCAGTATTCAGAGGAGGAGGAGGACTCCGAGGCCGACAGCTCTGAGATGTCCCCGATGGAAACGAAGGTCAACGAGGTCAACGTCGTCTACATACGCTACCCCGATGACTGCCTTCCCAAGTGCTGCACCCAGGAGTGTGGGTTCTGGTCGGACTTCGATCGGACGATGGTAGGACGGGTGTGGTTCAGGTGGAGGATGTTGAACCTCGGCGTCGTCGAACACAAGTACTTCGAGACCTTCATCATCATCATGATCCTCCTCAGCAGTGGGGCACTCGTAAGTAGCCATTTGTCATTGCTACGCATTTATTAAGCACCACTATCTAATGACCAAGCATCAGTCGATGGTGCTGAGTAATTGTGAGTGAAGGACTTGCTCAAGGTCCCTACACAGTAACCGTCTCAGGGAGGAGGATCGAACCCGTACTCTCCGCCTTACAAGGCGAGCGCCCCATCCAATTATAGGCCACAGTGTCCCATGGTTATCATTTAATATTATTATAGCATCGATTCACAAAGTTTTGCATTGAAAGGTGTCTAAACAGAACGCTCTAACCAGTTGCATCTAGTAATTATTCTAATGTTTAACAACACCTTATCGCATCTAAGGTCGTTGACATCGACATAATAATTATTATTCTGATAATTATTTATCAACGTAAATTTGGTATAATTGATATGATAGCGTCTACTTGTCTCCCGATACTTGTCGACTTGCCGCAGTTTCCACGTCCTATGCCTATAATAGCATCGGTACGAACATTTTAAAGGTGTCTAAAAATGCAGTTTAAACAATCAATATCCTAACCATTCAGCAAACAGACTACCGCGTCCCATCCCTATATAAAATCGCTTGAAAGGTTTTAAAGGTGTCGAAACAAAGCCCTCTAACCAATCTACCAGCCATTCAACCCACAGGCTTTTGCTTGTTTACTGTTTAACGAACAAAGACTGTGTGGTAACAAAGACCATTAGCGTCGTCCTCCTCCTTCATCCATCCTTGGGACTGGCACTGTCAGAGTACAAACAGTAGCGGAGTTAAACCCACAGGCTACTGCGTCCCATGCTTATATAATAATCGTTTGAGAGGTTTAAAAGTTGTCTAAAGAAACCGTTCTAACCAATTGGATTCCGTGTCGCACAAACGTAAAACCACAACGTCCAGGTTTAGGTTAAGTAACTGTAAAGAAACGAAAGAAAAAAACAGAAAAATTAGATGTATGGATTCTAGTGACAAATGGAGCTTTCAATTGGTATGTTTACTTCTTTGTTTAACGACACCTTACGGGATCTAAGGCCGATGACATCGACGCATTATGTCCGCGTTTGTCAAAATTGATTCGATTCGGTAGTGTGTGTGTTATTACCGCATTTATTTTATTATTAATCAAAGGTTTAACGTCGCCTTATGACATCAAAGGCCGTTGACGACAATTCACAATGTATACCATACAATGAAAACGAGAAATTTAACGTCCAAACGACACCATTTATAGGTGTCAAAATAAATCCTTACAATGTCACAAAATTCAATGTTTAACGACATAAAGTTATTACCGCAAATATATATATATAATCCAATATTTAACGACATCCTATAGCTACAAAGGCTGTTGACGTCTTTAAAGTTGTTGATGTATTTCCGTTCATTTTCTTGTAATGTTCTCACAAATGTTCTTTCTCCTTTCTCGTCTTTGATTCCGTTTCTGATAAGATGCTGACGTATTTAAAGTTTCTGACGATTTAAGTTCATTTTCATATAATTTCTATCAACAGTTTTCTTTTTCTTTTCTTGGCTTTGATTCCGTTTCTGATAAGATGTAGACGTATTTAAAGTTTCTGACGGATTAAGTTCATTTCCGTATAATGTTAATAACTGTTTTCTCCTCAATCTTATTAACAATATTAACAATATTTGATAGATACATATTATTTGATTTGATACATATTAAAGTATTGTATCTCCGTTATGTTTGGCCCATTGGCTCTTTTTATTGTAATTCTTTTTTAACATCTTTTTTTTCCTTTTTTTTTCCTTTTTCTCCTTTTGTTTCTTTTTTTGGTGGCTATTTCAGCTCTTTTTTGGCTATATCAGCTCTTTTTTTTGGCTATATCAGCTCTTTTTTGGCTATTTTAGCTCTTTTCAAATATGTTTACAAAGTTATTAACNCTGTTGCTTCGTTCAGTTACGTATTGCTTATAGCATACTCATGATTTACCATATGGGAAAATTATGCTTAGAGATTATTAATAAATAGTTGTAAATATTATCTGAAAATACTCTCTGCAGGTAATATGTGTAACTACATAACTTAGATAACGGCAATAAATATTGACTAATGCGGCTGGATAACGGTTGCTGGAGTAGAACATCATAACTTGCTTCAGAATAATGGTCTCTGATTATAGCAATTGAATTGGTTTGTTTATGGTGAGAAATGTATGGTTTTCTAATTTGAATGTGTTTTTTTTTATTGGATAGAACTGATGCTTAACAATGTTTTTAATATTCTTGGTCTTTAGTTATTACTTAAAACTAGTTTGAAAATGTTTATGTATAAGATTCATTTTGAGTTAATTGTAATTGATAAAATCAACATTTAATAATATTGATGCTTTGATTGTCATGTTGATATTGATTATTGAATCTGTTTGTACTATTCTTGATGGACTAAGAATATTGAACATTGATTGATTGTAAATGTAAAATTGATAGCTTGATGTTAATTTAGAGAGATAGATGTGATGCTCTGCAAATATTGTAATTAAGGAATAAGAATTAAGTTAGATTAAAATTGAGGAGAAAACAGTTATTAATAGAGCCTATATGGTCGCCAAAAAAATTAATGAAAAGCCTGTACGGCTAGAAGATTAATTTTGTTTCTTTTTAATATCAAAAAAAGAAGGAAAAAAAGGAGAAAAAAAAGAACAACCACCTGTCAAATTTCATCGTTGCAACTTCCTGTCAGAAAAGAAGCAAAGATAAGAAAAGAGAAAGAATTCTGATGAAAAACATTATTCGAAAATGAACTTAAATACGTCAAAAACTTTAAAGTCGTCAATATCCTTTCAGAAATAGAATCCAAGACGGAAAAAGATAAAGAAAACTGATGAAAACACTACACGAAAATGAACTGAAATGCATCAAAAACTTTAAAGACGTCAACGGCCTTTGTTGCTAAAAGATGTCATTAAACATTGGATAAATAAATAGGTTCTGTATTGAAGGCTTATGGATGTCAGTGTATTATTCTCGGGGTTTGTTTGACAGAGATTGTTTATCTACCGGTTTTTTCAGTAGACTCAATTTGATGTATTCCTCCAACCTTGAGGCCACAGAAGAGCTATTAATCATTAGCCACGAGAAAAGCGCTTTTTTCTGAAATTTTTAAAGAAAATGTTGTTGAAAGACTCTTTGTACTGATTCATTGCGTGTACGAATTAGACAACAAAATATACTGAAGAAAGAAAACCTTCTGAAAGACAGAAAAGCAAATGTAGAATTATGACATGTATACGTTATCCAAAATAATCGCTACCGGCAACAAAAGGTGTCCTACATTGCGATCCGGATAATGAAAAAAATTAATGAATAACAGGAACATTTTCCAAGAAAAGAGACCATCAAAATACTGTATAAAAATACTATTTAACAATATACTTTTAAATTGTCGTCAACGGCCTTTGATGTCATATAACGATTAAAACAAGGAAATAATAGGTTCTATATTATACCATAGGAACGGTGAGCTCTGTTCAAAATAATTCCACACCTCTTTTAAGTGAGATATTCGCCATATAAGAATTAACAGAAGACCGGTTATGTAATTATTAACTATGTAATTTTTTAATGTCGCTAAACAATGAACACTATCGACATTTTAATATTATGTTTGGACAGTCTTAAATGGTGTCTTTTGGACGCTATGAATTCATTTTCACTGCACTGTATATGTTTTAAATTGTCGTCAACGGCCTTTGATGTCAAATGACGACGTTAAACCTTGTTCTAAATAAAATAAGTTATGTAATTATAGTTGCTCGCTGTCAAGCAGCCATATGTCAGAGAACGGTGAGAACTGTTTAGAATAGTTCCACACCTCTTTTAAGTGTGATATTCGCCCTATAAGAGAAAGCGGACGACCGGCGCATGTATTCTCTGGCTGGAGTTTAACCTGTCGAAATTACACGAAAAAGGCGCTGAATTATGCTATACGAACTGTAACTGTTTGGGACAATTTCTGTCGACGCCAAGTGCCATAAGATGTCGCTAAACTCTGCCCCCATGACGTTGAGTGATATTACAATAATTGGATTGTTTTGCTGCTCTGTTTAGACCTTCGTTGTCGTCGCAAGGGACAAAGCCATCTTCCGTTTCAGTGCTCACAATGGCTTCTTCCTGCTCAGTCCGTTCAATCCTGTCCGAAGGGCCGCCATTTTGGTGCTCACACATCCGTATCCTTTGACGTTTTCAACATTCGTTGGCTGCACTATATTAACCTTGTTTCCCCCGATATTATGCAATACAATACAACCGTATTTGATATTGCTCCCTTCCAGAAGTGTATAGATGTGCCATACGACAGAACATCGATGGCGCTGAGCAATTGTGAGAGAAGGACTTGCTCAAGGTCCCTACGCAGTAACTGTCTCAGCCTCTCAGGTATCATGGATAATCGCTGGTTTTGGACTGCCTCTGCTGACTGAAGCCATGATAAACGCCAGATGTAGCCTATGTAATCTCGTTCGTTGTTTGTCCTTAGCTGTGTGTTTAGATTGTTCAGTTTATTCGTGATGGTCGTAATTTTGGTCAACTGTGGCTTCATGGCCAGCAACGCAGAGGTTCCGAACTCAGAGTGAGAGAAACAGATTTTCACTCTCGTTATCATCACTGTGATATAGTCATAGTCAGCGCTGTCATCATTATTACAATTCGTCGTTGTCATTCACTCGCTCATTCATTCATTCATTCTTGAATTCATTCATTCATTCATTCAGTCATTCACTCAATCATTCATTCACTCACTCACTCACTCACTCACTCACTCATTCATTCAGTCATTCATTCATTCATTCATTCAATCACTCGTTCACTGACACATTCATTCACTCGTTCATTCATTCATTCTTTCTTTCACTCGTTCGTTCATTCATTCATTCATTCATTCACTCAGTCATTCACTCATTCATTCATTCATTCACTCACTCATTCACTCAGTCATTCAGTCATTAATTAATTAATTCATTCATTCATTCATTCATTCATTCATTCATTCTCACTCATTCATTCACTCAGTCATTCACTCATTCATTCACTCACTCATTCATTCACTCAGTCATTCATTCATTCATTCACTCACTCATTCATTCACTCAGTCATTCATTCATTCATTCACTCACTCATTCATTCACTCAGTCATTCACTCATTCATTCATTCATTCACTCACTCATTCATTCACTCAGTCATTCACTCATTCATTCATTCACTCGTTCACTCACACATTCATTCACTCGTTCATTCATTCCTTCATTAGTTCGATCATTCACTGACTCACTCACTCATTCACTAATTCATTCATTCTTCACCCCTCAGCCGTCTTAGCTATGTTGTTCGTTGCTGTAGAGAGATCTTCACGGTCATCTACACGTTGGAGGGTCTGACAAAGATGTTGGCTCGTGGCTTCATCCTCGCCAACTTCACCTACCTAAGGGACGCATGGAATTGGCTCGACTTTGTTGTCGTCGCCCTCGCGTTAGTAATCCTTAATCTAATCTAATCTTCATAAAGTATAATCTAATCTAAACCCAATCTAATCCTAATCTAACCTAGCCTAATCCGATCCAGTCTAATTCAACCCAGTGTTATCTAATCCATTCTATTTAATTGATTCAATCTAATCTAACCTAATCTTGTCACGTCAATCTATTTACCTCTAATCAACTCATTGTAATCTAGTTTAATCTATCCTGAACTGATTTAACTTCTAATCAATTCAATCTTCAGGCTGTACAAAACCGAATTTTTCGGCTGGTATCTGTCCCTTAAGATACCTCATCTTTTGAGCAGCTTTCCTCAAGGGCATACAGGCCCTTTTTCCTTTGATCGTGCGCAACCCTGGCCACGTGTTGTTCCATTACTTACACCCCGCCAAAACAGTGGGAGCGCTCCCTTCGACCAAAAGTGCACGATAGAGTTCTTCCGGAAGCAGATGACTGAATGCGAAGAACCTTTCTTATTCGTATGTTATTATTCTGATTATTCTTGTCTCTGAATGTGCACTTTTCTGTATATATAATGTCATTTGTAACTCAGAATGCGATCTGCAATGGTGAATTAATTTAAAGTCTATGCTTACTTTACTTACTTACATACTTTATAATCTAATTTAATCTATCAGGGTTTTCATTGTAATTAATGTCTAATCTATGACGGTGACGCTAGATAAATAACTAGAATAGATTATCTTAAATTAGGAAGATTAGGTTAAATTGAATTCGATGAGATTGAATAAGATTCAATCTGCATAGGCTGGAGAAGTGTTTCCTATGATTATATCGTTGTTTCCAGTTACGTTACGATGGTCCTTCCTCTTGGCAATCTGGCTGCACTGAGAACGTTTCGAGTCCTTCGAGCTCTGAAGACAGTGGCCGTCGTTCCAGGTCAGTGAACTCTTCTTCTACACAACAATCTATTCCATTCTATTCTGTTTTATAACATTCTATTTTTTAATATGCCAAAGTAATTTATGTGGACGTCAACGGCCTTTGTTGCATAAGATGTAGTTAATTAAACTCTGGATTCATCCATCCATCTCAATATTGCAAACGCTATATTATGTCATACGAACGGTGTGAACGGTTTAGAATAATTACACACCTCTTTTAAGTTGTTGTGCTCCTTATAAAGGAAAGCAGAAGAGCTGGCCTTCCATGGATGCTCTGGGAATTGTGTCAGTAGTTAAAGCTAAAGGTTGTATAAGAGAAACAACGCTGTAAATGCCAAATATAATTTCTGTCGACGTCAGCGGCATTGTTTTCATAAGATGTCGTTAAACTATGGACCAGTCCATCCTGAATTATGCTATAGGAACGGTGAGAACTGTTCAAATTAATTCACACCTCTTTTAGGTGTGATATTCGCCCTATAAGTGAAGCAGCAGAGTATTTTTATCTTTCGTGTCTTGGAAACGGCGAGGACTGTATACAATAATTAAACACCATTTTTAAGTGTGTTATTCGAACTATATGAAAGGATATCCTAATATCTGTCATCTGTTACAATGAAAGATTAAACGTCCTCTGAATATTATTGTCTCAGTAATTCAAGCCAAAGGTTGTATACGAGAAACGACGCTTAAGTGTGATACTCGCCCTATAAGTTAAACCTAAAATCGGTTGTGCATTATGCCATAGGAACGTTGAGAACTGTTCAATATAATTACACACCTCTTTTAGGTGTAATATTCGCTCCATAAGTGAAAGTAGAAGAGCGATTCTGTGTGTGCTGTAATATGCCAAAAACTAATCTTTGTCGGCGGCAACGGCCTATGTTGTCATAAGCTGCCGTTAAACTGTGGATCCAATCCAATTCTGTGTTTAATAATCCATCCGAATGGTAAGAATTAACTTTTCAAACTACTTCACAGTCACATCTCTGTTAAGTGTGATATTTGCCCATTAAGAAAAGCAGAAGGAAGAGCAGTCCTGTGTTGATTCTACCTGTCTAGATGAAGAGTGGTGATTGTTCCTGAATGTCTAGGTCTGAAAACGATCATTGGAGCTCTGATGGAAGCTGTGCGTCGACTGAGAGATGTGATCATTCTGACTGTCTTCGTTCTATCAATCTTCGCTCTCATTGGTCTCCAGATCTACCAAGGGACCTTGAAGCAGAAATGTGTTCTTAAACCGGACCCCAACGCCACGGAGGAGGAAAAGGAAATACACAGAACCAACGAAAGTAAGACAATCCATTCAAATCTGATTGAATTAATTAATTGTAATTTGTAATTACGAGAATTTCGATAGCATTGTCGGTGACAAGTTACGTGTAGGATGCTTTTCACACAATGATTACTGTCGGCGTTTATGCTATTGCTAGGCGTTACGTAGCAATTAATTAATTAAAGAATGGATGGGCAAATGAATGAATGAATGAATGAGTGAATGAACGAATGGATGGATGAATGAATGAATGAATGAATGAATGAACGAACGAACGAACGAACGAACGAATGAATGAATGAATGAATGAATAAATGAATGAATGAATGAATTAATTAATTAATTAATTAATTAATTAATTAATTAATTAATTAATTAATTAATTAATTAATGAACGAATGAAAGAATGAATGAATGAATGAACGAATGAACTGTCACAGTCATCGACTGATCTAGGCTAGTTGCTAAAGCGCCTATATAATCAGTGATTATAGAGCGAAGGACATTCTCTCGGTAGAAGAGTAGTGAACACGACAGAGTAGAGAGTTCCAGATGGATGGACCGGCAACTGTGAATTAACGCCGGCCAGAGACAAGACGTGTACCACGAACAACGTACTTTCCAACAGATGCTGATCGAAGCGAGGAGCGGTGTTTAAAAACCTACATGGTTTAACCATGGAAGATTATTACAATGTAGAATGGCAAATTCAGAGTTGTCTTTATTGCACAAAGCTTCAGTTAACGATATGGACACCTTTGAAACGCTTTCAACCGATGCTATATATTCAAAACAGCGTTAACCCAACGATAATTAATACGGGACTTACGGGTGGCAATTTCTAGAGCTTTGTAGATGAGGAGTGTCACACTGAAGTGAATAGGTTCGCACGCAGGAAGTCAGTGTTGAGAACGAAAAGCACGTGTTATATTCATTCATTCATTCATTCATTCATTCGGGAATTTATATAGCGCCCCTTCAAGGAAACTACTCAGAGGCGCTCCCGACTCCAACGCGCCCAAAAAGAACAGTTTTAGTTTAGTAAGGAAAGTTTCAGGCAGACTCCCAGGGTGTAGACGCAGCTCTAGAGTCTAGAGGAAGGCCATTCCAAATCATTGGGCCTGCCACAGAAAAGTCTCGGTTCTGCATTGTTGCAGTACGAGCAAAAGGAACCATAAGAACTCCTTTTTCTGCGGAGCGTAGGAGGCAAGGCCCTGGGACAACCGAAATCAAACAGCAGAGCTCACGGAGGTAAGTTGGCGCGAGGCCCTGGAGACAGCGCAAAACAAGGCAGCTACCCTGTACTCGATGCGCTGGCAGATAGGGAGCCAGTGGAGGACCTCCAGCATCTAGCTGGAGACGTGTCCATACTTTGGAATTTGCCCAATGAGTCGCGCTGCATTATGGTTTCGGAACAGATATAAGCGCCCGTTGACACGACCCCTCTGATATGACGCAGCGCTCGTTAATAAGCGGGTGCCCTGCGCTTAGCTGTAGAGTAGCGCTTTGGAAATATGGAGTTTACGATTACGGTGAATAAGCTGATCTCCATGGCGTGTCAATTACATTACGTTACATGAATAATTATACATTGCTATTGCATTAAACCTATCGTGAATGCCATAGTGACTGACTGTAGGTCACAGCCGATGTTCTTTGTTAATTGTTAGACAAAACATGTGCGTTTTTATCGCCATCAAGGTAACTGTTGTTTTCTGTCGTGAAGGTAACTGGCTGTTGATCGGATCTGCTCCCAAGTTATGCGGAATTTCACATGGAGCTGGGTAAGATCTCTGATTTGTTTTAAAAATACTCTAAAAACACTGATAAAAGTCAAGGAATGCTGATAGCTGGCGTTCTCGCGATTTATTCTTCTTAGAGTAAAAGTGTGTCTGTTTGTGTGTGTGTGTGTGTGTTTGTGTGTGTGTGTGTGTGTGTGTGTGTGTGTGTGTGTATGTGTGTGTGTCTGTGTGTGTGTCTGTGTGTGTCTGTGTGTGTCTGTGTGTGTTTCTGTTTGTGTGTGTCTGTATGTCTCAGTGTGTGTCTGTATGTCTCAGTGTCTGTCTGTATGTCTCATTGTGTATCTCTCTATGTGTCTAAGTATGTGTGTTTGTGTATGTGTTATTATGTGTGTCTCAGTGTTTCCTATCCTCCCACACTCTCTTTATAAGAATCTGACCATTGCACAGTGCGTTAAGCGGTGGTATAGGGGTATGTTCGGTGCCTTGCAGTCGGGGGGTTGCGGGTTCGAATCCAACTCAAGCCGTCGCGTAGGGACCCTGGGCAAGTCCTTCACTCGCAATTGCTCATGCGCTTCGGCGTGAAACTCCGATTCAGTGTCCGCGCAGTAGTCGGGAGCGCCTCTGAATAGAAAACTTGAAGGGGCGCTATAGCAAGTGTTCATACATACATAAGCCATTCAGGGACCTCAGAAATGCTCTGATGAAAGGTTATCTATCAGCTGGGTCTCAAGACAAGCTTTCAAAGTTCCTCTTAGGTTGGTTTAATGCAAGAGAAAGAACAGTTTTTGAATCTCTGTATGGGAGCACCGTCTCAGAATCTCCCCACATTCTGAAGAGCGCAGTGTTCGTCAGCCCGGTGGGTTCGCTACAGGTACATATATAGATCTCCCTGAAGTATTCCGAGGCTGACCCAATCATCAGTGCTTGGCTGAAGACGAGGATCAATTCGAGCGCTCTAACTAATGGGATACCGTGTCATATACCTATAATTGCAGTTAGTTGGAGTTTAACGACACTGTGTCATAACAAACATGATCAGCGTCACCCTCCTCCTTTCTCCAGGCTTCGGACTGGCACTACCACAGAACGGGCATTAGTAGTTTTCATTGTCTAACGTCATCTTGTGGCTGTTACGGCCGTTGAGTTCTTCTTACTCTGCCATGTGACCCAATGCATGATCAAGATAAATCCGGTCGCAGAGTTATGACTATATAGCATTGATAAATACATTTTTAAAGGTGTTTAAGGAGGGCGTTCTAACTGACCTTTTTGCTTGTTTACTGTTTAACGATCACTGTGTGGTAACAAAGACCATTAGCGTCGTCCTCCTCCTTCATGCAGGCTTGGGACTGGCACTGGCTCTGTCACAGTACAAACTGATCTGCTGCAGTGCATGTCACATTTATATATAGAATCTCTTAAAAGCGTTTTAAGGGTGTAGAGCACAGTCTAGCTAATTGGCCAGCGTTGCTACAGAGCGCTGTACATTAGAGTTCCCAAAACTGCGGTTAAGAAGTGGACACTTATGCCGGACAGTGATTGTTTTGTAGGAAATGTCCGCCTGAGTACCAATGCGAGGTCGTTGGACCAAACCCCAACTATGGATTCACGAACTTCGACAATTTCGGTTGGGCTCTGCTCTGCGCATTTCGGCTCATGACTCAAGACTTCTGGGAGAACCTCTACCAGCTGGTAAGTGACCCACATGGTAAACGACAGAGACTGGTAAGTTCAAAAGGCGGTTATGTATCAAACTATTATTTACATATTTCTTGTTTTTTCATGTACAAATAGTTAACTAAGAAAGGTATAGGACTTTAAATTATAGATTATGTTTCAAATTTTTAATAACAAGATATAAGATACTAAATATTGCAAATTGCTAGACAGTGTTTGTGTCTGTATTAAACACCTTCAAAAGTGTTTCACTTTTATATATATAAACACTTTCGTTTAACGTTCTTCAATTATATTGCGTAAATGTAACAGCTGTAATAATTATGCCAAAATAATCTTTGTCGGCGGCAACCATTGAGATATATATATACTAGCATTTTTACCCGGCTTTGCCCGGGGTTTCCCCATGCGTAATTTTATCTCTACCTTATATAGGCCTATTATTTGTTCCCCGGGCTAAATAATATAATATAGTAAACGAAGCTCGATCGTGTTCCATTACAGCGCTCGTAATTTTTCGGAACGGAGCCCGTGTTTTATTTCGATTGCGCCTCGCGTGACGTAAGCCAACATTTCTCTTACGTCACGCCGCTCAAGCGAGGTTAAAATATGCATATTAATGGACTCCGTTATTGGTATTACGGAACCTCATATTTTTGAAGTTTAAAATGTCCATATGTCAGCGTTTAAATAAAATTGTGAACTGAAAATAGTCGCGTTGAAACAGACGTGGCGTAATAACGTTTCGTGCGATTTTTCAAATCGCTAAAGCGTTCCGTTTAGGAGCCTTTAGAAACAGACAAACAAACATAAGGAAGGACAACATAAACAAACTAAGACTTATATTATAAGATAAATATATCACTAGAGGGGTATCTTCTATCTATGTTTGAGGCCGCAGATTCAAAACGGCCTTGACCCGGTGGCCGCTCAAAATGGCGAAACGATCGAAGTTAAATTGTGTAGCTTGTGGATGTAGCAACTTATTAAAGACCGAAAACAAGGCCGCTGGAATATTATTTCATCGATAAGTTGTTATTTTGTGTCTGCTGTACTTTTTGCAAGGCGTAAGCTTCGAAAAGAAATTAAACAGTCTCGCTTAAGCTTGACTGCGTCCATGAATTTCAACCAATCAAAACGCGTCATTTCAATTTCCATTAACTGCCGAACTCTCGATAAGGTGTTATCTATGATTGTGGCTTCAAATCTGTGCGAAGGGAAGATACGTCATGCTCCCTCTAGCGCTTATAATATATCTCATTGGCGGCAACGGCATATGTAATGTAATGTAATGTAATGTAATGTAATGTAATGTAATGTAATGTAATGTAATGTAATGTAATGTAATGTAATGTAATGTAATGTAACAAGACATTTATAAGCGCCACTTAAGAGTCTCACAGAAGCGCTCAACACGTGGCCATCAAACAGCTGAAAAAGTGCGTCTTTAAGAGTCGAGAGAAAACCATGTAACCACATGCAGCATTAGTGGCACGCACAGATGGCGGAAGTGGTCATAAGCTGCCGCTTAAACTATGGATCCATCCGTTGTTCAATGTTCCTCTACCGAATTAGTGAAGAGGAGGGAGTCTTTGTTATAACACGGAGTTTAACCCACCATTGTTATGTTGTTCAGATGTACGCTGCCACTGCCTGTACTCTGGTAGTGCCAGTCCCCAGCCTGGAGAAAGGAGGAGGGCGACGCTAATCATCTTTATTCGCTCTTTCAGTGTAGTTTTTGTTATGGAACAGCGTCGTTAAACAAAAACTAATACTGCTACTAACTTCTCTTGCTGTATTATGACATGCGAACGGTGACAACCGCAAGATGGCGTCATAACGTTATTTAGGCTCAGGCTAAATTGCACACCTTTAACATGCTTTCAAGTGATCCTATATATAAAGTTCAATAACAGTTTTTAGTAACACAGAGAAGAGTGGCGTCATTGGAAGTTGGAACCTGCCGAAGGGCAGAGAACTTAAAGAAGAAACAGAAACTGTCCGTAATTAAATTCAAATTGTCGGCAACGGCCCTTTGATGTCATATGATGACGTCAAACTTTGAAAATAGCTAAAATTTTTGTGAATTAATATTTGACTCAATATCGTTAGGTAAGATACGGTTAAGTCAAGACGTCACAGTTGACCACAAGATGTCGTTAGACCGTAGAAACAACTTGAGTTAAGTAAAGATCCAGTCTGTGTTAAGCCATCCGATGCTACATAGGCATCCAACACCATGTGAAAAGATTGTATTACGCCTATAGCAACGGTGAAAACTGTTCAAATAATTTCTACCGACGTCAAAGCCTTTGTTACTATAAGATGTCGTTAACCTTCTGTATCCAACTATTTAACTCCGCCACTACACGTACTCTGGTAGTGCTAGTCCAAAGCCTGGATAAAGGAGGGCGACGCTAATCGTCTTTGTACACAATAAAACAACGTTGTTAAACAGGAACTAACCAATCTTTGATAACCTGAAAAATCAAGGTACGGTAAGGTGGACGTCAACGATCCTAACGTCCATAAGAAGTCATCAAACAATGGATATTGTTCACTATTATCCCTAAACATAATGTGGCTGTATGATGAGATTCGTTGCTTCGTATTAGGGATGGGCCGATTATCCGTTCGGTTCGGGCCGGATTTTGCACTAATCGGTATTATTCGGAAACGGTGATCCCAGGCCTTAATATCCGAATAAAAAAAAAGTAATATTTTTGACCAAAAACAATTTATTCTTTCATTATTAAAGATATAGTAACCTGTTTTGGCGATCTCCTGCGGTAATCTTTAATCTTTAATTAATTGAAAGGCCGTGTGAATAATAAAATTGTTATTCGACGTGTCAACAAGATGGCGGACTGTCAGGTTTTTTACTTATGCCACGCGGTTCCATACTTTTAAATGTTAATTTTTTAAATAGTTCATTGCATAAACTCTTGTTGGAATTGCATCTCGCGAGAATATACAAGATTTTGCTTTCATTTCTGTTTTATTAACTTTTCTGATCGGAATCGAAATCGGCGAAAATAGCAGGCCAACTATCCGGAATCGGAAATCGGTAAAAAAAATGCCAATCGGCTGATCCCTACTCTGTATGACCAATGTTAACGGCCATGACCAACACAAAATGTTGTTTAATAATTGATAAAATTTCATACCTTAAGACACCCTTAATGGCAGTTCAACCGGTATATGCAGGCTGCCTCACACAGCTATTTCGCCCTTAACGCCGTCACTGACAGTACCAGTCCCAACTTCCCAAGCCTGGATAAAGGAGAAGGGCGACGCTAATGGTCTTTGCTATCACAGTGCCGTTTACTGAAACTACTACTATTATTTCATCCTTTTAAATTGCCCTTTTTTAATTTCTAGGTTGCGCGGTTTGTCAACCTGAGTGCGTTTTATAATTGAATATATATATATATATACAGGGTGGCTCAAAATAAAATGTCCCACCGGATAAAATCAATTTCTCCGCAACCAATTGAGATTTTTATACCAAACTTTCAGCATTTACAGAGGAATGATTTCTCAACAATCCATGAAAATTTTACAAAATAATTTCCATAACTTCAAAAGTTACAGCTGTTTTAATATTAAATTTTATTTTTTCACATTTCCGAAGAAAAATTGACAGTTATTTACAATTTTCAATGTCAAATAAAATCGTCTTTCATTACGAAATCAGAATCTGTTGAGCAGTTTATCTCAAGGCATGTTCGAAGTGTCCACCCCTAGCTCTCACACAAGCTCGAAGTCTTTTTGTGAAGCTCAGTATGGCCTTGTTGATTGAGTCCTGCGGCAGCTGATTCCATATTAGCTGCAAGACTTTTTCAGCTCGTCAATGTTCTTCGGCTTCGGATGAAATGTCTTGTAACGTTCAAGCATAGCTCCCCAGACGTGATAATCAAGAGGTCTAAGGTCTGGAGAGTTTGGTGGCCATTCATCTTTGCCAATGAATTCACTGCAGTTGGTGGCAATGAAGCCTTGAACCAACCTTGCCGTGTGAGCAGGCGCACCGTCAGTAAAAGATTAACAAATTGAGCGCTTAATATTATTTTAAAATATCTGCAACTATTAACTGTTTGCTTCATAAATTCTTTCTTTACAACTTGTAATGAAGTCATATGACGTCATGATTATTTGGGTGTTACAAAACAATTTCTCTGTGAAAAAATCTTAAAGAAATAACCATTATTGGACCGTTCATCTGCGGAAATTTGAAAAAATAAAATTTAATATTAAAACAGCTGTAACTTTTGAAGTTATGGAAATTATTTAGTAAAATGTTCATGGATTGTTGGAAAATCATTCCTCTGTAAATGGTGAAAGTTTGGTATAAAAATCTCAATTGGTTGCGGAGAAATTGCATTTTATCCGGTGGGACATTTTATTTTGAGCCACCCTGTATATATATATATAAGTTTATTTATTTATTTATTTGTATTCTCAACAATTAGCTAATGGAGCTGTGTTATGCCACACGAACGGTGAAACTGTGCAGAATAATTCCACACCTCTTTTAAGTGTGGTATTCGCCCTATAAGCTAAAGCAGAAGAGCGGTTCTGTATTGTACCGTGGAACAGATAGATACCTATGCGAAGTAATAGTTGAGAACAGTAACTGTTAATGTCCGAAATCCTCAAATAATTTATTCCGACGTGAACGGTATTTGTTGTACAAGCAAATAATGTCATAAGAATTTACGACAGGCTCATTAAATTTAGGGCCGATTGTAAAGCTACTGAATATATAGCATTAGTTTGATCAGTTTTAAAGGTGTCTAAGTTGAAGCTGCGCATTATTCAGGGCTTCACGATATCTTGTGGCTGCCAGTGCCGTTGACGTCGACCCTACCTTGCCTAACACACGATACTAGTTTGAATACCATTTGCATCCCAGAATCCACTCTGAATCTTTCTATACTTACCTCAAAACTGTCCTTTTAAGCCGTGCTGTGGTCGGGAGCGCTCCTGAGTAGTAACCTTGAAGGGGCGCTATATAAAACTTCGTAATGAATGAATGAATGAATTTGGCGTAGTTTATGTTTAACGACGCCATGTCATAACAGAAATGATTAGTGTTCTCTCCTATTGTATGCAGACTTTGGACTGGCTCCATAGTAGTAAACACCGGTCTGCCTCGCGAAATGACTTGATGATACCTTCGTTTCGAACCACCACCTGTGCTCGTCGGGACTTCTCGATTGCGGCGCCACGGATCTGGAACGCTCTTCCGCCGTCTGTGCGTGCTGCACGCGGCTATATGGTTTTCTCTAAACTCTTAAAGACGCATTTTTTCAGCTGTTTGATGGCCACGTGTTGAGCGCTTCTGAGAGACTCTTAAGTGGCGCTTTATAAATGTTTTGTTACATTACATTACATTACATTACATTACCAGTGGCTAGTGATGGTTGAACGCAGCCAATAAATTAGTCATCTATAAATCCAACAGCTTAGCCACATACGAAATCATCAGAGGCTGTTGACGTTATGGCTAAGATTAGTTTTAACAGCTCTTACTGTTAGTGATGAATTATTCCAGAGATAATTTATAACGGTATTAGTTTCTAAGGTATTAGCGACATCTTGCGGCCATGGTCGTTGACGTCGACAGCAAGGATTGTTTTGAACAGTTTAGACCTTTCGCGCAAAAGTGTCTCCATATTAAATACCAGGGAGCACTCAACTGACTATAAATAGCAGCAACTGAGAGAGTTTTAAAGGTGTTTAATAAAGACGTACACTTTCTTATCGTCTGCTGTATAATTGTAAGGTTGCTTGAGCTCTTTCATCTCACAAGTTGATAGTTTCTGTTTAGCGATGTCTTGTCATAACGAATGTGATCATTGTCACCCTCCTCCTTTATCCAGGCTTCGGACTGGCACCACTTGAGTATAATGCAACGGCGGAGTGAACGTCTTTGTAATTAGTACTAATTACCAATTTGAAGGCAAATAGATTCTGTTTAACGTCACTGTGTTTGAACGAATACACTCGGCAGTGATCGTGTTAGTTCTTCGAACATATTATTTTGGTTGGATAGTTGCTGCTTAACGACGCTGTGTCATAAAAAGATGATTTGCGTCACCCTCCTCTTTTCTCCAACCTGGTGACTGGCGATACCACAGTTAGGGTAGAGACGAAAATAAGCTTTTGAAGATACCATATAGTTTTAATAATTTAGTTTAGCGACATCTTTTAACAAATTCAACCTCGACGTTTTACTGGACGCCCATAGAGAAATTACTACTTTGAAGCGCAGGTAAATTTAATATAACGACAGGGAGATCCATTTTTAAGGTGTTTAAATACAGACATTTCATCATTATAATCATGATTATTATTATTGTTATTATTATTATTATTATTATTATTATTATCATTATTATTATTATTATTATTATTATTATTATTATTATTATTATTTATTATTATTATTATTATTATTATTATTATTATTATTATTATTATTATTATTTTTATTATTATTATTATTATTAAGTAAGTAAGTAAGTAAGCATATTCTTTATTCAACCAATTGCATATCCGCATTATTATTATTATTATTATTATTATTATTATTATTATTATTATTATTATTATTATTATTATTATTATTATTATTATTATATTTATTTAGCAATTATGTGCGTTGCTGAGGAAAAATCTCGAATCTAATCGTAATAATGTTCTTAGAATTATATATTAATTATGCTGTTTCCATACAATGTTCGTTCTAAGGGCCAGCCTGGTTTCTAACTAGCTCTTTCATGTTGTTGCACTTTAAAATCTGTGTGGATGATCTCCAGGCAGTTCGGCGGGTGCGCTAGTAATGTCCAAGTGCCATGGATGATTTTTGGCGGCGGCATTCACCCTGGAGTCTCTGATTGAGGATCGTCTGGTTTCAACTTTCAACACGAGCAGGAAATGAGTTAATATTTCTGTGTGAGTGGGGGGGGGGGGTATCTCAGTTTTCAGTATCGTTCATTCGCCGGCGATCGTGCTTATTGTTAAGTAGGCAGTGATCGAAACGCAGTCTGGAGATAGTAACTTTCTTGTCACGGTATCCATCCTTGTATTTGGCCGAACGATACACTTCTGATTGAATTTATTTCTCGGTAGAAAGATCCGGTGTTTGAGGTCACTGTCTTGTTCTTTCTGCCATTTTTCGGAGAAAGTGGTCACGATAGATAGTTTGCGCTTCTCTGGTCTGATCGCAAGTTGTATATAGTGTCAGCCTGTTGAGACCGTTTGACTGGATTGACAAGCACTAGATGGAAGCAGATTTTAAGGACATCTTATGGCAACAAAGGCCTTTTACATCGTGTATTGTATTGTATTGTATTTGAACACTTGTTATAGCGCCCCACCCAGATTTCCCATTCAGAGGCGCTCCCGACTACTGCGCGAACGCTGAGTCGGAGTTTCACGCCGAAGCGCATGAGCAATTGCGAGTGAAGGACTTGCCCAGGGTCCCTACGCGGCGACTTTGAGGTGGATCCGAACCCGCAACCCTCCAGCTGCAAGGCACCGAACATACCCCTACACCACCGCGCCCCAGTTGTATTGTGATGTGTTGTATTGTGTGTTGTATTGTACTCCACGTTTATAATGCGACCGAGCCACCCGCAGTAAAGATCCGAGAAATTAATCTCTGATAATCCGACCCGACCGGGAAGCGAACCCGGGGCGCCGGCGCGGAGAGCGGGCACCAACCCACTCGGCCACTCAGGATCCTTATGGTGTGGTATTATAGCCCTCATGCATCCCAATATTTGCAGAATACATGGCCATGCTCCTGCTTTCTCTTATAAGGTGAACCTCATACTAAAAGAGGTGTGTAATTATTTTTGAACAGTCTCACCGTTATCAGACTCATGGTATAATCAATTTGAACTCTTTCGTATTAAAAGCTATTTGATTTATTTAATCCAAGGTTTAACGTAGTCGTATGACATCAAAAGTCATTAACGATAATTTGAACCATATACAGTAGTAGTCGTTAATGCTGGTTTTATAACGTTTATTTAACGACGCCACAATATCGACGATGATTTGCGTAGTCGTTAATGCATTGTGTAACGACAGCTTATAGCTACAATGGCCGCTGACGTTCAGCTCATTTTCAGATATATTTTGTCCATCAATTTCGTTTAGTTCTTTCGCCGTTGCCTTTAATATGTCCATGAGGTTAGTGAGGGGACCCTATCAGGTTATCAGTATAATATGGACTGTAGCGAAAATTTAATTTATAGTATTAGAAGGACACGATTTAAAGGTATCGTAAAACTAGAAATTGCCCCAGGATAAAGGTTTTAAAGGTGTCGTGCACCGATAAGCAGTTTCTTTTGGTTTCTACTGTTTAGCTGCATCTACAGTAGTTGTTTATAATATTCGTAATCTCAAATTAGTTATGGTCGTGGAAACCAGATTATAAACAGACGCTTAGTCAAAACAGACTCGAAAGACAGCAAGCGTTAGGTTCGGCTCCAGGTCAATATCCAAGGAGCAGGCAGGCAGATAGACAACAAGATGACTACGGTGAATGGTGTTTGGAAGTAATAATAATAATAATAATATCTTTTCTTTAATAAGCGCCTGACAAACGCACTGCGCTGTACATTTACATGTTATGCAATTTAAATCTTAACTACTAACAGAACAGACAGCTTGCAATACAACGGCGCTAATAGCAGCCTACAAACATATCCGCCCAACGGGGGCTCGAACTCGGTACCTCTCGGTCTGTATGCCAGATGTGATCCAATGCGCCACGGCATTGGAGAGGAGACAGAGGTAAAGAGGAAAGGGAAAAATCCGGATATGAATCTGGATCTTGTTACAGCCGTTCATGTCGATTTTGCCTCAACCTACAAAATCTGAGAGTGACCTGTGACTTTTTGAACAGTCTCATAATTCTCAGTCTCAGTCTCATAGTCTCATAAGAGTAACCTGTGACCTACGTGTAGAGCCAACCAATGGATTCCCGTCGACAGTTGACAGATATAGCATGGATGTTCAGAGTCTCTTGACCAAGTTGCATTGATATGATGGAGAGACGACAGGTGACAGCGCCCGCAGGACACGACGATGCTGTCGTCGAGCAGTCCCTCATTGGTAGAAGATGACGCACGTTAGGCTACCCTGTATTCAATGAGACGCCAGGTGTACGTAAGAAATAATGTTGAAAGCAAAAATCGTAATGAAGATTCCCAATGCACAATAGAATCTCAATCTAGCTATTCAAATTTTAAAACGACATCAGCCACAAATGCACAATACATGTAATTATAAATATGACATTGGATTCTTATTCTACTTTTGAAATTTTATCGTGATTAATTATTTATTAATCTTCATTTTAATGACATCTTATGGCAACATCTGCCGTTATCGCGCAGTGTCAGAAGACAACATACGATTAGTTAGTTAGTTGTTTAACGACACTATGTCATAACAGAGATTATTAGCGTCGCCCTCCTTCTTTCTCCAGGCTTAGGACTGGCACTGTCAGAGTACGAACAGTGGCGGAGTTTGCATTGGTTTAAGAATATCTTACGCCACCAGAGGTGTTGATATCGATAGGTATTGTTGAACCAGCAAATAATTGGATTTTTAGAGTCTACTTGTGAATAAGTAACAATTATTGAAAGTCTTTTAAAGGTGTCTAACTAGAGCATAATATTACCTTTTTTGCTTTTGTCGATTAGTTGCTGTTTAGCGCCACTCTGTCATAGGAAAGCTTAGTATCGAAGCCTCATTTTTTTGTGCTTGGCTTGGTAGGCCTACTAATAGAATAAGTACTGTGGCGTGAGCTCCGCACCCACATTCTAAACGAATTCACTTAATATGAACAACTGAACATCATGCATGTATCCTTAATTGGTTCTCTCATTCAGCATTTTCGCTCTTCACTTGTAACGATTAAGTTCAGTAAATGTGTACTAGAGTTGTTCAGGTATTGATTAGTTAAGTAATAATTAAGTTTAACAATAATATTGATTATTTACAGTGTATCTTAGTTGGCATAAGTACTTCATGTACTACTAATTATCCCTAGGTGGCCCTTACTGGCGGGACCTTTGGCCCCTTACTTATGGGTCGCCTGAGTGACCTTAAATTCGACTATGCCAATCTGCTGAATTGCTGTTACTTGTTTGGTTACCGAATAAATAAATAAATTCAACGAAAATTAATGGTTAACGACGCTGCGTAATGACAAAGATAATTTTCGACGCCCTCCCCATTTATCTCGTCTTGAGACTGCCACCACTCGAGTATAAGGGGGAGTGAAAGAAATTTTTATTGTAAGTGTCAATTTATATAGCGCCTATGTTAAGGCAAATAGCTTCTATTTAATGACGCCGTGTCATGACGTTGTTGATTATCGTCGCCCTCCTCCTTGATCCAGGCTTTGGACGGGCACCACTTGAGAATAATACAAAAGCGGAGTGAATGGTATTATTGTAATTATAAGTGTCTTTTATATAATGCCTATCTTAAAGCAAATAGTTTCTGTTTAACGTCGATGTATTTGAACGAGTACCCACACGGCATTTAGACACCTTTAAAACGCAACTAAGTAGTTAAATATCATGTTTTTTAAATATAATAATTAAAGATATTTCGCCAAGCTCTCAGTAATACTTTAGTTTTTAGTCTTTATGAAGTTTTCACCATCCAGCCACAGAAATCTAATCGAATAATCAATCCTCTTATCCGAGTCTTTTCCGACCAATGGTCATCATCTCAAATTCTCCCACCGATCTATGCACTAGACTGAGCCTCGACTATGGAACGACCTCCCTCTCGAATTCCGTAAATTGTTGGTTCTTCCATCTGTGCTGCAGGTCACCATCATCATCTGTCTCCTCTATCCAGTGGCGTAACCAGGTCTTCCATAAAATTACGCAGTTTTGAAGAACTCTGAGGGGAGGGGTCTGGGGAGGGGGCTGTGCCCTCTCCCCAGGGTAAGAAAAATTTTCATTTAGGGGTTTGTAATGGTGCATTTTGGAGACCAACTTTTGATTCAAAGTAATAACATTTTACATAAGTTCTTTGGAAAATTATAATTATAATTTCATAATTTGATTTTTAAAATGGGTTAAGCTGCAAAGTCCCAGCAACCAACGTAGACTGGAAACAGACAGACTCATCAAAGCAATTAACTAAAGCATAAGAAAATAAATTTATTTGTTGGTTTGTATTGGTCCATTTTGGAGACAATCTTTTTGGTTAAAAGTAATAACATTTTACATCAGCTCTTTGGCAAATTATGTTCATTCATTCATTACAGAGATTTACATAGCGCCCCTTCAAGATTATCTACTTAGGAGCGCACCCGACCCAACTCCGAAGTCCGAACAGTCTTGAAGTTAGAATAGAACGTGATCTGAAGGGCTCTCGGCATTAGGCGTAGTGCCAAAGGAAGCCCATTTCAGATTGCAGGCCAGCAACAGAAAAAGCACGGCGCTGCAGAATAGAAGTCCGCGACCGGGAGACAAGAACCTCAGCCTGCCTAGAAGAGCGAGGAGAACCACGGTGCTGGATGCTGAGGGTGGTGCTCCTGTAGATAAACAGAGACCACATCAGCGCCAGACCAACGAAGAGATCCGGTAAGCGATCCACTGTGGGAAAGGAAGCCAATGCAAGACATCCCGCATATAGTCAGTAACATGGCGGAATCTTGGGATGCAACCAATATAGCGTGCCGCCGAGCATAAGATCCGAACCAAGCACCCAACCCGAGTCGCCGGAAAACCCACGCAGAGGGCGCTGCAATAATCAAGACGGGAAACAACAAAGAAGTGGATAAGCATTAGGCAGCATTAAAGGTTAAGGAACGGAAGACCTCTCTAAGCTGACGCAGCTGGTATAGTGGTATACACAATCGCGGCATAGCAGGCTGATATGCCGCGTGAACGTTAGTTCTTGGTCTAATGTGAAACCAAGGTCCCGGACAAAGGATGAGAAAGCAATGGCGTACGGAGCTGAAATGCCGCCCGGGGCTTACGGCCCAATGCTGCCCTTGGCCACTTAATTTTGGATACTGTTATTTTCTCTAAGAGATTGCAGTTTTCATGACGATCGTCGATCTCATTACATACACGCCTGTAATTTTATCCTATAAAGTTGATAGCCTGCCTGGATTTATCAATTAATTAATTTCTTTGCCACTGTGAGAAAGTAATCTGCGGGAACTCCTGGGCAAGGGCCTTCAAATCAATTTTGGCGAGCTGCTGGCGCGTGCCAAGCCAAATGAACTGGGTCTTAGATTGAAGTAATAAGCCGCAGGCGAAATGGAGGACATCCAGGCCTCGAGGTAACATTGACTTCGTACCTTGAACCGTCCTTCTGAAACAATTTTCCATTAAATACACAGACAGACGAAGGAACACCCGCATAAGTCTCTTGGTTCAGCACAGAGCAAGGCTCAGCAAGAGGCCAGAGGAGGACCAGTATCAGCAGTATAAATAATATAATTAGAGAAGAGGGCCCAGCACAGATTCATGGGGCAGGCCAAACGGGACAGGAACACATGGAGTCCTAGTAGACGCGTAGACTGCAGAGAAGGAACGGTGATGGAGGTAGGAAACAATCCAGTCAAGAAAGTTACCAGAAAGGCTGGAACGGGGTAGATAGGCGCCTAAGAATGATAATATATCGTGATCGACGATTGTCCAAACGCCGTGCTGACAGCAAATAATGCTAAGAGGATACCTGTGACCTATCAATAGCCCCATAGATATCAGAGAGGAGGCGAACTAACAGGGTCTCCGTGAAGTGGCCCTTACGAAACCCAGATTGAAAAGTCGGTAGCAAATTGTCTTATCAAGATACCTTAAGCATAGAAAACAGGTAGGCTAAAACTCCGTCACTGCTTTTTGCTCGTGTGATGCTAGTCCGAATGCCAGATTAGTTTTTACGCGATTTTTGTTAATGTTGTTTATATAAACAACATTAACAAAAATCGTAAAAACTAATCGTCTGAAATATTGATATCCTTTGAACATTATAATGAAGAAACGGCGGAACATGAGCAGTACGTCGCATTAAAAAAATATGATGTGTCATGTATAGCCTGCATCAGCGTGTATTTACCGAGATTCGTTGTCTGACTTTTCTCTGGATAGTTTCAAGCTCCAAATTCTCCCCATCTCACTAATTTTAAATATGCGCACTTCTGCAACCAACCCATCTGTATATTAATTTGTGTAATTAATTTGCACATGTAAGGAAACACGTTATAGGCCTACGCAATTCTTGAATGCGTCAAACAATTGTTTATTAGTAAGTTCTTATTAGTGGTTTCTGTGACAGTGTATCATAACTGTGATAATTAACGTTTTCCGTCAGAGTGGTGGTGGTTTTTCTGTTTAACGACTAGCTGTGTGGTAACAAAGACCATTAGCGTCGCCGCTCCTCCTTTTTCCAGGCTTGGGACTGGCACTGTTCCGTCAGAGTGCGAGCGAAATTAAGATATATAGCTTTGGTTAAGTATGATTATGAGGTGTTCAATCTCTTTTTCGTCTTCGCCTTCTTCGTCGTCGTTGACAGTTGGGCGTCCAGTTGGCCTTAGTACTGTACCAGGTTCTGTCTGGTTGGATCCATTTCTGTTTCTTCCTCTATGGTCGTGTCATTCGAAGGCTGCTTATCAGATGACGACGTTCCTTCCCCGATCATCTTGCCTCTGGAGCTCTCGTCATTACAAAGGCTGTAAAATATATTCAATCTTCTGTTTTTGTCTTTACGACTAATCATTTTCTTAACAGTAAATCGCCCAGGAACTCACGATCGTTCATATACCGTACCAACGGAATTGGCACTCACTCGCTCAGATGCCATAATTCTTCTAATTACAGAAGGCGGCTGAGTCTCTCAAGTGAGTCAAGTCTACCATTAGTTTCTTTGTATATGCCGAATCAGTCTCGCGATCATATCGAGATACTATCTAATTTTCATTACACCAAACGCTCGAATAATATTCATACAAGAACATATAAATATAATCCGAATTGTTTACGAAAAAACGCCTAAATATATAGCTTTTATTAAATATGTTTCTGAGGTGTCTAATCTCAACTGCTCTTTCATCGTACTATTATTATTTAGCGACATCTTTCGGCTGCCAGGAAATTGACGTAGACTTTAATTTAGTTTGCCCTACTTTACGATGAATAGAAGGTGCTATTGGGGTGTATGTGTGACAGTGTGTGGTAGAGGGGTAACCTTCTGTGTTTTAGACTTTTATTCCGTCTCGCGCATACCACTGCGTATAGACCTACTGCCTGGACGTTTGTTTTTAATAATCTTTAATAATCTTTACTTTATTGAAGCGCCTGTCAAACGCACTGCGCTGTACTTTTACATGTTATGCAATTTTAAATCTTAACTACTAACAGAACAGACAGCCTGCAATACACAGAGGCGCTAATAGCAGCCTACAAAGCATATCCGCCCAACGGAGGGCTCGAACTCGGTACCTCTCGGTCTCTGTGCCAGATGTTATCCAATGCGCTATCGGGCCCCCTGTAACTATTTGTCTTCGTGTTTCGCACTGTGCCAATTGCCTTGTGTGTTAATCCACACGTAGGGTAGGCCCTATATATTCGCAGGTTTCCTGAACAATTCTGGGGTCGTTTGGGGTATCAAAAGCCTTGTTACAATACTCCCTTTGCCTCTGTTTCATACCAGCATAGCTAGGCTACGACATCAGACACAATGACGGTTCGGGTATTGTTGACAAATTGGTTCGAAGTCAACTAGTGACATAATCATTAATATAATTATAGCCTATATTTAATACGCAATATTTAACTGGCTTAATTACAGCGATTCGTTATCATGTTATTTCAGTTATAACTTATGATTGTTTGTATAAGCTAACATCACATTCGGTCAATTTTTATTTATTTCACCACAGTTTAACGTCGTCTTATCGACATCAAAGGCCGTTGACGACAATACAGAAAATATACAATACAATCAGAACAAGAAACTTATAGCATCCGAACAACACCATTAAAGGTGTCGAAACAGAGACTTACAATTTCACTAATATTCAATATTTTTCCAACATAAAGTATTTAATCTCATACTGTCTGTGATCATTATGTCCTGACAGCTTTCATTAACTAACAAAGCATACATGTATTATAACTGATTAAGGTATTTCCTTTAAACTGTTCATGTACATTAATAACAAGCCATACCATTATGCAATATTGAAGAACTAAAGTTGAATGATAGTATTATTGTAATATGAATATTCATTAACCAATAAGTAATGTTTATAATTTCCAACATCGGGTTCTTATTATTATGACAAAACATATTTTAAACAAAATCAACAGTCGAAAAGAAGTCGTCCATGGATATTTCGGCAAACAGCATTGCAACACAGTACTGCAATATATGCAACACAGCAGGCACTCCGATACAGCAACCAAACCAAACCATTTGTAATATATAATACTGTAAAACCAAAGTTGAATAATAGTAACCAGCGTTGCAACCAACATTGCACAATAGTAATATGGCAATATAGATATTCATTAACCAATAATTAATATTAATAATTTTCCAACATCAGAATTTTATTATAAATGTTATATGACATAACATATTTAAAAATTAACAATTGAAAGATGTTATCTATGAGTGTTTCAGTAACCAAAATGTACACATACAACCTAAATTAAAGTATAATATTCCAGTTACAACTTGTGAATCACAATAATGCATTATATACTTCAAAATTATAAAAGTGTATTAATAAAAGACTAATTAAATATTTATAGTTATAACTAAGAAAAACAACTATTCACAGGAACAAACTTAAAATATTGGATTACATTCGGTCAATCGGGTACGCGCACTTTACATATAGCGTAGAATCTAAACGTTTCAAAGGTGTCTAAATATTGTATTTGTACAAACTCGAGCCTATAATTATCGATCTTAATATGCATATGCCAGCTCAAATTTCTAATATTATGTCTATAATGGCCAATACTAATCAAAGACTATTCGTTATAAAAAGGCATTCAAACGGTTTATGTGATACCTGTCAAGTCAAGGAGACAATTCATCACCTCTTGATTGACTGTGTAAAAGAAGATATTTCAGAATTACTTAGAAATAAATGTCAATTATATAAACACGAAATTTCCATTAAAACCCTTATGACGGTAAATTTATTTCAAAATGAAGTGTATAGGTTAGTTAAGATAATCAATAAAGGTAAAATTTTGTAATTGGATATTTTAAGTTTGTTCCTGTGAATAGTTGTATTTCTTAGTTATAACTATAAATATTTAATTAGTCTTTTATTAATACACTTTTATAATTTTGAAGTAAATAATGCATTATTGTGATTCACAAGTTGTAACTGGAATATTATACTTTAATTTAGGTTGTATGTGTACATTTTGGTTACTGAAACACTCATAGATAACATCTTTCAATTGTTAATTTTTAAATATGTTATGTCATATAACATTTATAATAAAATTCTGATGTTGGAAAATTATTAATATTAATTATTGGTTAATGAATATCTATATTGCCATATTACTATTGTGCAATGTTGGTTGCAACGCTGGTTACTATTATTCAACTTTGGTTTTACAGTATTATATATTACAAATGGTTTGGTTTGGTTGCTGTATCGGAGTGCCTGCTGTGTTGCATAATATTGCAGTACTGTGTTACAATGCTGTTTGCCGAAATATCCATGGACGACTTCTTTTCGACTGTTGATTTTTGTTTAAAATATGTTTTGTCATAATAATAAGAACCCGATGTTGGAAAATTATAAACATTACTTATTGGTTAATGAATATTCATATTACAATATTACTATCATTCAACTTTAGTTCTTCAATATTGCATAATGGTATGGCTTGGTTAATGTACATGAACAGTTTAAAGGAATACCTTAATCAGTTATAATACATGTATGCTTTGTTAGTTAATGAAATTTGTCAGGACATAATGATCACAGACAGTATGAGATTAAATACTTTATGTTGGAAAAATATTGAATATTAGTGAAATTGTAAAGCTCTGTTTCGACACCTTTAATGGTGTTGTTCGGATGCTATAAGTTTCTTGTTCTGATTGTATTGCATATTTTCTGTATTGTCGTCAACGGCCTTTGATGTCATAAGACGACGTTAAACTGTGGTGAAATAAATAATAATGCCAGCTCTAAATCAACCACTTCCAACTTAGTGGCTCCCGCCCGAAACCTGGAATCCCTAGATAAATAAGGATAGGAGATTATCATTGTTGCTTTAAGACACAGCGTCGTTACGGAGAAAAAACTACAATTGTCGAGTTTTGTAACACGCCGAATTCAATTACGTAAATTGCCCTGACAGCCAAGAAATGGCGTTAAACACTGGAACGAAAATGCTAAATTTAAACACCCGAAAAACATCATCAATAGACGTTATATAGTGCAATCGACCTGAGACGCCAGCTGTATTATGCAAAAACTAATCTTTGTCGGCGGAAACGGCCTATGTTGTCATAAGCTGCCGTTAAACTGTGGACACATGTCATAAGTCATCATCTTCGGTCGCCGATGGCCTATGTTCTAATAAGATGTCGTTAAACTCTGGATCCTATCATTCAACGACGGATATTAAGTAGATTGATAAATGGACAGATGCATGGTGAATGGATGGGTGAATGACAAGTGCTCATACATACATACATGCATATGCATACATGCATACATACATACATACATACATACATACATACATACATACATACATACATACATACATACATACATACATACATACATACATACATACATACATTGCGCATGCGCTTCGGCGTGAAACCCCGATTCAGTGTCCGCGTTGTAGTCGGGAGCGCCTCTGAGTAGAAATATTGAAGGGGCGCTATAACAAGTGACCTTAATAATAAATAAATAAATAAATAAATAAATACATACATACATACATACATACATACATACATACATACATACATACATACATACATCGCCTCTGAGTAGGTTTCTTGAAGAGGCGCTATATAAATTCTCGGAATGAATGAATACATACATACATACATACATACATGCATTCATGCATACTTGTTCTCAGACGATTCTGGCTGATTTACACCGGTGACGTACCGCTTAATTTCTAGTTAGACATCATCTTGTTCTTGCGTAAAATTCCTGCAGCATCGCTAGGATGTACGGCAGTCTTTATCTCCTTTTCGACAACGGTAGCCGGACACTACATCACCTTGCCTTTTTGCGAATCGACCTTCTCCAGGCTCAATTTCGTTAGTCACTGGAAGGTTTCACGTCATTTGGGGGGGCCTATAGCGCATTGGATAACACGCTGGCATAGAGAGCGAGAAGTACCGAGTTCGATCCCGTAGGCGGACGTGCTTTGTAGGCTGCTATTAGCGCCGTGTATTGCAGGCTGTCTGTTCTGTTAGTAGTTAAGATTTATGTCTTCTATCATTTGTGTTCTTGTTAATTGTTTCAATTGCATAACTGTACACTGTAACCGGTTGCGGTTTGTCAACCGGATTGTTGCAATAAACGAAAAAAATATTATTATTATTTTTATTAGAACAGTTTTAAGCAGCGCTCTTCCATTTCCAATAAAAGGGTCGAACAACAAAACGGCTTTAATTGACTAGAACGTTATTTCAAAGACGTATACGAATCTAAGTCATATTGAAACAATTTCGCTCTTAACCCTATTATTATAGGCCTTAGAATGCTAATTGTTTTAATTTGCCCTTTTTGTCGTCCTTTTGATAAGCCCCGATTATAGATCCCTACGCTCTTTTGTCGACGCTCTTTTGTTGGCGCTCTTTTGTCGGCGTGCCGACGGATGTTTTGACGGACGGACATACTTCCGACGTATACAGTTTAACAACATAATATGTTGTTAAAAATATTACCTTAAGGCTGAGTCAGTTAACGTCCAATATTAAAAATCTTGTACAGTTAACATTGTAGCATAGGGTTCGATAGAGTGGCGCTTTGCAGTCGGTTTTCTATTCATAGTGTCTGCTGACCACGTTTTACAGGTGTCTAAATGTAGCTTTGGATTGTTTATCGAGACTTCGGACTAGCACCGCCGGACTATAATGCAGTGACGAAGTTTTACAAGAGCTTTTATTCCTTCAGTTTAATGACATCTCACAGCAACATTGGACGATGACGTCCAGCCACGCGTATATACATTAAACATTGCACAAACAGCATGCATAGTAACCAAATGGGTACCTAATATACATTGTTCTTTTAAATTTAAACTATGAAAGTAGCTAACAAATTTGAAACTTACTTTCAATAACTGGCGCAGTATGAATGAACAGCGCTTACTGGAATACTTTCATCAGCATTTTTCATTTCCAAATGTGTGAGTTTTATCCATAATACAGATAGACAAACTCTAACAAGAAGGCTGACAAACATATTCAACAAACGCATTAAAGAAACGGCCGAACACGTACAGAACGCGTCATATTCATGAATAACTGAATTATTTACTTACTTACTTTATGCATCAAAGTTTAGGCTTAATAGCGAATAATAGTATTATTGTATACTTCAATGGCTTTATTACAACGATTATTTATGGCATTATTTCTCGGTGCTTCTCCTAGACATGGTACATTGAACGCAATTATAACCATAACCACGCTTTTTTATTGAAACCAGTTTAACAAAACGTTTAACAAGAGAAAAAACAATGATGATGTTGGTTCAAAGGGGGAGTCCTAAAAGGGCCTAAGCCCCGCTGACAAGGGTCACCCTAAAGTAAAGTAATGCTAGTAATAAGGTGGTCGGGAAATATCTATAAGTCTCTGTTTTAAAAGACAGGGAACAAAGGATGAGTTATTAAAGAACAAATCTTAACTAGTTAACTAACGTGCACACAGAATAAACTTAAATAACCGGAGAGAAGAGATACACGCGTAGTTGGCTTTTAAACAAAAGGAAACTATGGACGTTTCTGAGTTGGAGCGGGAGACCATTCCATAATGCAGGGCCAGCGTTTTTTAGAGAGAATTTTCGTGTGTTGGTGCGAGTGGAGATCCCTCTGTAGTTTGCAGCAGATCTTACTTCGTAACGGTGGATTTCTGAGGTTGAGTGAAAATAACCATCAAAAGTCGGTGGCAGCGCATGTGACCTATATTTAAACATGAACTCACAGATTTGGATAATTTTAATCTGCTCAGGTTTTGGAATTTTAAATTTATGGAAAATTTGAGCGGTGGACTCATAAGCAGACGACCCTGAGATTATTCTAACAGCTTTATTTTGCAGAAGGACAAGTCTTTTTAGTCTAGAGGCATAATTGGAAGCCCAGACCATATTGCAATATGACAAGTAGGGATGAACGAGTGAATAGTACAGATTTAACCGTAAGCGGATAGGTATTATATACGCGATACGTGATAATATACCCACGTTTTTTGAGATCTTAGAGGCTATGTGAGATATATGAATATTCCAGGTTAGGTGTTCATCCAAGTGGACTCCTAGAAACTTAACCGATATTACTTGGGGAATTAGAAAGTTGCCAACTTGAATTACGCCCTGTAAGGAAGGAGTTTTTTTCCTATGTGAGCAAAAAAGAATGTAGCTAGTTTTACTTAAATTTAATGATAACTTGTTACTTTGAAACCAATCTGCAATTTTTTTTAGTTCCTGGTTCGCTAGTTGGAACAAACCTTCGTAAGTTTTGTCAGAGATAAATACATTAGAGTCATCGGCGAAAAGTATAAAATCTACAAGATTTGAAGCATTTGGAAGGTCATTGATAAATAACAAAAAGAGTCAGAGGACCAAGTTTAAATATTTTTATTTTATATAATTGCGCCTTTATCGTCTTATGGATAAACAAGGCAGTTATACAAATCGTCTTATTATTATTATTATTATTATTATTATTATTATTATTATTATTATTATTATTATTATTATTATTATTATTATTATTATTATTATTATTATTATTATTATTATTATTATTATTATTATTATTTTTTTTTTTTTTTTTTTTTTTTAGAAACTAACTGAAGAGTAAAACCATTCTGGAACTAACAAGCCTCATCCCCACTGAAGTCCAAAAACGTGCCCCTAAAAGCCACGGCATTATATCGCTGAGTGCAGATGGAAAGGCGCTGGAAAAGGTGGTTTTTCTCAAGGGGCTCGCCAGAAATTGCAGATATACGGCGGCCCACCTCAGCAATAAAATCAAAGCCCGACCGATTGATTGGTCCCAATGATTCAAAAGCAATGGGCACAAATGTGTGTGATGAAGGTAGGCCTGAATATTTTGCCTCTTTACGACCGGGCTTTATTATTATTATTATTTTTTTTTGTTGAAATGAAAAATTGCTATAAGGAGCAGGAAATTTGTCTCGAGGGTCAGGCCTCGTCTTCGGGGTTTGCAGGAAAAGTGCCGTTGAATGCGACCAAGTTATAGCGTTGGACGCAAACAGACAGACGTTGGAAAAGAAATGATGTCTCGCGTCTGTCGCCACCAGTGAAAGACATACGACGGCCTAGTTCACTAATGAAGTCCAGAGCCGAAGGATTGAACGGGCCCAAAGTCTCGATGGCCACGGGCTGAAACAGATGAGATGTAGGAAGCCTCTGGTACTTCTGGATCTTACGGTTGGCCGCCTGCACTGAAGCGGGCCCGACCGAGCCGGCTGCGATGTAAGAGGCCGCACAAGTGTGGACGACCGTTGCGTCCCAAGCCAGGTATTATTATTATTATTATTATTATTATTATTATTATTATTATTATTATTATTATTATGATTATTATTATTATTATTATTATTATTATTATTATTATTATTATTATTATTATTATTATTATTATTATTATTATTATTACACAAATTTATTTCTTCATAAAGACAACAAACGTATGTACAGACTGATTAAAAGTAACTGTTATTATTATTATTATTATTATTATTATTATTATTATTATTATTATTATTATTATTATTATTATTATTATTATTATTATTATTATTATTATTACGTCGATCAGACATTACGAAGCTTTGAAACCGATCGAGATTCTCTCTGGAGAAAATTGGCTCAGGCCTTTCTTTTAAGATGAAACGAAAAGCTTGCCGCTGTGGATTTATTACGTTGCGCTGTTCCCCCGCCAATAGCATGTTACACGGGATAATGATAACGCTTTGTTTCCGTGCAAGTTACGTGAAAGGAAGTGAAGTTCTTTTATTTCTGCTAGACTAAAGTGTAGAGGGAGATTTTCGTTAATTTGCACTTTTGAAGTTCAAGGGGCCGTGATTGGCATTTCTTTTAGTCTGTACGTATTTGTGTAAAATTTAAGGTATAATGTAAATGTACATTCACCTGACGTCACCGGTACCTTTTCACCATCAAACAGGGATAATCTTACAGGAACAAGGATTCGAACCTCTAACCAAGCAGTCTGTAGTTGCGTCTAGACTGAGAGGCTGAGAAACCTGCAGGAACAAGTCAACAAAAATACGTGAAGCATTACAGAAATTCACCTTTATTCTTTAAAAAGTTCGACAACTGACATATTCATTACGTCCAAAATAACAGTTCATTCTCCAAAGCAATAATAGTACTATATCTATAGAACTAACAGTTCACAACTCAGTGCCCTAGTTTCCTATAAACTGCTACTGACGATATTCCGCAGAATTAACTGGACTGATGGTAAGCCTGGTCTCACAGTTTTATACAAAGGAGTTCGTTTCATAATCTTCATGATATTCAGTTACACCATTTAAGGATTGCTACCGTTGCCTTAGTAGACGATTAGGCCTACCAATCCAAAAAGACAATAATCCGCAGATTTTACGAGAATTTAATTGCAGTTAAATCCCGATCGCCTATAAAATATCCCTTTCTGGCTGAAAACGTGTAGTTCCTGTACGTTGTGTTGAAATTAGCATTTGAATGAATGCAATAATGCTTTAATGATTTGTTCTAGTCATTCAACTAATAGGTCCGTATCAAATGTCTTATTATTATAGCATCAGTTAACACCTCTTTAAGGGTGTTTAAAGAGCGCGCGTATCGACAATCGTGTCCTATGCTTATAATAGCTTCGGTGGGCAAGTTTTAAAGACAGCGCTCTAACCAACCTGCAGTAGTACCTCAGTGTTGACCGACAGCTTGTGGCTGCTTTGGCCGTTGACGTCTGTAACAATTTAACGACGAGAATAGACTAAAAGCAACTGGGAAACCAATGCAGAACGTCGTTAAAATGTTAGAGTCCAAATGCAGTGACAACAGTCAACCATTCTAAAATCCTGTTGTATACTGATTGATGACAAGACTTCTTGAGTTTCCTGTTGTATGTGTGATTTCTCTTCTGCAGAGATATTCTTGCTCAGCGACACATCACCGAAATTCGAAGAACGAGATATCGATTGGTCGTTTTCAATTGTTCTCCCCATTTAAGATTTATTTGCGCAAATTTTTTTAGATTAAAATGAATCCACAGAATTAATAACGTTTCCAAAACTCGCTTTCCGATTATAAGGTGATTTTATACAGAAAATAAACTGCTGCTGTTAAAACAAACTACCCAACGATTCATGTCAAATGATCTTATTGATGTTTCTCAGTTTGATATTTATATAGGATAAGTTATTTACGTTTTAAAGGTGTCGAAATGTAACTTTCTATTGTTTAGTGCCAAACTATATGATGTGCCTGTTAGATATGTTGACGTTGAACTCACCTTACCAGTACCCCCGGTATTTTAAATCAACGTTTTATTAAACTTATTTGATAATAATTGTAGTTTATTTAGTTAAAAGATGCCGTGTTTAAACTAGGATGCCGAGGTTGCGAGTTTCTGTTTAACTATGTGTCGTCAGAATAAAGAATATAATTAGCGTCGCCCTCCTACTTTATCTAAGCTTCAGACTGGCATCCCCCGAGTTAAAGGCAGTGGCAGAATTTCACTTGGTTTTTAATCTTCAGTTTAGCAATATCTTATGGCAGCCTCGGCCGTTAACATCATATCAGTTACATCTTTCATTGACAATTGCTCAAATAGCCTGCAGAGTAACCTGAAAGAAGGTAGCTAATATATTTGCAAATGGTCTTTTAAAACTATGCAAATAAGTGTTATATGTTTGAAACTCAGTTTCATTAAATTGAAACACTTCTAATATAATTTAAAACGTGTCTTTAAATTGAAGTTTAAAAAAAGTTAAACTTAGATACTGCTTTTACTCGGCAGTTATGCTAATCCAAACCCTAAATAAAGTATACAAACATTAAGAAGAACCGTAGTTTGAAATACAACTATCATATGAACATATATGGCAACGGCGGTGTATGCACAGAACGTAAAATATTTGTGAATAATCATTGTGTGGCCTAGCTAGGCCAAAACATCGGCGTATATTTACAGCGATTCGTTGTCTCTCTATGGTATCACGCCTCTAATTGTACCCATCCGTCTAAATTCGAAGTATGCGCATTTCAGCAAGCAATCAACTCTGTTTATCCTAATTATATTAATTTGCGCAGTCAATTTGCATAGGTAAGGGAAAGCGCTTTATTTAATGGGTGCTCTGCTTAAATTATTGTTTACAAACTGGACGCACGTATATATAGCTTTGGTTAAATATGTTTTTGAGGTGTTTAATCTCAACTGCTCCTGCATTAGGCCTACTGTATTATTGCTTCGGTTGTCAGTAAGTTGGCGTCGACCTTCATTTAATTGCCTTTATACTTTACGAGGAATATATAACTGTTGGGTTATGTGTGAGAGTGTGTGGGGACTGGGGAGGACCGTATGTATTTTAGTCTATCTTGTGCATACTACTGTATATAGAGATACTGCTTGGATGTTTATTTATCACCGTCTGTCGTGATAGACAGACGTGTCTATCACGACAGACGGGTGTCTGTACTCTGTCGTGATAGACACAGTGATAGACTGTCTGCGTGTTTTGCACTGTGCCAATCTCTTTGTATGTTAGTCTGTGGCATGCATTTGTCTGTTTCGTGAATAATTCTGAGATCGTTTGGGTATCAAAAGCTTTGGTGCAATTCTACCTCTGCCGATGTTTCATGCCAGCATAGCTAGGTAGCGATATAAGACAAAATGGCGATTTGGGTGTCGTTGTCAAATCGGTCCGAAGCGAAATTGTGACATAATCATTAATAATTATAATGATCTGTACATCAATGTGTTGGCTTAATTACTGCGATTCATTATTATTTCAATTATAGCTTATAATAGCATTGTAATTGCACTTATATTCTGTGCATTTCTCGTCTGCACTAATTATATAGTGTAGAATTAAAACGTGTCAAAGGTGTCTAAATATTATTATTGTATTGTATTTATAAATTTATAAAGCGCCTCTCACAGTGAACACCAATCAGAGGCGCTTCCAGTTTGAAAGTCCTCGAGAATAAAAACAAGTATAAAATGTAGCCTATAATAATCATCTTATTATGTATTCTCGTTTTAAATCCACCACTTCCGCTTTGGTGTTTCTCGTCCGAAGCCCAAATAAAAAAGGAAGAAGACGATTATTATTTTCGCTTTATGACACAGCGTCTTAGCGAGAAAGAACTGGCATTGTCGAGTTTTGTAACACGCTGAGTTAAATTACGTCAATGACTCTCACGGCCGAGAGATGGCGTTAAACACTAGAAAGAAAGCGCTAAATTAAAACACCTGAAAAACATGAGCAATATATTCTATATAAGACAATCGCATTAAATTGTTGCAAGTTTTATATAAATTAGGGCCTATGTAAGAGCTGTAATAATATTATGCCAACAAATAAAATCTTTGTCGGCGGAAAAGGCCTATGTTGTCATAAGCTGCCGATAAACTCTGGATCCTTCCTTCCTGTAGTAAGTTCTAACTTTTCGTTCAAGCAAAGCTCTTGTATGGCGTCACAAGATATCGTTAAACTCTGGATCGTATCTTTAAACGACGGAAATTAAATAAATAGATAATAGATAATTTATAGATGGGTGGGTGGATGGATGTATCGACGGACGGACGGATGTATGGGCGGGATGGATTAACGTATGGATGGACGTGCGTAAGTATGGACGTATGGACGGACGGTTGTATGGACGGACGGACGGGAATATGGACGTATGGACAGATGGATGTATGGACGGACAATTTGTTGCCGTAGCAGTCGTCGCTTCATGAGTCGTAGGCTAATTATGACAAAACGCCAGATAGAAATAGTATGGTCGCAATTATAATTGTGTGTTAAAAGGAAATTTCTAAGTCCTGGCCAAGTGAGCCAATGACAACCTTCGTCGGAACTGATTTCGCGAGGGCATAACTTCGCGTCACACCGCATTCAGGATGACGACATTTGCTCAGCCGTTCAGTTGGCAATCTGTGACGTAATCTCACGTGATGCGATTTATTAAGTAATGGTACATGATTTGCAATGTAACCTTACCTGATTTGTAATGTAACCGTATACCTGATTTGTTAAGTAACCTTACCTGATTTGTTAAGTTACCTTTGGTGATTTGTAATGTAGCCTTATATGACTAAGTTAATTCTTACCATTCGGATGGATTATTAAACACAGAATCGCTCTTCTACTTTCACTTATGGAGCGAATATTACACCTAAAAGAGGTGTGTAATTATATTGAACAGTTCTCAACGTTCCTATGGCATAATGCACAACCGATTTTAGGTTTAACTTATAGGGCGAGTATCACACTTAAGCGTCGTTTCTCGTATACAACCTTTGGCTTGAATTACTGAGACAATAATATTCAGAGGACGTTTAATCTTTCATTGTAACAGATGACAGATATTAGGATATCCTTTCATATAGTTCGAATAACACACTTAAAAATGGTGTTTAATTATTGTATACAGTCCTCGCCGTTTCCAAGACACGAAAGATAAAAATACTCTGCTGCTTCACTTATAGGGCGAATATCACACCTAAAAGAGGTGTGAATTAATTTGAACAGTTCTCACCGTTCCTATAGCATAATTCAGGATGGACTGGTCCATAGTTTAACGACATCTTATGAAAACAATGCCGCTGACGTCGACAGAAATTATATTTGGCATTTACAGCGTTGTTTCTCTTATACAACCTTTAGCTTTAACTACTGACACAATTCCCAGAGCATCCATGGAAGGCCAGCTCTTCTGCTTTCCTTTATAAGGAGCACAACAACTTAAAAGAGGTGTGTAATTATTCTAAACCGTTCACACCGTTCGTATGACATAATATAGCGTTTGCAATATTGAGATGGATGGATGAATCCAGAGTTTAATTAACTACATCTTATGCAACAAAGGCCGTTGACGTCCACATAAATTACTTTGGCATATTAAAAAATAGAATGTTATAAAACAGAATAGAATGGAATAGATTGTTGTGTAGAAGAAGAGTTCACTGACCTGGAACGACGGCCACTGTCTTCAGAGCTCGAAGGACTCGAAACGTTCTCAGTGCAGCCAGATTGCCAAGAGGAAGGACCATCGTAACGTAACTGGAAACAACGATATAATCATAGGAAACACTTCTCCAGCCTATGCAGATTGAATCTTATTCAATCTCATCGAATTCAATTTAACCTAATCTTCCTAATTTAAGATAATCTATTCTAGTTATTTATCTAGCGTCACCGTCATAGATTAGACATTAATTACAATGAAAACCCTGATAGATTAAATTAGATTATAAAGTATGTAAGTAAGTAAAGTAAGCATAGACTTTAAATTAATTCACCATTGCAGATCGCATTCTGAGTTACAAATGACATTATATATACAGAAAAGTGCACATTCAGAGACAAGAATAATCAGAATAATAACATACGAATAAGAAAGGTTCTTCGCATTCAGTCATCTGCTTCCGGAAGAACTCTATCGTGCACTTTTGGTCGAAGGGAGCGCTCCCACTGTTTTGGCGGGGTGTAAGTAATGGAACAACACGTGGCCAGGGTTGCGCACGATCAAAGGAAAAAGGGCCTGTATGCCCTTGAGGAAAGCTGCTCAAAAGATGAGGTATCTTAAGGGACAGATACCAGCCGAAAAATTCGGTTTTGTACAGCCTGAAGATTGAATTGATTAGAAGTTAAATCAGTTCAGGATAGATTAAACTAGATTACAATGAGTTGATTAGAGGTAAATAGATTGACGTGACAAGATTAGGTTAGATTAGATTGAATCAATTAAATAGAATGGATTAGATAACACTGGGTTGAATTAGACTGGATCGGATTAGGCTAGGTTAGATTAGGATTAGATTGGGTTTAGATTAGATTATACTTTATGAAGATTAGATTAGATTAAGGATTACTAACGCGAGGGCGACGACAACAAAGTCGAGCCAATTCCATGCGTCCCTTAGGTAGGTGAAGTTGGCGAGGATGAAGCCACGAGCCAACATCTTTGTCAGACCCTCCAACGTGTAGATGACCGTGAAGATCTCTCTACAGCAACGAACAACATAGCTAAGACGGCTGAGGGGTGAAGAATGAATGAATTAGTGAATGAGTGAGTGAGTCAGTGAATGATCGAACTAATGAAGGAATGAATGAACGAGTGAATGAATGTGTGAGTGAACGAGTGAATGAATGAATGAGTGAATGACTGAGTGAATGAATGAGTGAGTGAATGAATGAATGAATGAGTGAATGACTGAGTGAATGAATGAGTGAGTGAATGAATGAATGAATGAGTGAATGACTGAGTGAATGAATGAGTGAGTGAATGAATGAATGAATGACTGAGTGAATGAATGAGTGAGTGAATGAATGAGTGAATGACTGAGTGAATGAATGAGTGAGTGAATGAATGAATGAATGAATGAATGAATGAATTAATTAATTAATGACTGAATGACTGAGTGAATGAGTGAGTGAATGAATGAATGAATGAGTGAATGACTGAGTGAATGAATGAATGAATGAATGAACGAACGAGTGAAAGAAAGAATGAATGAATGAACGAGTGAATGAATGTGTCAGTGAACGAGTGATTGAATGAATGAATGAATGAATGACTGAATGAATGAGTGAGTGAGTGAGTGAGTGAGTGAGTGAGTGAATGAATGATTGAGTGAATGACTGAATGAATGAATGAATGAATTCAAGAATGAATGAATGAATGAGCGAGTGAATGACAACGACGAATTGTAATAATGATGACAGCGCTGACTATGACTATATCACAGTGATGATAACGAGAGTGAAAATCTGTTTCTCTCACTCTGAGTTCGGAACCTCTGCGTTGCTGGCCATGAAGCCACAGTTGACCAAAATTACGACCATCACGAATAAACTGAACAATCTAAACACACAGCTAAGGACAAACAACGAACGAGATTACATAGGCTACATCTGGCGTTTATCATGGCTTCAGTCAGCAGAGGCAGTCCAAAACCAGCGATTATCCATGATACCTGAGAGGCTGAGACAGTTACTGCGTAGGGACCTTGAGCAAGTCCTTCTCTCACAATTGCTCAGCGCCATCGATGTTCTGTCGTATGGCACATCTATACACTTCTGGAAGGGAGCAATATCAAATACGGTTGTATTGTATTGCATAATATCGGGGGAAACAAGGTTAATATAGTGCAGCCAACGAATGTTGAAAACGTCAAAGGATACGGATGTGTGAGCACCAAAATGGCGGCCCTTCGGACAGGATTGAACGGACTGAGCAGGAAGAAGCCATTGTGAGCACTGAAACGGAAGATGGCTTTGTCCCTTGCGACGACAACGAAGGTCTAAACAGAGCAGCAAAACAATCCAATTATTGTAATATCACTCAACGTCATGGGGGCAGAGTTTAGCGACATCTTATGGCACTTGGCGTCGACAGAAATTGTCCCAAACAGTTACAGTTCGTATAGCATAATTTAGCGCCTTTTTCGTGTAATTTCGACAGGTTAAACTCCAGCCAGAGAATACATGCGCCGGTCGTCCGCTTTCTCTTATAGGGCGAATATCACACTTAAAAGAGGTGTGAAAGTATTCTAAACAGTTCTCACCGTTCTCTGACATATGGCTGCTTGACAGCGAGCAACTATAATTACATAACTTATTTTATTTAGAACAAGGTTTAACGTCGTCATTTGACATCAAAGGCCGTTGACGACAATTTAAAACATATACAGTGCAGTGAAAATGAATTCATAGCGTCCAAAAGACACCATTTAAGACTGTCCAAACATAATATTAAAATGTCGATAGTGTTCATTGTTTAGCGACATTAAAAAATTACATAGTTAATAATTACATAACCGGTCTTCTGTTAATTCTTATAAGGCGAATATCTCACTTAAAAGAGGTGTGGAATTATTTTGAACAGAGCTCACCGTTCCTATGGTATAATATAGAACCTATTATTTCCTTGTTTTAATCGTTATATGACATCAAAGGCCGTTGACGACAATTTAAAAGTATATTGTTAAATAGTATTTTTATACAGTATTTTGATGGTCTCTTTTCTTGGAAAATGTTCCTGTTATTCATTAATTTTTTTCATTATCCGGATCGCAATGTAGGACACCTTTTGTTGCCGGTAGCGATTATTTTGGATAACGTATACATGTCATAATTCTACATTTGCTTTTCTGTCTTTCAGAAGGTTTTCTTTCTTCAGTATATTTTGTTGTCTAATTCGTACACGCAATGAATCAGTACAAAGAGTCTTTCAACAACATTTTCTTTAAAAATTTCAGAAAAAAGCGCTTTTCTCGTGGCTAATGATTAATAGCTCTTCTGTGGCCTCAAGGTTGGAGGAATACATCAAATTGAGTCTACTGAAAAAACCGGTAGATAAACAATCTCTGTCAAACAAACCCCGAGAATAATACACTGACATCCATAAGCCTTCAATACAGAACCGCTATTTAGCTGCATGTTATAGGGTTAATATCACCATTAAAAGAGGTGTGTAATAATTATTTTTGAACAGTTCTCACCGTACCTATCGCATAATTGATTTCCGTTTTAAGTGGTAGTTTCAGTTTAACGACACTTTGTGATAACAAAGATCATTAGCGTCGCCCTCCTCCTTTATCCAGGCTTGGGACTGGCACTGACAGAGTACGATTAGTGGCCGAGTTGCACTGCCAGAACTATCATGGCTTATAGTAATTATGATTTTCCCGATATTGCGTTAAAGGTGTCAAAGGGTGTAGTTCTAATATTATCCATATCTTGAGATTGATAGAGCGCCGTGTGTAGCAATATTTTGTTAGAACATGGTTTTATTTACCCATTAAAATCTGACTTATCAGACTTCGTGGGATTATCCAACGTTGCACAAATTTTACTGATGTCTACCTGAGGTGATCATCAGTTGAGGTTTTATGCGTTATGATAATTGCATCTACATGTACCTAATCTAATCTTATCTAATCTGATCTGTCTTAAATATAAGTATTTAGGATTTATTAGATTCGACTAAACGGGATGGTAGTATCTAGGTGTACGGCCAAGGCAACTGCAAGTCGTCGTTAAACGCTGAATATACTTAAACACCTTTATATCGTAATTGCCGACGTAATATATTCATAACCTGCGTTAATATTGATGATTGTTTGCGGTTTCTACGTTTGTTACCACTGAAATCTGGATTTAGACAGTTTCACTAAACGGAGTCTTTTCTCACAGGCATATTTTGCCTGACGGCTTTGGAGCTGTGACCGTAGACAGTTTGTGTATCTTGCTCTCTATGATGTAAGCGCTGCTTTTGTTACCGGTGATCACTCTATCATTTTGGATAGGTTGTATTGGATTAAATTGGAAGACACTATCTAGGTGACTGGTCAATAAATAATAATGTTCGTGAATAAGCTGGTGCCCTGCGCTTGGCTTTCGAGTGGCGCTGTAGAAGTTTAGAGTTTACGATTACGATCACGATTAGGAGGGCCTGGATAAATCTGCTGGAATTACTGACATTGTCCTTCTTTGGCTTCAGTCCTTCCTCTCGGACCGTTCCCACTCTGTTGTCTTTGGGTCCACTTTGGGTCTGGTCCTCTATTCCTTTTGGCCTCCCTCAAGGTCCTGTCCTGGCCCATCTCCTATACATTCTGAATGATTCTGTATGCTGCCGACCTGGGGCGGATTCGGCCTCCTATGTGTGTTGCTGTCCATCAGTATGCAGATGATTCCAAGGCCTTTGCTTACGGACCGGCGCATGCTGCCCTTTCTTTGGTCGAGAGGATTCTTGTGACAAAATCTGTCCTTAATCTCTGGATGTCCTCCAACCGACTCCGATTGAACTATAATAAGACCTACATGTAGTTATTTGACTTCGTGGTCGAGCTCAGCTTGCTAAGATCACTCTATGCCAGAGGTTTCCGAACATTCTTTTTTCTTCCAC
>JACEVL010000110.1:1107500-1172500 GCA_020284085.1 Aporrectodea caliginosa | reverse complement strand
TCTCTGTGCCAGATGTTATCCATGCGCTATCGTGGTTTTCAACGATTCCAAATAAAAATGCGCTCTTCCAGCCCAACTACGGCGATAGAGAACAGTTTCAAATTCTTGTAATAACCCGCATCAGCACCTCTTCTTCATCCTATACCAGGTACCTGGTCTCTCTGGTAACCGGATCTCCACTTGGCATCGCTGGACACGACGCAGCGCTCGTGAAGAAGCTGTTGCCCCTCGCTTAACTTTAGAGTAGCGCTATATAAATTTGGAGCTTACGAGTACGATTATAAGTATTTGTAAGCGCTTTCAGATGGATGGCTATCTGCAGAAGAAGCTAGAGCGTTAAGTTGGACAGGAAACAGTCAATTGATTACAGCGCTCTTTAAAGACACCTTTAAACTGTTTTAACTAATGCTATATAAGAATGGGACGCAGCTTGCTTGATTAACTACTTTCCCAAGACACCTTTAAAATGATTTTAACCGATGATATAAAAAAATCCTTGGTTCGTGTAATGGTCACAAATCCATTCCTATCTGAGAATACAATATAATTTTTAACAGCAACGTCGTAAGATGTTGCTAAACTTTTAGATCAATACAGGAATATGACATGGCATACCTCTGACCCCACAGGCCTTCATCTCCAAATTAAAGTCCCACATCTTCTAGAATTAATTCTACCCGAATACATCCACCCATCCAGCTCCAAGCTTAATTGTCTTCAATGAAACCCGCCACAGCAGCTGCTCTGCCCTCTCTCTCTCTCTGGTCTCTCTGGCAATCTGTGTCCCTTTCTGCTGTCTCTTTGTCTCTGTCTCTGTCTCTTGTCTGTCTGTCTGTCTCTCTGTCTGTCTGTCTGTCTGTCTGTACACAGATCTTCTCTTGACATCACTCTGAACAACCCTCTGATTTGACGCAGCGTTTGTGAATAAGCTGGTGCTTAGCTGTCAAGCGGCGCTTTCGAAATTTGGAGTCTTCGATTACGTTTTACGATTACGGTAGGTGTAATGTAGGTCAGTCGTTTATCAAAACAGTTGTGTATATAGTGTATCCATCACGTGTCTCGTCTATGACCAGCGTTCAATCTCAGTTGGCAGTCCCTCCATCTGGAACTTTCCACCTCCGAATGTTCGCGTCTCTCGTATATATACCGACAGACTGTATTTCGTTCTATATGGAAAACTTGTCTCTTCCTGTCAAACGATCCTTAATGTTTGCCCGACTTCAATGCGAACTTCTGAACGTGGTAAGGAGGACGTTACCTCCTTTTCTCGCATCTTTTCTGTAGTGGTATTTTGAAATAGGTCACTTCTTGTCAGATTTACACATTTATGCTAACACTAAACGCTATCTACTATTACGATTACGATTAGCTGTTTGTCTTTTTTTGTATTTTTGTATTTGAACACTTGTTATAGCGCCCTACCAGATTTCCCATTCAGAGGCGCTCCCGACTACTGCGCGAACGCTGAATCGGAGTTTCACGCCGAAGCGCATGAGCAATTGCGAGTGAAGGACTTGCCCAGGGTCCCTACGCGGCGACTTTGAGGTGGATTCGAACCCGCAACCCTCCAGCTGCAAGGCACCGAACATACCCCTAAACCACCGCGCCCCAGTTTTAAAGGTTGTGATGTGTTGTATTGTGTGTTGTATTGTACTCCACTTTATAATGCGACCGAGCCACCCGCAGTAAAGATCCGATAAATTAATCTCTGATAAACCGACCCGACCGGGAAGCGAACCCGGGGCGCCGGCGTGACGAGCAGGCTACCAACCCACTCGGCCACTCAGGATCTTGTCTACCTACCTGACTCGTGGATCTTGACATTGAACCTGGCCTGATCTACCTAACCATTGGTGTACTGACTTCGGTCCCGTTGAATGAGGTGTTTCTCTCAACTTAGCTATTTCTGAGCGCTGTACAATTTTCTAGAATTTTAGTTACGATCCATCTAACTTCTTTAACTGAGAATCAACTACTGTAATTGTAGTTTCCGTCGTGTCCCTTGCTTATTATAGCATCGACTGACAACGTTTTGAAGGTGTGTAAAGTAAGTAAGTAAGTATATCCTTTATTGAAAAACCAACTGCTAACCGCATTTTGGTGTACAAAGATCATCAAATTAAAAAAAATAAGTATAAAGCATCCGTGTGACAAAAATATGTTTTACGAGATAGAGAGTTTGCCTTAGGTATTATTCTATTGTGGGTTCTGGGGCGTAGCGAGTATGAAAAGTTTTCACGGGAGGCAGTAGTTGATGTAATACATGTGCAGGGTTGCTGATGATGGTAGAAAAGAGGTTAGAGTCTGCTTTTCTGCAAAGTTGCTCGAAACTTTGGTAGGATTCCGGTAGATAACGAGACCGGACCAGTCGCCGTATAGTTGCCTGAAGACGAGAGCGTCCCTCTACCCCACAAAGCCCCACCACGCCGGGGCCGCATAGAGCATCCGCGACACTGTGGTAGCATTTGTTACATCACACAGAGATTGGCCCTTTAACCTATGTGAGCGCTCTATCCAACCGGCCACTGTGTCCCTTGCCTATATAGCATCTGCGAGCAACATTTTCAAGGTGTGTAAAGTGAGTAAACACAATCGTACTTGTGATATTAAAACAGTAAACTTTCACGTCGTCTTGTGCGAAATTAGCACGAAACATTCAACACTACATATTGTCTATAGTTCGATAAGCGCAGTTTAAAAAGGTTAACAATCTGTCGGGCAAAAAAGCACAGAATGCGGTCCAAAATTGACCCAAGGTCTGAACGGCAAGACTTGCCCGCCGACCGAGCGGGGCCCTATACGATTTTTCGCGTCCCGACAGAACTTGGAAAAATAACAACGCACACTTACTGTATTTAATTGCGTGCATCGATAAACGCACGCTGATTCCCAGCAGGCGTTTATGCTCTGGCACCGTTGAACGAAGCTAAGACGAATTAATATTTTTCTACGCTCCGCCTGAACTCGCTGCTGCAGTAGAGTTCACCTGGTTCAGCCAGTTCATTAAAATTGAATAGTAGTATCACTGACGGTAGTAATTAATAATTATATAAATAATTAAAGCAATGATTCACCAAGCAGATATGTTTCCAACAAAGTTGCGCAATTTTAGGGTCGAACGTGCTTTTGGTTCAGCTTTCGTCTTACTCCAATAGAGTCGTCTATGGCTTCTGCAATACTCTAACCAAAATCTAATTAATTAACTTCTTTACCGCCAATGGTGACCAACACTCAAAGAAAGACAATCGTAATCATAATCGTAATCTCTACACTTCTAAAGCGCCACTGGAAAGCCAAGCACAGGGCACCAGCTTATTCACGAGCGATATGTATGATAAGTCCGTCATTGAAGTAAATTCTCATACCAGTGAAGCAGCTCGAAACCCGACAAGATTGTAGGCAATGGTCTCGAAAGCCTTCTGTTATCGAAAGACAGTTACTGAATCGGTATACTGAATCGGTAGCCAGTGGTTTAAAAGAGACGCCCACCCACCGAAGAACAAGACTAGTCATCGTTACCAAGGCAGGTGAGATAGGCGAAGGACCAGATGGCATTATGACAAATTTCTGTGAAGTCATCATGGTACAAAGAGAGAAAACTTAGTCATGTTATGGTAATGTGTCTTTATATTACGCATGTATATATATATCCGTATAATTATGTACTTTATATTTTACACGCACACACACGCACACACAAAGACACACACACAAAGACACACACACAAAGACACACACACAAAGACACACACACAAAGACACACACACACAAACACACACACACACACACAAACACACACACACACAAACACACACACACAAACATGAGCGAACGAGCGCGCGCACACACACTCACACTGAATGTATCGGTATGTGATACGTGCTAAACGTGGGCATAATAATTATGAGAGATGTGAGCACAGTTTCTGCCTTTGGGCGCCTTACCTCAAGAGCTGGACCGGTTGGAATGGAAACATGGATGGAACAGCGACTGGGTTCGTGGAGGGTGGGTTTAGTGAGGAGGGTGGAGACGGGAGGGAGGAGGCCAGGCCGTGGATTCGGTTTTTTAGAGTTGAAGAGGAAAGGAAGGGCGGCTGGAGGGCCAGCTGATGCCGTCGAGCTGCTCGGTGTGACTTGGGACGGGCGCAGGTGCCCGCCGAAGCAATCGAGGGACCTTGGGGCCGTGCGTTCGACTCCACTGCGCACATAAATCGGTCCGGATCAGTTGGCAGCCTCCGAATGCAACGCTACACGCGATAACTACTCACTCTCATATAAACAAGGATACACACGCTCACACACACAGGCTGATAGGCATCTCTGTTCGTCTCGAATTCAGTGTCGGCACTTTTTCACCATGTACCTGTCTGCCTATCTCTCTGGCTGCTTGTCTCTGGCTGTCTGTCTCTCTGTCTGCCTATCTCTCTGTTTGCTTGTCTCTCTGTTTGCTTGTCTTTCTGTTTGCTTGTCTGTCTTTCTGTCCAACCATTCATGCAGCTATCCATCCTACTTTCATTTATACACTCACCCACACACCCGTGTATCCAACCGCCATGTGTCCAATCATACATCTACTCATCTGTCTGTCTGTCTGTCTGTCTGTCCATCCATCCATCCACCCATCCATCCATCCATCCATCCATCCATCCATCCATCCATCCATCCATCCATCCATCCATCCATCCATCCATCCATCCATCCATCCATCCATCCATCCATCCATCCATCCATCCATCCATCCATCCATCCATCCATCCATCCATCCATCCATCCATCCATCCATCCATCCATCCATCCATCCATCCATCCATCAATCAATCCATTGATTCTCATAGCTCCACTGCTATCTATTTAAGCACCTTCACTGAGAGCAGCTTCTGAAGCAGATTATGCCTTTAGATAGTTAAGCTTTAAAACGTATGCAAAATTTATCCAAAAAATTGCCAGAGGTGAGATTAAACCATCCTACATTATTGGTTGATCCATATAGGCCTATAGCACACTGAATCTGGAACGATCTCACTCTTGAGGTTCGCAATGCTTTCTGTCTCCCACATACCTTTGTCATTATTACACTATTATTATTATTGTTATTGTTATTGCTATTGTTATTGTTATTGTTATTGTTATTATTATTATTATTATTATTATTATTATTATTATTATTATTATTATTATTATTATTATTATTATTATATTATTATTATTATTATTATTATTATTATTATTATTATTACTATTATTTATCATTTGATAAGTGTCACCATCTAGTTACCAAGCATCAATCGATGGCGCTTAGCAATTGAGTGAAGGAATTGCTCAATCTTGGTCCTTAACCGTTTCAGAGGAGGAGGTTCGAACCCGGACTCTACCCGATACAGGGCAAGCTTTCTAAACAATCGGTTTGCTATAGTTTGTATAAAAACGCTGTGTCACAAAAGGACGATTTTCACAATGTATCCATTCGGCTGGGTGAATCCTGAGCTTAACGACATCTTATGGCAACAAAGGCCGTTGACGTCGACAGAAATTATTTTGGCATATTATGGTAATTCGGTTGGTTATAATAATAGTTGCTGCTTAACCACACTGCGTCGTAACACAGATGATTAGCGTAGCCCTCCTCCTTACTCCACGCTAGGGACTGGCACTACCAGAATACGAGCAATGGCGGATTTAACAGTACTAGTAGTGGTAGTAATATTTCAATGTTTAACCCTCAGGCTACCGAGGTTTTTTTGTGACACGGACTACCAACGGGGGGGGGGTAACCACTAACCACCACCCTGGATTTCGTGTTTGGTTTCACATATAACTTGTAATACAGCAGTGGATTCAGGATTCAGCATTCATTTCTGAACAAAATGGTATATTTAGTTGTACATTATGTGAATGGATCTCGAAATTACATCATTTTTAACAAAGGAACCGATAATTAGCGATATTTTATACTATTGCGTACATTTTGTACTTGTTGGACAAACAAATTTATACAAGATTATGTGTGTTTTGAAACTGATCTATTTATCCAAGAACATTTTAAACATAATGATGCTTCATTTGTAACAATAACCTACAAACTAGTCCATAGTCTGTAGCCTTTTAGGTACAGCGAAATCTAAAGGCAACATGAACAAGACTTCACGTTATTGTTCACGGCAGTCAAATATGTCGGTGGTCCTTGCAATTATTGCAAGTTACTTCGGTTATTTTGTGCGAATGCTTCCTGTAAACTGGCTTCTCACTTCATCTTCAGTATCTGTTTGAGCTAATATAAGTTCTAAATCTGTAGCTGTTGACAAACGTTTATGTAGAAATATCGGTTTACGTTGTGATGTTGCATCAGCCATTTTCACCCAGATGACGGGTATTATTATTTATTATGATCACTTCCAGTTTCCAAAAGACAGAAAAGTAAGCAAGCAAATGTAGCCCTGCATTCCCTCTACAGAATCGTATATTTGTTTCTCTTCCAGGAATAAAAATGAATACGCTATAGTCGGCTATAACTGTTGAATGGCGTGAGATACCACCATGATGTTTACCTCAAAATGTGCCCAAATGAATCTGCTACAGCTACCTAAAATGTAAAAATTATATTCCATATGAAAAAATGTTTATGCATAAAAACGTAGGTTAACCACCCCCCTTTTGGTAGCCCGAGGGTCAACGACACCTTAAATACCTCTACGACGACTGTTAACATCTTAAAAGTTTTGATGTATTTCAGTTCATTTTCGATTAACTTTTGCCATCAGTTTTCTCTCCTCTCTTGTCATTGATTCCTTGTCTGTTAGGTTGTTTACCTTTTTATGCTCGATTTCAGTTATTCGGCGCTTGCGTCCTACGTTTATATAGCATATGTTGACAACTATTTAAGGGTGTATATAGCGAGCGCTTAACAATCAGTTATAATGTCTTATTCCTATTATATGGCGCTATGGTAAGGCAGATAACCTTTGCTTGTTTACTGTTTAACGACCACTGTGCAGTAACAAAGACCATTAAGGGCCGTCCATAAATGACGTCACGCAATCTTGGCCGATTTTTAACCCCCTCCCCTCGTCACACTTCGTCAAAAAGTAACACCCCCTCTGAAAATGACGTCACAAAGCTCTGACCCCCCAAATCAAATTTCCATGGCGAAGCAATAATATTATGCTCTTTCATGGAACAAATATGGAAAGCATGAATATTTTAAAATCTAACGGTAACCAAATATTGAAATAATTAGAAATTATTAATAATGGTGCCCGTATACATTAAAATAATTAAAAAGTAATGAAAATTTAATCCTCAAAATTAGTGCTGTTATTAAAAAAATAAAATTGTTGTTAATTGTTAAATTTAATAACATAGAAAATAGATCATTTTATAGAATGCGTTTATATCGCTTTAAAGGTGTCTAACGAGAGCGCTCTGACAGTCGGCTATTGTGTCCTATGTCCCGTTATCAATCTCTCCTCAGGTTTTCCGTTCAAAACTAAGTCCCACATTTTGAAGAAATCTTAGCCTAGTCCATCTACTCCGCCATCTTCTAAATAGAACCCGCAACAAATACTCCACTCTCTCACTTCTATCACTATTCATCTGGTAAAGAAGTCGTGCTCTTCAACAATGACCTGACGCAGCGCGAGCGAGTAAGCTGGTGCCCAGCGCTTAGCTTTTTGAGGAGCGCTTCAGAAATTCGCCAGCTTACTGGTTGCTAAGCAACATTTTTCTAAACTGTCATTAAATTGATGGAGTCAAAATAACTAATTAATTAGAACCGTATAGTTAATATAGCCTCCATAACTCGTTCTCTTCTTTTAAGAAACGCCTCAAAATTCACTATTTTTCATTCAATATCCAAATGCTTGAAAGCATTTGGATATTGAAAGGCTCAGAATCTGGCGGCTATCTAAAAGCGCGTGCTGTGTAATCTTGGGAGCGTTAAAAATGGTTGTAGTAGTAGCAGCAGCAGCAGCAGCAGCAGCAGCAGCAGCAGCAGCAGGTAGTAGTAGTAATGTAGTTGAAGCAAAACTACGTTTAATAGGTATACCTAGCGTAATAGCTTAACTTAAGTCCTATCGAGTTAACGAACAGACGTTGAAATTTACTTTTGAGCTAAAACTGATTAAGTATACTCACCGTAGCCTGGCTAAGACCATTCACCTTAGTTGTCTGACTGTCTGTCTGCCTGACTTCTTTGAATGTTGACCTGGAATCGAGTTCACCCCTCTGCCTATCGATTTTGTTTTGACTAAGCGCCTGTGAATAAGCTGGTTCTCAAGACTTCGCGTTGCGGCGCTGTATACATTTCTAGATCGGGTTTCAACCTGGCTTCTTCTCCAATGGATTGTGATTTGAAGCGACCAGAGACTGATGTCCTGGACATAAAGATAAAGGCGCAATATAAATCGTTAGATAGGTATCATAAGATATGATTAGACATTGTAAAAACTACGGCCAGGTTCCGCTGACTGAATGACTTTTAGTAAGGATGCTTTACTCTGACAAACATTGCAAGCCTCCTTTACCGGAAAATGGTACCAATAATCTGAGACTGAGAGTCTTTGCCAAAATGTATCATTTAGCACTAAATTCCATCTTTCGAACCTTCCTGTTAGCATTAGTTTTATATTTTGATTCTATCTTTATTATTCTTTTGAACTAGCTGTAATCAGTTGCGGTGTGTCAGCTGTTTTTGTGTGCCAATAAACGAATATAATAATTGAAAAAAAACGAAATAAACAAAATTACTCGTCGCGTGAATAAGACCCAATGCATAGCAAAGCGCGGCATCTATTCCTATTTTACATAACCTACATGTAAATTGCCTGTTTTCTGAAACAGTGTACATTTGACCAGTGGCGTAGCCAGACTTAAATTCAAGAGGAGGCAACTTCACACTTCACAGCTAGACCAGTGCATATTTTTCCCAATGACCTTTTTTAGACATTTTTAACCCCGATGACACCTTTATGCTTTTGTAAACTACGATGATCTTCGATCTTCCTTTAGTAGACTTTCTTTAAAAAATCAATTGACTTTTTTTATACTTTCTTTAAAAACTCTGATGACCTTTTTTTTAGTCGTTTGACTTTTTTTCCACTTTACCACTTTACCTCGAACACAGGCGCCTAACAACGAGACACGACACTTCAATTCAAGAGGAGGCAACTTGCCAAAATCCTCGTCATTTGCGTCGTTGATCAATTATTGAAACACCACTATATGGAAAAACCAAAAGGAGGCAATTGCCTCCTCCTGCCTTCATGTAGCTACGCCTATGCATTTGACTTGCATGTCTGGAGTGTGCAGTTTGTAGTCGGCCCCTAATCAGTTGTCGAGAAATTAACTCAAGCCAATTAACCTACAAAGATTTCATTCTACCACAGGAAATTGTACTTATCAATTCAAGAACATACCTAACACGAGATTGTTTAACTTACTTATTCGGCTAATCGAGCCACTCGACAGTTTGAAGAAGAGCGTGAACAGTTCCGAGTATTTTAGGCACTGCTAACACTTTTCAACCGTTCGTATAATCACCACCACCATTGGCCTACCTCCATTATCACTACGAACAAACGACCACTGCGAAAAACCATCATCACCCTTACTACTAGGACAGCTACTTTTAACACCACGTACTTTGTTCGCCTTGTCACAATTATACAGGACCGCTCTTCTGCTTTATCTTATAGGAGCATAACACACTTAAAAGAGGTGTGTAATTATTTTTGAACCGTTCTCACCGTTCGTATGCCATAAGTAAAATTATGTCGTATAAGGATGGATAGGCCAATTCAGAGAAAAACGTGGAAAATTTTTCCAGTTTCTACGATATTTTCCACCTTACCTGGAGCACAAAGAAATGTTTAATCCCGTTCGTCAGAACCAGACGACGGAGAGGCGCGCGAAACCAGTCCCTCTAAACAGTTTCCGTAACCTCCGACCGACCGTCACGTACGGAGCACATCCAGACGGATGTATCCAGCCAGAAGTTATCGACACGGGGTTAGGCCTACATCAGTCATCGATACCAGTTCGATGATCTTTCAGCGCAGAAGACTAATGCACACACACGCACAAAATACGTTGACATTTACAACCACAAGCTTCATAAACTCGACGCTCTAGAATGTGGCAACTCGGCTTTTGGTCTGAAGCGGCTGAAAACAAATGCTTTGAAACAGCAATTAAAATTAAATTGTTGCTTATCTGGTACGCTGTCAATGCTATCAACTACTATTAATTTGATGACGACGGAAGAGATCGAATTACACAGTAGTCAGTATCTGCTTCCCCCATAGTACCTCAGTAGGAAAGAGATCGGATTCCTCATTGTTAATGAAATTGGCTATTTACTGCCTGTAACAAATTGCGTCTGTGACAGCTTGGTTTCATGCTTATACGAATAGCCTATTGATTGATTGGTTAGTGCGCTCTCGCTAAACACCGTTTAAACATTGTTAATCGACGCTATAATTTATAGCATCAAATAGCCGATTAGTTAGTGTTCTCGTTAAACACCTTTCAAACGTTGTCAACCGATCTTATATAGGTAGAGAACATGACACCCGATTGAATTTCCTCCTCTAACACAGCCATTGCGTTGAGACCTTGATCAAATCATTCACTCACAACTGCTCAGCACCATAGATTGGAGCTTGGTCATTAGACGTTGATGACATTTGCTCAATGCATACTAATGATAACATGGTCGAGGATAAATAAAATGCCGAGCAATTGGGTTGGAATATATAATTGCGTGACTGATTGTAAAGTCACAGGGTGGCTCGGTCGCAATATAAACGTGGAGTACAATACAATACAATACAACACAACACAATACAACTGGGGCGCGGTGGTATAGGGGTATGTTCGGTGCCTTGCAGCCAGAGGGTTGCGGGTTCGAATCCACCTCAAAGCCGCTGCGTAGGGACCCTGGGCAAGTCCTTCACTCGCAATTGCTCATGCGCTTCGGCGTGAAACTTCGATTCAGTGTCCGCTGTAGTCGGGAGCGCCTCTGAATGGGCAATCTGGTAGGGGCGCTATAACAAGTGTTCAAATACAATACAATACAAAATTATGATAACCACAACTACTCTTCAGTGAAAATAGGCTTAATGACACGACACCACTTCCACTGGACGAAGATGAAATGTAGAGATTTCAGGACACAATTTCTTTTCTTTCGTTAGGCCTAAGTAACGAAAAAGGACTTGGCCATTTCTACCATATCCTAGCTTCGTGTATAGGCGGCGAAAGCAGTGGCGGGTCTGAGTTTGGCGTTTGGATCTGATCCGCAGTTTAGCGACATCTTACGGCATCAAACGCCGTTCACGTCGATAGGAAAATCCCATACAGGTCCTGTATAATTTAACTAAAGCATTATAACTGCTCAAATTCTGTCTTCCTTCAACCAACGTTTTGACTGGTTAGTTACAGTTTAACGACGCTGTGTGCCTGTCATAAAAAGATGATTAGCGTCGTCCTCCTCTTTAATCCAGCCTTGAGACTGGCACTATCAGAGTACAGGCAGTGACGGAGTACATTCCTTGACCTTTCGATTGCATCCAAGAGTTTAACGTATGACATATGGCAACGAAGGATGTTGACATCGTCAGAAATTATTTTTGAACAGTTCTCACCGTTACATTATTTTAGCGCTGATCTGGAAACATAATACAGAACTTATTTTATTTAATCACAAACACACACAGGCCGTTGACACACACAGTACACACACACACAAGACACACACACACACACACACACACACACACACACACACACACACACACACACACACACACACACACACACACACACACACACACACACACACACACACACACACACACACACACACACACACACACACACACACACACACACACACACACACACACACACACACACACACACACACACACACACACACACACACACACACACACACACACACACACACACACACACACACACACACACACACACACACACATACAGAAATAGGTTGACGAATTGCAGACTTACAAGGCGATTATCACACTTCAAAGAGGTGTGGAATTACTTTAAACAGTTCTTACCAGTCGAGTGGCGACCAGAATAAACACATATCGTGCTCTTTTTCTTTCCCTTATATGACGAATATCACAATTAAAACAGGTGTGAAATTAGTTTTGAACAGTTCCCACCGTTTACTATGGCATAATACCAACGCGACAATTTAAAGCTCTCTAAATAAAGCAGCATATTATCCATTGTTTAGCACATTGCATCAAAGACAATATTGCAATCGAGAGGAAAAATCCGGTTCAGATTTCACCGTAGCGTACATAGTTTAATACAACGATGACTAGATAGTAATACATGGCGTTTTTTCACTTAATTTAAATCAATACATTATCTTCTTGACACAATTTCAAGCACTTAACCTCCACAGGTCATGTATTGGCGTTTTGCTTGCTTGTTTACTGTTTATAACGACCACCGTGCGGTAACAAGACCATTAGCGTCGCCCTCCTCCTTTATCCAGGTTTGGGACTGGCAGTGACAGAGTACGATCAGTGGGTTATATTGGCGCTTTATTTCCTTGTTTACTGTTTAACGACCACTGTGTCTTAACAAAGACCATTAGCGTCGCCCTCCTCCTTTATCCAGGCTTGGGACTGGCACTGTCAGAGTACAAACTGTTGAAAACTGCAGTTGCAAATCCTCTGCTTGTCTTCGATCTTTTTTCGTTCAATTTAAATAGGTCAACTAGCTTTCTTCAATTAGAACCTGATGTTAGCCCGCTCTGATTCACGTGGGCTAATTCTATCTTCCATTCCGTTTACATGTAATTCTATATATCACTGAGCGATATCTTGTGCCTGCTTAAGTTTATTTCTAACATCTTTTCCCCATTTAATTCAGATCAATACCCAGGCTTTCCACTCAAAACTAGTCTCACCTTTTCAAGAATTCCTGCCGTGACTCATCTGATCCTTTGCCCTCCAATTCTTCTCGGCCTTAGCATCTGCTCTGCCTCCTCTCTCGATCCGGACCCCCTGCAAACCAGCTCGGACCTACTTTTGACTACCCTTTGGACAACCCTCCGACTTGATGCAGCGATTGTGAATAAGCGTTTTGCCCTGCACTTGGCTTTTGATTACGATTTTCAATCTCATTTAGAGATTTTAACAGCTACCTGCGATTTTTGCAAATTTATTTTCAGGCAAGGAATCTATATTTAGAGGAATAGTTGCTCGTGAAAATATTTGTATACCTGTTTCACTCTTATCCATAGACGTCGGCCCACTTCAAATTTTTCTGATATTGAATACGGTGTTTTAAATCTCGACATGCAAGTTTTAACTTGGCAATCATAATTATTCACCTATTGTCTTCATAGAAATAATTAACTGAAATGGTTTTCTTGTGAAAACAAGATGCTACAGTTTCCTGACCCCTTATTATCGCCTAAAAACCAGTCACATGGTGTTGTAAAAGGAGTTTCCCAGTCCTTGTGTGTAATAGGTCCTTGTTTATAATAGGTCCTTGCGTATAACAGGTCCTTGGTGCCAGGGCTAAAGCTCTGCTGTCGGCACCACAAAATGTTGATCATCTGAGTTCTGAGTTACGGCAACTGACCAGAGGAGTAGTACAGAAGTCCAACTGCTTTGCTCAGCTGCTTGCCAAAGTTCCTACAAATAACCAGAATGCCCAACATAGCCAAATAATGACAACGATAAGCCTAGAATTTATTTGGTGCCAAGGGACATGGGAGCCATGGCATCAAAGGCGCCGATGCTCACACAAGTTTTGGCTCTGAGGTGCCGAGGCAGGAGCATGCTCACACAACTAGTTTGGAAACATTAATACTCTAAAAAGAAATAATACAGTGATACTAAGTAACAAAATTATCATCATCATCATCATCATCATATCATCATCATCATCATCATCATCATCATCATCATCATCATCATCATCATCATCATCATCATCATCATCATCATCATCATCATCAAGCATTTGGTAAGAACCCCTGTATAATGGCCAAGCATCAATCAGTGGCACTGGGGCAATTGAGAGTGAATGACTTGCTCAAGGTTTCTAAACCATAACCATCTCAGGGGAGGAGGATCGAACCCATACACTCAGCATTACAAGGCGAGCGCTCTAACCCAGTGCTACTCAACCTGAGGTCTGCAGCCCAGTGCCAGTCTGCAAGCAACTGGTTTAGCGGTCTGTGCAGTGATTAACTGAAATCACAATTTTGATTGCACTCAAAATATTAAATTGTATAAAAGTGTCAAACATGAAAAATTAGAACACAACACAGCGTTCTTACATAATAAACAGTTTTAAACATGGAACAGTAAAAAAAGTGTAGTTGTAATTAGTGTCGTTTTCGTTAACGAAAACTAAAACGAAAACCTTCGTTAACGAAAACAAGAGGTTTTAGTTAACTATAACTAAAACTAAAACGAAAACTAGAGGAAAAACGATAACGAAATAAAAACTAAAACTAAACCAGTCAAAACTAATAATAACGAAAACACATATCGAAAACCAAAACGAAAACACATAACGAAAACCTAGCATCTTAGGATATTCAGCGTTTTTGAATATACGCGTTTTATTATCAGTACTTCGTTCGGTAATCTTCCGATCTTTGGAATTTTATAAGATGTCCCAACTAAATTTAGGTGGTAGACCTCAAACTAATGGAGTATGGGGCTGTTTTAAGTATCGATTAGAAACAGATTGTAGAGAGTAAATCCTTTTTGTTGCGAAAGCTCTAAGCGGGAAAAATATTGCCAGACTAGGCGAAATAGCTAAACCTAATAATAACTAAAACCCCTAGCAAGTGAAACTAATAATAACTAAAACTAAAACTCAAGGCAAAACTAAAACAAGACTAGTTGTAATAAACAGCGACAATACAGCAAAATCAAAATTTTATTATAAGATTTTACATCTATAGTAATTTAAGCCAATGTTGAAAAGAACAGGTTCGTGGTAATATTGGTAAAGAAATAGTTCCACTCCTATATAGCATTGGTGTTCAACGTTTTAAAGGTATTGTATTGTATTGTATTTGAACACTTGTTATAGCGCCCCAACCAGATTATCCCATTCAGAGGCGCTCCGACTACTAAATGGACGCTGAATCACAGTTTAACGCCAGCTTATGAGCAATTGAGGACTTGCCCAGGGTCCCTACGCGGCGACTTTGAGGTGGATCCGAACCCACAACCCTCCAGCTGCAAGGCACCGAACATACCCCTACACCACCGCGCAAAAGGTGTCTAAAGACAGCACACTAATCAATTGATCAGAGTAGACAGATAAACAAATTACAATACAACTTACAATACAAATTATAGCAAAAATTATATAATAAAAATTATAATACAAATTTCAAAACAAATTTTTAAAAATTATAATAAAAATTACAATAAAAATAAAAATACATATTACAACAAATATTACAGTACAAATCACAATTTCAAATTACAATACAGATTAGGATACAAATCACAATAAAAATCACAATACAAAATTGCAATACAACTACATGTAGTACATGTCAATTGTAGTACCGTATGTGTAGCGATGGAAATGATTACTACCTTTTGGTAATTCCATATTTGAGGTCGGCCAAAAGTTCATTCCGTTCCTTCTCGCTGGCGCATTTCTGATAAGCACTGAAGAGTCTGAAAAAAGAACAAACAACCTTCAGAAACGATTCTTTCTGGGCCACCCTAGCACTTTGATCATCACACCACCCTAACACTTACTTAGATCACCACTCTACCCTACCTATTAGTTCCTAATCTAAACTAAAGATCCACAGCACAATTCAACATTATAGGCTACAATACAACTGTATTTGATATTGCCCTCCTCCAAAGTTCAGAAATGGACAGACGACCATACGACACAACATCGATGGAGCAGAGCAATTGTGAGTGAAGGAGTTGCTCAAGGTCCCTACACAGCAACCGACTGAGAGATGAAGGATCGAACCCATACTCTCCGGGTTACAAGGCGAGCGCTCTAACCAATCGGAATCCAACAGCTACTTTAACGATATCTTATGGCATCAAATGCCGTTAACGTCGATAGGCAAATAACCGAGAATCGTGTTCCTACTACATTCGGACACTGCCATCCCCGGTTTATATAGCATCTGCTGAGATGGATTTAAAGGTGTTTAAAGAGAGCGCTCTAACCACTGGCTATCGTGTTCCACAGATAATAAGTCCTAAACGAGTTCTGTTGGGCAGGCTGACAAAGAATCTATCTATCTATCTATCTATCTATCATCTATCATCTATCATCTATCATCTATCTATCTATCTATCTATCTATCTATCTATCTACCTAGTTATGGCTATCTATCTATCTATCTATCTTCATATCTATCTATCTATCTATCTATCTATCTATCTAAAGAGAGCGCTCTATCTATCTATCTAATAATAATAATAATAATAATAATAATAAATAATAATAATAATAATAATAATATTAATATTAATAATAATAATAATAATAATAATAATAATAATAATAATAATAATAATAATAATAATATATTTTCTTCAATGAAACGCCTGACAAACGCACTGCGCTGTACATTTACATGTTATGCAATTGAAACAATTCACAAGAACACAAATGACAGAAGACATAAATCTTAACTACTAACAGAACAGACAGCCTGCAATACACTACTCCATTACACTTCGATGGTACTCTCCTTCTTAAACACCCGATATTTCTCCCTCTATTCCCAGCCTTCAACCAAGGAAAATCTTTACAAAAGTCTCTGCTGTGGGGCAGGATAAAGAAGAGTCTATCTTGAAAAGGCGCTATATAAATCTCTGTTTACAGATACAGTTACGTACGACTTTGGAGTTGGATAGAGATCGAGGATCGCCGTAGCTTTCTCTGCTGTCAGACCATGGAGCTGCATCAGATGCTTCCCAAACATCTCAGAGACAGTCAAAGCCTACAGCATAACAAAGTCTCTTAAACACCTCTTTTACGCGTACAATTTGTCCTATAAGTACTAGTAGAGCGTAGTCTTTTAAACTTAGACTCTCGTTCTCATTGTAGTATTAAACATGCAGATGACTCATTGAAAATCTCAAACTCCGCCACTGTTTGCTTTCTGACAGTGCCAGTCCAAAGAATGCATAAAGAAGGAGGGTGACGCTAATGGTCTTTGTTACCACACAGCTGGTCGTTAAAAAGGAAATACACACTCTTAAACACCTCTTTTACGTGTTTAATTTGCCCGATAAGTACTAGTAGATAGCATTCCTTAAACACCTGCTTTTAGTTGTAACCTCGCCCTACAAGTACCAGCAGACGAATATTTTCTCAAACAGCTCATTGCACCCTGTGGCATGTTGGCATTATTACATCAACGGTGAAAACCGTTAACAATAATTTTTGCCGACGTCAATGGCCTTTGTTGCCAAAAGGCGTCTTTAAACAATGAAAATTAAATGGATAGAAATAGAAATCATCAAAGCCTCCAGCACGAAGAAGAGCAGTCCCTTAAGCTAGCATTGAGAGGCAGTCATTGGTATGAAGTGCTAGAGATATCAGTTTTCTTAGCCACGGTATAAAATCAATTAATTAATTTAATATTTAGTATTTAATATTTAAGCTAACGAATAAATAATTGGCGTTATTTACATGTCCAATCAAAATAACAATACCTTTGTTTTTGCAGATGACTCGTTGAAAATGTCGAAGACCATCAGCCTCTCTTCGATTCCATTCAAGGATTCTTTGGCTTTCTTGAAGTGGCGCCGATAGCCAAGCATCGATTTACTCTGAAAGAAAATTCAATGCAGACTTTGGATGAAACTCCACGAATTAGTTGCTTCGCCTTAGAGATTTTTAACTTTACTAAATAAATTGATACATACAATACAATACAAAATTACATCAAAAACAACATACAATATACAATACAATACCATAGGACATTCGACCTTTTAAGTATCTTCAAAAGTATTGTATTGTATTGTATTTCTTAATTTACGTAGCGTCGCTCACAGCAGTGGCCATTCAGTAACGCTCCCAGTGCGAGAACCCCTACAGAAGAAGAAGGTTTTGAGGAGGGAGAAGGCTGTAGGAAGAGACCAAGAAAGAATGGTAGCACGTAGAGAGGAGGGAAGGGCATTTCATAGGGAGGGCCCAATAGCGGGAAAAGATCTAGTTTGGGACATAGTAGTCCAACTCGTCGAAAAAAGAGCATGCCTGACCAACAAAAGTGTTGCACCCACGATTAATTAGTTTAATTAATTTAATCTGCAAAAGTGAGTTTTGCAAAGTAAAAGAACACGAGAGTAACGATGAGAGCTGATGATGATGCTTAGATCGGTCAAAAAGTTACTCACTTTGTAGATGCTCTCAAGGTACCTGGTCATGAGGAAGAGGTAGGCGGCCGTTTCCTTTGTGTCTCTTGTTCTCTTCACAAAAAATCCTTCGATGACCTTGACGTAGAAAAAACCCACAAGGATCATGTAATATTTGCATGGCTTTACTTTAGCACATTTTAGTTTAGCATATTTTACTTTAGCACATTTTACTTTAGCACATTTTACTTTAGCATATTTTACCTAAGCACATTTCACTTTAGCAAACTTTACTTTAGCATAGTTTACTTTTAGCACACTTTACTTTAGCACAATTTACTTTGGCACACTTCACTTAGTACATTTTACTTCAGCACATTTTAATTTTAGCATAGTTCACTTTTTTAGCACACTTTAGCATATTTTATGTTAGCATACATACATACATGCACGCATGTAAACACACAGGCATACACACACACACACACACACACATCTAGGTAGTTACCTGAGTGTTGATGATTGCCTGATTGAGGGTCTCTTCCGGAATACTGAAGTGCTGCATCGATCCATAATCCTCGACTAGATAGATCGGATTTGAAATTCCACAGCCACGCAATCGGAACTACAGACAACAGACGGCAAGACTTATACGACAATAGATTGCGAAGATGATGACAATGATTAACATGATGATGAATATGATAATGACAAAGATGATGATAATGAAAGATGATGATAATGATGAAGATGAAGGTGATGATGAATATGATGATGACAAAGATGATGATAATGATGAAGATATACATGATGTTGATGAAAAATCTGATAATGATGAAGATGACGATGATGAAAACAATAATGATAAAGATGAACGCAAAGAAAACAAGGCTGAAGCTGATGTGGAGGAAGGCAAAGATGATGACTGAAAGTTTCTGTCGGAACCTTTTGTTCTTTAAATCGTCCGTCGATGATGCTGCTCGCAAGATCGTCCATTCGCTTGCGTTCAATGATGTAGTCGAGGACAAGCACTGGATCTGATGCATCACTTCTGCCACCTTAAAAAACCCAGAAAGCATCAACTGTTTAATAAAGTCCACCAATGCCCGTATTCTGGAAGTGACAGTTCAAAGCTTGGAGAAAGGAGGAGGGCAAAGCTAACCATCTTTGTTATGACACAGTGTTGTTAAACAGGAACTAACCAACCAACTGTTCAACAACCAAGACCTCTTGCCTTGTCTTCAAACGTCCTCGATTCGAGGATTGGCCACAATTTTGTTCCATCAACTTTTGTTTTCTGTCTCTCCCAATAACTAATCGAATGATAATCCAGTACAACTTTGTTTTAGGTCTTCCTTGAGCGCCTGATCCAGGAACTGTGCTTTGGGTAATTTCCTTCTTCAGGCAACCCACCCAAACACATGTCCGAAAGAGGAGAGTTTAAAAAGACTGTAAGACCCCTACATCAGAGCTCGAGGGTACGCATACCCTAAAATAGAATACGTTAAAATACATACGTATCTTTAAAAAAAATAGAATACGCGTATGGTACGTATCATACACGAAAATTTTATTTATAGTTTGTTTGCTTAAATTAAATTGAACATTCTTATAATGAGCAATGACGTGGTTAACGTATTTTTTTATTGTTTACGTACCCTAAATAGGGTACGTTAAAAAACATACGTACCTTTAAAAAAATAGAATACGTATGGTACGTACCCTCGAGCTTTGCCCTACATATTGTAATAGTAATCTGACATTTATAGAGCGCCACTTCAAGAAAAGAACTCATCAGTGGTGCTCCCGACCTAACCCAGTGAAATTACGGTAGAATAATGCAGACGTCAGGTGCTTGCTAAACTGTGGAAGGGACAAACCGAGTTCCCTGATCTATCGGATTCCAACTTAACCTCTCCGATGGATTATGACTGATTTCACGCTTAGGGTACAACGACCAATGTCTTGGACATAACGAAAATGGCACTATATTAGAAGTCCTTAGATTAGATAATATAAAACTGATTAGATTAGATTAGATGCACTGAAGACACAGACTCTGTCGTTGTCTTGCGACCCAAAGGAAATCGCCGATCTGAAGATTGCAGACTTTGTAGTTGACTCCGTTTCGGTTGAGTTCTTTGATCAGCATCTCCTCATTGTGGTTCGTTCCCCTAAGAAAGACCAACAGCCACAGGAAAGGCAAGCCATACAAAGGTAATGTAAGGTATGGCCAGGTAAGAAAAGGTGTGGTAAGGTTAGGTAAAGTCAGGCTAGGGTAATGTAATTAGCAACTTCCATTGCGGCGGTAGCGGTTTGTTAGAGCGATCTTTTAAAACACCTTTAAAACGGGATTAACCGTTACTATATAAACGTAAAACAGGAATCGCTTTTCATTCGCTCACTTTTAGCCTTCCTCTATAGCAACCGCATGGTTTTAACCATGCTCATTGTAACATTATTGATGTAGCGCAGTTTTTAAAAGAGTCCAACTTATGGGTCACGGTAGCCGATAAGTTATAGCGCTCTATTTAGACACCTTAAAAAGTTAACTCCCGATGCTTCATAGAAATAGACACGGAAGCGGTTTTTAGAGTGACCTTTTAAGACACCTTTAAAACGGTCTCAACTGTTACTATATAGACATGCGACATAAATTGCCTTTGAGTCAAACTTGATGTAATTTTATTATTGTAATTGTAATTAGCAAGTTCTATTGCGCCGGTGTCTAATGCACAAGGCATCAACCGATGGCGCATCAAAACAATCCGTAATCAGGTCAACATCCAGAAGATCAGTCCGTAAGAGACAGAGAGACATCCTAAGGTGGATAAGCAATTTGAAAGAGGTAAGTTTTCAGCCGAAAACGAAATGACACAAGTGACTGAGCCCAGCGTACAGACACAGGAAGAGAGTTCCAAAAGTAGGTCCAGCAACTGAAAAAGTTCGTTTGCCAAGAACAGTTCTTGATTTTGGTATGACCAGACAAAGATGATCAGATGACCTCATCGAATAATGATAAGTGTCATTGGGGAATAAGAACTGATTTTAAATATTGTGGTTGGCCAGAGTTTACATCTTTACGGTAAGATGAAGTCAGGTATGGTAAGTTTAGTTACGACATTGGTAAGGCAAGGTTAGAGAAGACATCTTTGGCAGAAACTAACATACTAACTATTTTTATTATTATTACTATTCTTATAATGGCCATTATAATTATTGCTAATATTATTATTTTCTAGCCAACTCAGCTATGATGAGTACACTGACCGTACACTGTCGGTGGGAAGATGAGACGGTGAGGGAGAGGATTGGCCACCCGCCCTCAGATGCCCAGGCTAAAGAAACTGAAGTCGCTAACACTTCATACCCATGGTTGCCTCAGGGATAGCTTATCTTCTTCGTTATTTTCTGGCCCGAAGTACACACGGACCTAAACACTAATAATTCTGACATCCGAAATGCTTGAATGGCACAAACTCACCGATAGTATTCATGATTGTCGACGTAGAGTACAACGTCAAATGTTCCGGGTGGAAAAACGAAATCTGGTTCTCCGAGATCATCCAGAGAAAGAGCACTCGACTGGGAATCTACATTCTGACTGTCTCCACTGAGGCTCTGAATCCCGCTCGCGATGGATGCAGTGGAACAACAAGAACTGGCTTTTCGTTCGAAGAGGCGACTAGGTCCAGCAACATCTCTACCGCCTGCGATTGGAATGGTCTCAGGCCTTTTACCACTACAACTACTTTTATTGTTTTGTGGTCTGAATGAAGCAGATATCGAGGATTGGACGAGGGAAGAAATTGGTAATTTTTCACCACTGCTTGTTTTAGGAAGCCCAACATCAGCTGAGGTAGTAGCTTTTCTAGGCTTTGACTCTGAAAACATAATTTCAACAAATTATTTATGCGTTTAATAAGCACAACTATATAATTACCAAGCATCAACCGATAACGCTAGCAGTTATGCGTGAAGCATTTGCTCAAGGTTCCTGTCTCAGGAGAGGAGGATCGAACATGTTCCATTCAAGCATAGCACAGTTTGATACCGATTTAAAATCGTTATAATGAACTCAATCAATCCGGCTGCCATATTCCGTGCATATATAGCATCGGTTCTCCACGTTTTAAAGGTGTCCAAAAAGAACACTTTATCACGGCCGTCAGTGCCGTGTAGCCTACACAAACCCCGATGCTAGTTTAAGTAAAACTTGTGCAAAAAACCGCTTCCTGGTCGTTTGAAGTCAATACGACAGCGGTTAAAGACCAGTCAATAGGATCGATGTTCTGCGTTGTCTGGTTGCGAGCAACTAAGAGTAGTTTTATGGAAGGGGCTCTGTGTAAACGAGCATTTACTACTGCATTTAGTACAATTAGTAAGCAACTGAATTGCAACTGTACGGCAAGGACGATATCAACGGCCGTGGTAGTCACAAGATGTCGTTAAACCCTGGAAACGACGAGAAATTCCTCGGCTGACTTTAGACACCTTTAAAACGGGTTAACTTTCTCTTATTTATAATTAACTTCCGTCCAAAATACTTGCTAACTCCGCCACTGATCGTTTTCAGTCAGTGCCAGTCCCAAGCCTGGATCATGGATGAAGGAGGAGGGCGACGCTAATGGTCTTTGTTACCACACAGTGGTCGTTAAACAGTAAACAAGCAAAATACTTGCTGTAATATGCCAAAAATAATCTTTGTCGGCGGCAACGGCCTATGTTGTCATAAGCTGCCGTTAAACTGTGGACCCAAAATAGGTTATTAGTACAAGACATCATGAACATTTTAAAAGCGCAACTTTGTAAACTACTTGTTTCCTTTAAAGTACATACTGTTTACGAAATTCTTATAATCGTCAACGGACTTTGATGTCATGAGACGATGTTAAACTTTGGAATAACCCGTGATCAAAACTACTATCCTGAAAACTACTTTCCACCGACGCTCTATAATAATCGTCAGCTGCTTCGCCAAACAAAACATTGGAAAAGAAATTAATCATTGCACAAGGTCGACTTCAATGCCGCTGACAGACACAAGATGTCGTTAAACACGCTTAATAAATACTTTAATTAGACACCTTTAAAACGTTGCCAGCTGACTCGATTTATTCGTCAGCTTCGTTCAAACGCTAGTTAGATTCATGACGTTAAAAAATCCTTTTTTAACTCCATGAGACTCCAGACCCATTTTACAGCAAGGCACAATAACAAAATCTTTAGTCAAACAAGAAAGCGTGGGGTTTATTTGGTATGGATCCCTAGCCATGTAGATATAATACTGGGTAATGAAAGAGCCGATTCCTTAGTGAGGCAATCATTAGATCTACCCACAATTATAAATGCCACCGATTAGTTATTTTAAATGTGATATGCTTTAAAGTGGTTGCTCGAGGTCAGGAATCCAAGGAGAATTAGGCCTACCACGTTGTTCCGACGGTAAAACTATAAAAGATCCAAACAATTCGAACAGTTTTCCGGTTTGCCCAAACGGGAGAACAGATATCTTGATCTGAACTTCCGCTGGTGCCTGCTACCGGATCTTCTTCGGCTACTTCGGCACCTATCGGTATTGGATCCTTCGGCGGCAGTTTATTAAACACTAACTTAGTGTTGATTTATACTATTGCGTGTTTTAGTTCAGTTTTAAATCAATGGCACGAACTTTGAACTTCGATCACATCGTGTCTTATTCGATGTTAATTTAAAATTCATATATAACTAAACTGTTGGTAAAAGCGTTACGTAACGTTGAGCTCGACCCACCCACCCACCCTCGTAACGTTTCGTATCGGTGCGTTACGTAATTATGCAATGACCCCTATTGGACTTTTCATGGGCATTTGATAAGCAATTACTTATATAATGCCCAAGAAAATTCTGGACGATTGTATTGTATTGTATTGTATTTGAACACTTGTTATAGCGCCCCTACCAGATTGCCTATTCAGAGGCGCTCCCGACTACTGCGCGGACGCTGAATCGGAGTTTCACGCCGAAGCGCATGAGCAATTGCGAGTGAAGGACTTGCCCAGGGTCCCTACGCGGCAGCTTTGAGGTGGATTCGAACCCGCAACCCTCCAGCTGCAAGGCACCGAACATACCCCCAAACCAAAGTTCGACCGTAGTACGGAACGTACGCTACTGCCGAAATGCGCCGTACGCGTACGCTATTTTTTGGCTAAATTAATAAATAGCGTACGCTAATTTTTATATTTTTTTATTATAGAATTAACAAGGAATAACGTCAGCCTGTTTTATTTCTGTAGATAAAATAATCCAAAATAAAAACAAAATAATAATTTACCTCTTCGCTGAAACGGAACTACAAATAAGAACTGTAAAGTGACGTAATAACGACGAGAAAAAACGACGAGAAAATGAGGAGACAAAATGTGACGTCAAGAAGCAACTAATATTAAAGGCTGCTCATACGTACGGAATACGAACGTACCGTACGCGTGCATTATTTTTAGTAAATTACGTACCGTACGCGTACGCTATTTTCTGCTGTAACGTACGGTCGAACTTTGCCCCACACCACCGCGCCCCAGTTATATTGTGTTGTGTTGTATTGTATTGTACTCCACGTTTATATTGCGACCGAGCCACCAGCAGTAAAGATCCGAGAAATTAATCTCTGATAAACCGACCGACCGGGAAGCGAACCCGGGCGCTGGCGTGAGGGCTACCAACCCACTCGGCCACTCAGGATCCCTATGATTGGACCCATATGGGGAGGATATGGGTCCAAAAGGGACTCTAGGTGCGCATTCTGGCAAGGTTATCCACGAGCGCTGCGTCTAGTCAGAGAGGTTATCCAGAGATGCCAAATGCAGAACAAAGTTCAGTAGTCAGAGAATCTGAGAGATGCCGAAGAAGAAGACTAGTCTCAGTGGCATAAGAGGTAAGTAGCCGTTCCATCCGGTCAGTCCAGTGTTCAAATCCAGCCAGATTTCGCTGTGCGGTCAAGAAGTCTGCTTTTAACCCTGCGACCCGGATGTGAATGGCGGGCCCATCATGTGAAATCTATTTATACATCCGCTCCGACCAAAGGACGTTTTTAAACTTGTTGTCCTTGGGCCACAGTCAGAACTTAGCCGTTCCATCCGGTCAGTCCAGTGTTCAAATCCAGCCAGATTTCGCTGTGCGGTCAAGAAGTCTGCTTTTAACCCTGCGACCCGGATGTGAATGGCGGGCCCATCATGTGAAATCGACAGAAGTCCTATTTTTGTGAGTAGCGTACGGAAAGGTCGATGTAAACTCCCTGTCGGCCGCAAGATGTCGTTAAACAATGGATTAATATTGTGCTCTTTGGACACCTTGAAATCTTTTTCAACCGAATCTATTTATACATCCGCTCCGACCAAAGGACGTTTTTAAACTTGTTGTCCTTGGGCCACAGTCAGAACTTTTCAAAATAATTCTAAACCTCTTTTAAGTGTGATATTCGTCCTATAAGTTAAAGCAGCAGAGCTTTCCCGTATTAAGACAACCGCCATAATTGTAATTAGAATCGAACATTTATATAGCGCCGCTCAAAATCAGCAGCCATAGATCGAACACTGTCAGTGCCAGTCCCAAGCCTGGATAAAGAAGGAGAGCGACCGACGCTAATGATAAACAGTGTCGTTAAACTGAAACTGCTATTACTTCCTGTATTATGCAAAATTATGCGCTACGTCTGCTGCATCATGCAATAGGAACGGTCACACGTCGGTCAGAACTGTGCAAAATAATTTCTCCTAACGTCAACTATTTTGCACAGTTCTGACCGTTCCTACTGCATGATTCAGCAGACGTAGCGCATAATTTCAGGATCCATTGAGAACAGGATTTCATTCAATTACTTTTGTAAAGGACATCGTTTCGAACCACCACCTGTGCTCGTCGGGACTTCTCGATTGCGGCGCCACGGATCTGGAACGCTCTTCCGCCGTCTGTGCGTGCTGCACGCGGCTATATGGTTTTCTCTAAACTCTTAAAGACGCATTTTTCAGCTGTTTGATGGCCACGTGTTGAGCGCTTCTGAGAGACTCTTGAGTGGCGCTTTATAAATGTTTTATTACATTACATTACATTACATTACAACGACTGCAGCAACCTTAGGATGTCGTTGAACTTTTGGAATAATAAAAATAACGCGGGATTGGATTTCAAGTCAATTTACTGTTGGTAAAAAATCCAATCTACAACTTTTAAACCTCTACCTGGTCTACCAATTACAGGACGGTAAAAGGACGTTTAGTTCGACGAGAACGGCTCTGCCAGCCAATAGCTGTCGTTAAACACTAGATTATACAAAGTCACTTTTAGACACCTTGAAAACGCCGTTAAGTTACGCTATATATTTTACACATTGAGTGCTTAACCCTGTCTACCGTCGCTATGTTTCAAATTAATTTTTGTCAGGCGGATCTTTCTGCCTATAGAAAAAAAATAATAAGTCTGCCACTGGCCTACATATTCTGGTAGTGCCAGTCTCAAACCTGGAGAAAAGGAGGGTGACGCTAAACATTATATTTTAATGACACATCGTCTCTAAACAGCAACTAACCAACGAAATTGCATACATTATGTCATACGAACGTTGAGAAAAACAGTAAAATCAATTTTCCTAAACCGCTTCGGTCAGCCACTAGATGTCGTTAATCCAAAGCAATCGCCAGGTTTCCAACCTCTACCACTTCCTCGACTGTTAAGGATCGCAAATTACGAGGGGCTTCGACATGAACGGTCCTGGCATCCATTAGATGTCGTTGAACACTTATTTACACACGGTTACTTTAAACACCTCTACAACGGTTCCCTTGACTGTATATAAATTCCGAATTGACTAACTATTATTATATATCTAATTCCTCCCTGTGATGTTATTACAAATTGTCGTCAACGTCCTTGTTGAATGATTGTTCGTACTCTAACAGTGCCAGTCCCAAGCCCGGGGAAGGAGCAGGGTGACGTTAATGATCTTTGTTATCATACAGTGTCGTTAAACCGAAACTACTCAGCAGCCTTTGATGTCATAGCACGATGTTTAACTTTTTTAATTACAAAGTTTAATGTCATCATAATTATGACCTCACCCTCTACCACTTCCTCGACTGTTACGGGACGCTAATGACATTCTTCGTTAACGGGCTTCGACATGAACAGTCCTGGTAAACATTAGATGTCGTTGAACATGTGATCGCAAAAGATTGTTTTGATCACCTTTATAACGATAGCAAGTAAACTTATATAAAATCCGCATTGGATAACACCGTCGCATGGAATAACATCAAAAGCCTCTTTGTAGCTATAAGACGCCGTTTAACATTGGAATACAATCATACACCCCGTCGCTTGGAACTTCGCTAAGGCGCTGGATACTACAAGACGTACGTAAACTATGGATAATACAATGCTCCAGTTTGACACCTTTAAAACGTTTCAACCAACGCTATAATATTTACTCGTCAACTGCATTTAGACACTTGCTTAGCAGCCAACGGCATCAACACTAACAGAAAACATTTTTTCTACACGCAAGGTCACACAGAAATAAGAATCGAAGGCAGGATGGTTGGATTGGATCCACAGTTTAGGCCTAACGGCAGCTTATGAGTTATGACAACATCGGCCGTTTCCGCCGACAAAGATAATTTTTGGCATTATGTTGTATTGCAGGCTGTCTGTTCTGTTAGTAGTTAAGATTTGAATTGCATAGCATGTGGGTGTAGAGCGCAGTGCGTTTGTCAGGCGCTTAATAAAGAAAAGATTATTATTATATTACAGCTCTCTTGCTAGGAGGATGGTTCGACTGAAACAAAACTTATATGCTGAACTGTTATAGTTTGGGCTGAAGGAACAACCAAGTTGCCTTGTGTAGCAGAGTGGAGAAATCTGTGAACGTATCCTCAACTCACTGAGCAAACATCTTTCAACTTACCACGTTCTCCTAAAGATGCAAACTCTTCTGTGATTGGTTTCCGATGTGAAGTCGAAGCGTGAGGTGCATCTTCATCCGCCAGATATGCAAACACAAAATCACCGCAACCCAACCTGTGCAAACAATACAATACAATACAATTTAAGACAATACAATAGTAGATTTCATTTATTGAAAATACTGAGTTGACATACCGCAACTCTGATGGTTTTATAATGTTCTTACAGTAAAGTCCTTCATAAAAGAAAATATGGATTCCTACAGTGATATTTTATTTCTAATATTTAACTTTAGGGGACAACCCAAATTCCGTGTCCCCAAATTTTTTTAGCGCGTGCCCTACGTTCGCCTTCCCTGATATAATACACACTTAGCTCAGTAATATTAATCCCTATCGTGTATCATCCTTATATAGCATCGTTTGACACCGTTTTAAAGGTGTCTAAAGACAAACCAATCTCACTTCGTAATGTCGAGTTTGTATCGTTTTCCGGACATCAAGAGATCCTCGTATTTGGCCTTCACTAAGAAACCAACCGAGATTTCATCTGGAGAAAAACTTTACAATATAAATAAAATACGAAAATAATGTCTATACTGAAAAAATATTAATTAATTAACAAATATATAATTAATTATTTCGCCATTTTGAAATTAATTAATTAACTTGGTTTTATTAATTCATTGATATGGCTTTCTTCATTGACCGTTTTTAAATGCAGTGTTGTTTGCAATGCATGGACATAATTTATATCTCGTGCAAATTATTATTATTCTTACACACCTTTTTAATAAAGATTACTTATTTACTTATATAAAACGCAAGCATTAAGCTAGTAGTTTCAAGAGCAAATTAGATAAAGCTCACCCAATCACATGCTGTCCCATTAACTCATCCAATCACAAGCACAGCTAATGACCTAGTTTCATAAACTCACCCAATCCCAAGCAAGTCCATGACCTAGTTTATTAAAACTCACTCAATCACATACCCAGCAAATGACCTGGTTTAGTAAACTCGTCCAATCCGAGATACATACCATCTATGCACACTAGAGCGTCATCTTTGTAGGCTACCTCTTGGCCACTTTCGTTGATGTAGACAAAACTGAAGCTATAAAAATATGCAGAACGAATATAAGCTGACAAAATAACTCAGAACAATATATTATCACAGATAAATTTTCCATAAACTTCAAGTAGTACGGAGCCTGGAGAGAGGAGCCCTGAATACAAACAGTTGGTGTGTTTGTGGAAATGGCAACAATCTTGAGACAGATATGTCTCGTTCTTGAGACATGTCTCACTGTTGAAACAGATATGTCTCACTCTTGCGACAGATATGTCTAGCTCTTGAGACAGATATGTCTCATTCTTGAGACAGATAGGTCTTGCTCTTGAGACAGATATGGCTCACTTTTTAGACAGATATGCCACTGAGAATGATGATGTTGACAATGATGATGAAGTTGAAGCAGTTACCTTAAAAAGATCTTAAACATATTGACTATACCTTGAAGTTTCAGATGAGTCATGATGCAAAACCTCTTTCGTCGATGAGGAACTACCATCAACTCTCAACAGCTCATCTTGGGGTGAACAACCACCAAATTTCTCGCACACATCTGGCAGAAATCCAGCCTCAAAATTGTCTACCTCATCGTCGTTAAGATCCTCAAAAGCAGCCCTCGATCCTTTCTCCCCGCTCGGAAGTCCAGCGATCGAATGACTGACTAAATCTTCCACTGATCGGTGTTTTGTAAACGTGGGTCTTGATTTAACTATCGAGTCCATTGTCCTGAATTTCTTAAGAGTCCGTGAAGTATCCTGGGACATGTCTTTACGTTTTTCTGGACAAAACGGGAGTTCCGGTGAAATGCTTTGAGACTCGCTTTTCTCTTCTAAGGAGCTTTCTGCCAGAAGTAGACGACGAGCAAGATCCGATCCAGACGCCGTGATCCGGTACCTACAAGTAGCAACTCTTAATGGTTACAATTATAATAATGATATTCTTTCTTATTTCAAACCAACAACCAGTGTTATTTCTATTAACTGTAACTGTAACTGAAATAGCAAAATAACTGAAAAATGTTGGTCAGTTAACTGTAACTGTAACTGAAACTGAAAAATACTGAATAACTGAAACTGTAATAGTAACTGAAAAACGAAAACTGTATAACTGAAAAATAACAAAAGTTAACTGAAAAATAAAACATGAGTGTTTTTCTTACTTACTTTTGAATGGTAATCCTACTCTAGTCTACGGTCAGTTTTCTATACTCATTTCACTTCTAGTTTTCTATGCTAGTTTCACTTCTGGTTCCTTTTCAGTCTTCAATGCTAGTCACTTCTGGAAGTTCTGGTTACTTTTCAGTTTTCTATATTCGTTTCACTTCCGGTTCCTTTTCCTTTCGTTATGTTGTCGTTGGCGCTAAACCTTAAATTCGTAAAACAATCCACAACTACGAGAATAATGTTTAAGCCAAGTAGTGGTCGAAAAGTAGAAAGTGGCGTATGGGAACAATTTGTTTATGAAGCCGCAGACGTCAAAAGTCGATGTTGTGTTCGCACTGTTGCTTTCAAGGATGCTGAAAACAACGAGTGTGGCACACTGATTGTCGGAACCGAGCAAGTGTTAATCTAGAACGTCGTGTTTTCTTTAAAGTAAACCAACAATACGTTGATTTGCTGTGCAAATATTTCTGGTAACTGTTCAGAATACTTGTGGTCAGTGTGTCATTAGTCATGACGTGTGAAAAAAATAACTGATGCTATAACTGAAAAATAAAGAGAAATAACTTAAACTGTAACTGAAAAATAAAAAAATTAACTTTTAACTGAAAAATCTGATTTCAGTTAACTGTAACTATAACTTTAACTGAAAAATCATAAATTAGATAACTTTAATTGTAACTGTAACTGAAAAACCATAACTGAAATAACACTGCCAACAACGCAGTATGATTACAATTCAGTATGAACAGATGATGACAAGTTATTACAGGAGTCGAATATAACTGCATGGAGCAGCCATTCAAGGTGCCCACCCTACTACTCATTTTACCAATGCTATCTAGCGAATGATAGGCTGAATTTTTGGGAAGGTAGCGGGAATCAGTGATAACATTATTCCATGGACCAATTTTTAAAGCCGTGTTCTCAGTTCTTTATGTTTTACAGTACTTGTATACATTTTAATATTTTATTTGAGCAAGATAAAAATTGTGACTCCGTCTACCATTCAGAATCTTGATAACCAATCACCCGCAGACCGGTACTGGGTTGCGGACCACAGTTTGGATAGCACTGGGTTAACCAACATGGGGTGCCAAGTTAATAGCTATGTGGGACATAACACCCCTTTGTGTTAAGCTGTATGGACAGAGAAAGCATAAATGAGTCTACATTGTATATTCAGTTGAAGATTGCTCCAAGAGGGATGGTCATAGGCGTAGCTACATGGAGGCACGAGGAGGCAGTTGCCTCCTCTTGTTTTCTTTATATACTGTAACTTCTATTGACCAATGACCTCAATAACCAGAATATTGCCAATGGTTTGTGAAGTTGCCTCCTCTTGAATTTAAGTGTGGCTACGCTCCTGGGGATGGTCCAATGTTTAAATTAGATTAGCAACTAACTATTATATTCAGTCAAAGATTGTTCCAAGAAGATGGTCCTATGATTAGATTAGATTAGCGACTTACTGTGCGGGACAGCTCTGTCGTGTCACAAGGTCCTTCTTGAGCAGGGTTCCCATTGATGACCAAGCCGTGTAGTGCGAACCAGGATCTGGCTGTCAAGAATTAATTAAGTAATTAATTAACTTTACTCATTAATACATCTACAGAGATCATATATAGATGCCTAACTTAAGAGTACAAACTAAAATGATAGCTACTGGAACAGTCTTCCTGCACCTAATCAGGAGCCAAAAGCTGGTGTTCCAGTTCCTTTTTGTTAAGGACGGGATAACTGCATATGGCTACTATAAGAGAGAGAGAGACCGAGGAAGTGGATTGGTCACATACTGAGAGGGGATGCACTACTGAGAACCATGATGGGAGGAGGAATGGAGGGAAAGAGAACGAGAGGAAGACCTAGACGGATGCTGGTGGACTGGATGATGGTCAATGGATACAGTAAACTGAAGCAGAAAGCCCAACATTGGTCGTTTGAATCAGCCCAGGGGCAGACGACTTGAAGAAGAAAAATATAACATTTTACATTATGGGGAAACTATATGAAACTTCTGTATAAAAACACAAACTTACAATAGTGAAGGATTTTGTTGAGAGAGGTTGAGCAGCTGTCATTAACCCTCGTTTCGTCATAAAACAGTCGACCCCTTCCTTCTCCTGAAAACATGAAACTAATGTAACAGTTAGTTAGCGTAGCAATGTAGGAATTGAAAGCCCCACCTTCTAAGTATCTCATAATATACTGTGATGTAATGAAAAGAATCAATTACAAAGTGACTTTTGAGCACCTCCAAAAAGAACTAACATCTTTATATCTGCTGGCTACAGATATCGCAAAAGTCAAAATAATATTTGCTGATTGTTTTTACATTATGCTATAAACGAATACTATTGTTTTAAGACAAGATGCAAATGCTGAACTACATGTGGCAGCTAAAGTTCGGTTAATCTTGTTAGCCTACTTCATTTTCTTAACCTCGGCATATGATGGATGGTGACCAGTCATCTCCCTCACCATCTCATCTTCCCACCAACAGTGTATGGCCAGTATACTCTTAACGGCCGAGTTGACTTGGGAACACAAGTGGAGTAGAAATTTAGCAACAAATTTCTGCCATGATGAGGATTTGAAGCCACGACCTCTCGATTGACAGTCCAGAATACTAACCACTAGACTACCGTGCACCCCAAAAAGTAAGCTTAGAGTACGAGATGGTTTGAAGTAACCTGCTGGTGTCGGTAGAGAACAACGAGAAGTGCGTAGGCACCAGAATTCTTCTGCGGCACATAGTCACGACTTCTCGTGGAAGTGACGGCCTTTTCCCCGCCCGACAGATGAGGGGAATTCTGCTTTTTAAGGACCTGTCGCAGAAAAGTTAAAATGCTCATTAGAACCACAGCTAAAAGAAGTGCAGTCCATTATGTTGTATTGTATTGTATTGTATTGTATTTGAACACTTGTTATAGCGCCCCTCCCAGATTCCTATTCAGAGGCGCTCAATTATGTTACCTATTTCATTTTGCCCTGTTAACATTGCCAAGTACTATCCAGGGAAAGTTCAATCAATATGACCTGTTGGTTTGGCCTTTTGACTTTTGCATCATTTACTTGATGTTTCTGAGTTTGTACTGACTGCTGGTCTTGTGGATATAATGGTGCTGATGTACGGATCTGGGATGAGGCTTGGTGAGCCCATTCCTAGAAAATTTTGCAAAACGTAATCTTAAATGGTGCATTTCATAGCAAGTAAACAGTCAAATTAGGCTTAGAAAATTTTAATTTGAGCTTTAATTCTCAAACCGAGTAGTCTAAACAAACATTTCACAAAGCATTTAACAGAATTAGGCAATGCTCTGCGGGCCAGAAGAACATCACTGGTGGGCCAGAAATGGCTCGCGGGCCAGCTTTTCGACAGCCTTGGACTAAACCAATGAACCAAGGCCAAATAAGAACCCCTATCAAATGAACCCATGGATGCTTATTAAATTTCCAATGTCTACCTGGTTTGTAGTGGCTCCCACGTTTTCATTTTCGCTGCCAGAATCTAGTCCGAAGCAAGTAGATTTTGGAAGATTTCGTTTTCCCTTTTGCCGTGCTTGATTTCGCGACCGATTCATCTGTTTGCCAGAACTTCCAGATGAAACAGATATCTTGTGTTCATCTATCACTTCTTTGGCAGACTGGCCTGTACCTAAAGAAATATTTGACAAAACACTTTACATGACAGACCACGACAGACTTTATTTTAGACAAATGCTTCAAAGATTTTGCCTGGAAATCATGTTCCAATATATGCTTGTATCGTTTAAAAAAAATTGTTTTGAGATTTCTGGTCCACCTGTGTCCCTAGCCAACTCAGCTAATGATGAGTACACTGACTGTACACTGACTCACCCTTTTACACTGAGGTTAAGAAAATGAAGTCGCTAACACTTCACACTCATGACTACCTCTCAGGCTAGCTTCTCTTCTTCTTCACATTCAATTCAAGCCCTCGGCAACTTTGAAAATTTCTCTTGAACAAGCAAAGCACACCCGTTGATCAAATAATCTAATGAAATCTAATTTTAAAGTGATGTTTTCATTATGCATTAGGCATGAATAAATGGTTATCTCAACTGAGACCATATGTAGTCAATAAAAATTATCACAACCCCCTGGAAGAGACTGGTGGAAAATCGTACTAACCTAAGTCAGAAAGGTGCTGTTCCAAACGGTCGTCAATCATCTTACACAGTTTATCTCCTACAAACCAAATTCACAACACAGTAACTGGTATTGTAATTAGTAACTTCTATTGTGCCAGTCTCTGATGCACAAGGTATCAACCAATGGCACACCAAAACCAAGCCGTGATCAGGCCAATATCCAGAAGTTCACATACACTCTTCATTGTCTTTATTTGAAGTTCATGCGAAATTTTAAAACACAAAATGACCACTAACTGAACAGATTTAAAATAACCATAAGAAAAATTCTGTAAAAAGTGACAATAATAGTGTAGGAGCCAGAATCTAGCCAATCTAAATCTACTATAAATTTATAGTATATATATATATATATATATATATATATATATATATATATATATATTCGTTTAATAATAAATCACTAGGTTGACACACTGCAAGTATACATCTTAAAGTTTATTAGACAAGTTTAGTAGCTTAAAATGAACAAATAGTTTTGCTTTTATTTGCAACAAAATAAAATTTATACCAAATCCCTCCAGCAGTTTGCACTCTTTTCCAGAATACAGGGTGAGTGGAAACTTCTTCAGGCTACGAAGTGCCTAAAAATCAAGAACAGATATTTGTCCTTTACGGCAAAGCTGTAGGGGAGTGATTTGCGGTTCCAGAGAAAGTTTCAGATGTAATGTAGTGTAATGTAATGTAAATCTTCAAAATTGCTCTGCGAAAAACAAAAGACATGTTAGGGAGACTAGCGTTAATGACCAGCGCTAAATTAAATCAAGTCTGCCATAGTCAGGTTGTTTGTTCCATTACTATAGAATAAAATTAAACTAAAATTATTTATCTATAATTTACCTGTAATGTATATTACATTATACAAATACAAATACTAAATACATTACATATACGTATGAAAGGATTGATAGGTTTAGGGACAAGGCAAATGCAGCTTCTGATGTCGTTTGAACGATTGGAGTAAATAAATTCTGAAAAAGTCCCATATTTTTTAAACTGGTCTCACAGGGATCAGTTGCGCCTCCTGCTCCAACCCTAGCTAGGCTCTCATTGTACCAGCTAGTTAGGCTTTGTGCATAATATAACGGCGCTACAGATGTTATTCTATTTCGTTACCGGGGAATACAGCATTAGACTAAAATATCCATATCCATTTTTATATCTGAAAGTACAGTCGGAACTTAATTGGCCGATTTTAATGAATGACCATAGTAATACTTTTCTGGGTACCTTGGGAATCTACCCAAATCGTCAAACCCCATTCTCCAAATGTGAAAAATGTGCAAAACTGATTAAATTCGTGAAAGGAAATATTGAAGTGAAGCGTTTCAAATGCTGAAAACCAGTATGGCCGATCTCATTAGTAAATTCGGAAAATATCCAGAACAGTTAAATTTTAACTTCGAAATAGATTACGGGGACCCGGTGGAAATTTAATTTCGGGATTGGGGCCTTTTTGGAGGAGAGGATTGTTACGAAGGCGTACCTTGCCGTAAGTATAGTGTGTTTTTTGCTCCTTTCTGGCCGCCTCTTCTTTCCACTCAGTTAACCAATCTACAAACAACGGATTTGGACAAGGCGCCGAGCCTTTTACGCTCGTTCTGCGCCTCTCTTTAGACATTTCTTTTAAAGAAAAGGGGATTAAATCATAATTTATCCGAATATACTACATAATTATTTGTTTATTTTTATGCTTTAAAGAGGGCGCCAAAATCAACAAAGATGGTGTATTGAGATAGAGGTATCTTTCATAAAAGCATCGCCATGTATAAATAATCATTGTACACTGTGCAAATGTTAATGTTAATTTCCGAAACATCTCAGCTTTACACAAAAGCTACATCAGGGAGACTCGCTACAATACAGACGCTATATCAAAATAATGGAGTCCGCAATAGCCAGGTTGTTTGAACAGTTTGGTCAGAGGTTGCTTAACCTGGTCAATAACAATAATTGTTTGTATAGCAGCTGGTTCAGATATCGCATTAGCCTTAATGCGGCCCTGGATCTTTAAGAGGAGGACGTTTTAGTTTTGCTACGTCACCTTAATACAGCGAACATTATTATACATTACATGTATATTCAGAGCCATCTCTATCGGTATCAAATACTATCAATGGCTCTTAATTTATCAGGTCGTTGGAATTTATTCGTCCTCTTCCGCCCTCTGGCGAACTAAACTCTCATCTAGGTCGCTATGCTCATAAAATTATACCGGGTTCCGGAGGCCTAATTTATTTATCAGTTCATAATTATTAATCGGCAAGAAGTAGCTTAATTTTGTTTGGATTTTAATAAATAGTTTAATACGATCTGAAACTACTGGTCTTCTTCGAATTAGGTTTTATGTGCCATGATTCACGTGTGCCTAGGTAGCGCAGTAGGCAGCGCGTCAGTCTCATAATCCAAACGAAAACTTGAGCGATCTGAAGGTCGTGAGTTCGATCCTCACCCTGGGCACAATGTTTTTCTTTAGATTTGTGAAACAATTACATGGAATTACGCGCTAAATTACTAATAAATAGTAATTATAAATGCCTATTGACGTGACTGAGTGATAATTGTAATAAGTAATAGGATTAATGATTGGCCAGCCTATCTGTCTCGTTTGAAGCAGTCAGTTCGATAGATAGATATTCGTTTTATTTTCGACAATCGACAGGTCGGCAGTTCATACGCTTTTGTGTCGCCAGACTCGCCACCAGAAGCGCTCGATAGTGTTTGGTTAGCGTGCTGGACTGTCAATCGACAGGTCGGCGGTTCAGCCCCCATGGATGTCTCAGGGCTAGCTTCAGAGAAATCAGTGCTCTTTTCTTCGTCTATGTCGCTTATCGAAGACGAAAATCAACTGCATTAATTAATTAGGTCGTAACTTACTTAACTAACTCTTAACTATTTAACTAGCTCTAGCTCGGCTCAGTGACTATAGTCAGTGTTACTTGTAATCAGTTGCGTCTGAGAACTGTTCAAAAATAATTCCACACCTCGTTTTAAGTGTCATATTCGTCTTATAAGTCAAAGCAGTGGTCGTTAAACTCAGGAAAAGAAGAAGTTAGAGCTGTAGTATAACAAAAAAATAATCTTTGTCGGCGGCAACGGCCTATGTTGTCATAAGCTGCCGTTAAACTGTGGATCCAATCCAGTTAAACTGGAATCCAACCATTAACGGCTTTGCTTGTCATGTGACAGTGGCTCCAACCTTTTCCAGAGCACGGCACCCTTGAGCCTACAGACCACTAACAGCAACGCAGGTCAATGGCACCTGTCCTTAGTTTCATTTCTTTTTCTTCCGATTAGTTCTTAATTATTGAAACGGTGAACAACGTGCCTTGTATTCAACTGCAGTGTTGATAGCCTACTATTTCTACGCTAGTTTAAGTTTTATATAATAGTCATTGGTCTATCTAAGTAGTGATAATCGGTTGTTTTCAAATTTTTCGACAGAAAAAGCTAAACAAATGTCATGGTTCTGCCATTCTGTCATCCAATCGCGCAGTGGCGGCGCCAGCGTGGGGCTAGGGTGGGCTGAAGCCCCCCCCATCGGCGGCTCAGTCCCCCCAAACAAAAGTGGGAAATCACTGCCAATGCCAGAGAGGAGGGGAAGGAGTTGGGGCTTTACCCCTCCCCCAACCTGAAATCCTGGCGCCGCTACTGCAACCGCGGCATTCATTGAACACTGAACAGGTTCACGACACCTTTGCGTACCGTAGTCCTACGTGGCGCCGAGGTTGGGAAACACTGTCGTGAGAATGATGTCCTTAAGCTGTGGATCATCCATCCGTTGTTACGTAAATGGAACAGAGCCATTGCTTGTGATGCATATTACTTAGCTAATTAATCGAATAGAATTACTTTTTAATTTTAAATTAGTCATAGGCCTAGGCCTAACTAAATTTATTATAAATTACTTTTTCATTTAGCCAGTTTCTAATCAGTATGGGAATTGTAACAAAATAACTGGGGGGAGGGTTGGACGTTGATTTATGTGCAGTCTTGGTGTGAAATGTAGTCTTTACTATGGGATCCAAAAAAGACTAGGGGGTTGAACCCCAACCCCCGGCAATTCTCACCCTGTCTCTAATGACATAATTATGAGAACAACAATAATTTGCCTCCTTTATCTATACGAGCCTTTTGTGGGCCCGACAGAGCATTGGATAACATCTGGCGTAGAGAGCGAGAGGTACCGAGTTCGAGCCTCCGTAGGGCGGATATGCTTTGTAGGCTGCTATTAGCGCTGTGTATTGCAGGCTGTCTGTTCTGTTAGTAGTTAAGATTTATGTCTTCTGTCATTTGCGTTCTTGTGAATTGCTTCAATTGCATAACTGTAAACTGTACCGGTTGCGATGTGTCAACCGGATTGTTTCAATAAAGGAAGAATTATAGCCTATATAATATATGTATATATAAATAATTGTTGCTAAACACCTTTATGTCGCTCCACAGCACAAAATAAATTCGTCAACCGCATTATATATTTATTGACACCAATTTAGGTTTAATTAAGCAGCTATACTAAAAGAGCCTAAATGGCCAATGGAAAAGAGCTATATCGCCACAAAAAGAGCCTTTATGACCAATGAGAAAAGCCTTAAATGGCTTAACGGCCATTAAAAGGAACTGTAAACTGTCAAATTACAGAATTTGTACACACTTTCTAAATTGGAAGAAACTAATATTAAGAGGATTTCAAATGTATGATGAACAGTACTGATATTTAATTTTGTTCTTGTCAAAGACGTCAACGGCCATAGTAGCCTTAAGATGTCGTTAAACTGTTGGACTAAATAAATAAATAGATTTATTTGAGCAACTATCCCAAAGGAAACGTCCAAGAAAACAATTGTACGTAATAACTGCAATTTAAACAAATTAACGAAGTGCCAGTTTGAAAACTGGAGTGGATTCTTCTGATAAAATGCACAAATGCAGGTCGTATACTCTCTACGATTTATTAAATTTCTGACGATGTATGTTAAGCTATGCATTGTATCCTAAATGATACACGTTGATTGGGTTGTGTCACAACTTGTGTGTATTAGAATGAATAGGCCTATCATGTTTATATTCTAGAGCGGAATCTAGCGTTTGGAGAGTTTGGTTAACATTATTTAATTAAGTTAGAGGTTTGGGAACAATTAGGGAATATTACACCGTCTGGGAAAAGGCATGATAAAAGTAAATATTCGCAAAGGCCTCATTTGCACAAAATTTATGTGCCACATTCTGTTCAAATCTTACATTTATAATTATCTTTTACATATTCGATATATAACTGTATGTAAAGATGCGTCATCTTGTTAATTAATGTTGTGTGTAATACAAATTCCACGAAGTAGACCAGACTTTGTTAAATATCTTGGTCAATTGTATTACTATAGGATAAAATTGCACATGAATTCAGTCTATTCTATCTACCCTGCATTTTATTAACTTGATGCAACGACGATGATATGTTAAGAAATGCATTTCAGGAACCAAGTACCAACACGTAAAACGCATAGAATACGTCATTTTTCGTTACCGCAGGGATGGCTGTTGTTTATAAGCGTCATTTTCGGAACAATTACACTACGAGACCTGTTTTACGTAACAGAACAGTAATAGTAACAGTAGTTGGTTGTAAATGGTTTTTCAGTGCAGAGGACAAGATTTTAATCAAGGAGTTGAGAGAGACGAAGGGGTATGGCGTAGGAGACTCATTACAGAATTTCCAATGAAAAATTGGTCCCTAGCTGGTGTCAGCAAGCTGTTAAAAAGATTGCCACAACCGGATCAGTTGCAAGGAAACCACGAGACGCAAACAAAACCACGGACGCAAACAAATATCAATGCTGTCGGAGAACTGGTGCTGAGTCAGGATGATCAGCCGCGCACGCATTGTCGATGCGTTTTACGTGTTGGTAACTTGGTTCCTGAACCACCCAATTTCATAAGGGTATATCATCGTAACCGTTGCATCAATTGTTAAAATTTGCAGGGTTTAGATAGAATATTCATGTGCACCAAATTTAGTACCTATAGTAGTACAATTGACCAAGATATTTAACAAAGTCTGTTAATCTACTTTATCGTGGACACAGTGTATAGGCTACTAGATATTAGTTCAGACAATCATGTCAATTGGATGATTTCTGTTAGCCGTGTTAGCACTATTAAGCTAATATTCATAAATGCTTGGTAGTAAATGAAACTGTAGACGCAAGTATAGTACAACTGTACTGATTGACAAACGCGATTTCAACTGGCTCCCAGTACGTATTAATCACAGCCTAATTATTTATCGCCTGTTACGTTCCTCTCAAGGGCGTTTGTACATAAAATATAAATCGATGCCTCTCCTAGATGCAACGCTGTAAAGGTCATTCGACAAAAGCCAAGTTCTTTTATACGAAAAAGTTAGTAATGACATACGAAAGGAACAATAATTAATTTGCCATCTTTAGTCTTTACCTATCAGTCTCGGTACAAGAATTGTGACTAGACACCTTTATATCGCTTCCGAAGGACAAAATAAATTCGCCAGCTGCACTAATTTGTTATTGAAAGTTGGTGTATAGCCTAATCAACATTCCGAGGAAACGTCCAGGCAAACAATTACCGATATATGTAATAATTGCAATATTGAAAGGATTAACGCAGTGCTAATTTGCAAACTGAAGCGTATCTGCTGATATAATGCAAAAATAAAGGTCGCATTCTCTGCGACAGAATGGTATATTTAGTTGTACATTATGTGAATGCACCCCGAAAATACATCACTTTTAACAACGGAAAAGAAAATTAGCGATATTTTATATTATTGCGTACATTTTGTACTTTTTGGATAAACAAATATAAAATTATCCTAACAAATGTGTTTATTCGTACTGATCTATGTATCCAAGATACACACATACATCCCTACATATGTTTATATACGTATAAATATGCATCCATACATATATATCCATACATATATATATATAGGTTTACGTTGTGGTGCTGTATTCAGCCATTTTCACACATATTACGCGTATTATTATTTATTTTGATCACTTTCGGTTTTAAAAAGACAAACATGTAAGTATGCAACTGAAGCCCTACATTCCCTCTAAAGAATGGTATATTTGTTTCTCTTACAGGAAGATAAATGAATACGCTACAGACAAAAAACTAAGGGGAGAGAGCTTGCATTCAGCCATTTTTCACGCATATTACGCGTATTATTATTTATTTTATAGATCACTTCCGGTTTTGCAAAAGACAAACATATAAGTATGTAATGAAGCCCTAACATTCCCTCTAAAGAATGGTATATTTGTTTCTGTTCTAGGAAGAATAGTCAATAAGCTATAGTCGAAAAACTAAGGGGTGGTATCCACCCCCATGGCATGATGGCTCAATTAGGCTAGCAACGGGTATAACTTTTGAATGGCGTGACTGTCTACCACCATGATGTGCCTATACCTCTCTGATGTGCTGGAAACCGGATCGAACCTGCTACGGCTACTCTAAAATGCTAAAAATTATATTCCGCTATGAAACAAAAATTGTATGCATAAAAACCTAGGAGGGTGGTAACCACCACCACCCCTGGGATAGGTTTAGAGTTTAACGTCATCATCTTATGGTAATGAACGCTGTAATTGACGTCGGCCTGAATTTGTTATTATTTCGAAAAGTTCTCACCGTTCAGTTGGGATACTTCGATAGTAATAGAAACCTAGCGTAATGCTGCGCTTCTGCTTTTATTTATAGGGCGACTATCAAACTTAAAAGAGGTGTGCATGGAATTATTTTTGAACTGTGCTCACCGTTCGTATGGCATAAAACACCGCCGCGTTTGTGCTTTCTCTTACATATAGGGCAAATATTACACTTTAAAAGATGTGGAATTAGCTTTTAACAGTTCTCACCGTTCCTATGGTATAATGATGCAGCTCTTTCATCGTTTCATAATTCCAAAATTTTGAACTAGCTTGAATATGTAGAATTTATATAAACGATTCATCCACAGTTTAACGGCAGATTATGACAACGTAGGCCGTTGCCGCCGACAAAGCATTTTTGGCATAATTATTACAGCTATCATGTACAATAGGTACTGAGGCGGTTGAGTTAGCACCCGCAAGAAGCTGACGAATAAATTGCATCGGTTAGACACGTTTTAAAGGTGTCTAAGAGATCATCACATTTTCAGTTTGTTTAACGACATCTTGTGACTCCCATGCAGGTTGTTACGTCGTCCGCACCTTAGCCCCAATTAATTGGAATTGGATACTTTGCAACTATGGGCTGACTACGTTGTACTATTTGGTTGGTACATGAACATTTGTTTAGCACCTCTGCGGATTACATAACGTATCTTATGGCAACAAAGGCCTTTGACGTTCCATCTTATTCAAACTGCGTTCACCTGAACAGTAAGTAAGTAAATAAGTATATCCTTTATTGCACCGAACATTGAGAACTATTCAACCCAATTACACACCTCTTTTAGCCGTGATATTGGCCCTATAAGAGAAAGCAGACGAACGGTTCACTTTTAATAGGTAAGACGACACTTCAAATTAAGAAGATCAAACAGAAGTCGCATTGACTATTAAATCCTGCAGGATTACAGAATTTCTTGCTAAGACTCATTTTGTTTCTATACTACTACTGCTAACCCAAAAGCATACGATCGGTGAGAACTGTTAAAAAATAAATGTCACACCTCTTTTAAGTGTGGTATCGCCCTATAAGAGAGTGCAGAAGAACAGTACATACATGTACATTGATCTTATTACACGGGTAATTGCTTTGACTTGCTTTAAATCGCGTATTAATCCAAACTAATTTCTGTCGACGTCAACGGCCTCTGTTGCCACTAGCATGGGTGTATTTAGGGTGGTTTTACGGGTCCAAACCCACCCAAATAAGTGCATTACTGTTATTAAAAACTAAAACTGTAGAAAGAATACGACCATGTCCAACGGAACCCAACCTCCCTCCCCCCGAAAATTTAAAACCCCATACGAAATTCTTTACTAGCTACGCCCCTGGTCATAAGATGTCGTTAAACTACGGATCCATCCCTGATTTATCCAGCCATCTATTAAGCCATTAACGTAAGCATTTACAGTTTTATCAATAAAAATAATGATTGACATTCTTATGCTTATTTTAACGAATAAAATTGTTTTTTCCTAACTACGTCATCGACTGATGCGTAACTTTAGCCTAGAAAGTTGGGGATACCAATTTTACATCCTTTTCTCTTTGCGACTGATAAACAATGCGCGGCGCCGTATATAATTTATTAATAATGAGGGATAATGATAATGATAATGATAATGATGATGATGATGATAATGATTTCTGACAATGACAATAACAATAACAATTTAATAATAATAACAATAACAACAACAATAATAGTATTAGTAGTAGTAGCTGCAGCAGCAGTAGTATTATAATAATAAGAATAATTATAATGAACATAATTATGATGTGACAACAACAACAATGATGATGATGTTCAATTTGTTTAAAGTCTTGAGGACCTTCAACAGAAAATAATAATGGACATAGTTTGTTCTGGGTATGAAAAGTGAGGTATACGATATATCCTCCAGTCTAAAATGTGGTTACAGGTGACCCTCGTACCCTCTGATGATTATAGTCAACAGCCTTTGATGGCATTAATTAAGATGTCCAGCGTCTCTGGATCTTCGCCACTGCCGTTTATTCGTGTGGTGCCAGTCCGAAGCCTGGATAAAGGAGGAGGGTGACGCCAATAGTCATTGTTGGATGGTTAGTAGCTGTGTAACGACATTGAACAAAGAGCATTAGTAGTCGCCGTCCTCCTACCACCAGGTTTGGGACTGGCACTGCCATAGTACAAACAGTGGCGCAGTTCTTAGTGATCGTTATGATGCAGTATAATATACCTATCGTTGTGACGCAGCATCCTTAAATAAAGATAGACGCTTCCTAAAAGAGGTGTGTGTTTTTGAACAGTTCTCACTTGTAAGGCAACGGGTTCCGGCCTATGAAACCCTTGCATCAATTGCAGAGACTCTGAGCCTATGCACAATTCAATATGGGTCAAAAACGTTCAAACATCAATTGCAGCAGAGGCTTCCATTGTATGCTGGGCATATGCACAATTCAATACACTTAATCAAGAAAGACGAATTTCAATAAAATGTTTCTGAATTTTTAATATAGGGCCTAATAACCTAACCAAAGACTACTATTCTCAGTACACTGGGCTGTACGTTAACTAGAAAAACTGAATTATTTTAAATTGATTATGTTTATACGCACGATATCAAGTACACTGTATACGAGTCTTTAATAATACTTTTGATTTTCATGCCAAATCCGTTGTTTACATTACTGAAACTTATCGCACCGCATGTCGTTTTCTGTCTCGCACACAGTATTTTATCACAGGAAAGGTGTTTTTGCACGCAGCCAAGGCAGATAATATTATCACTGTTAATTCGATATTGTGAGAGGTGTAGATCTCCTATTCGGCCTGTTTATACAGAGAACCAGTGTTGCAGCTTCTCATAAACCGTCTCGAACACTATCAACATGATGGCACCGCCTGAAAAAAATAATAATTTCATTTATATAATGTGTATAATGTGTATGATGCATTATACATAATGTGTGTGTGTGAGTGTTTGTGCGTGTATTTGTGTGTCTAGTGTGTGTGTGTGTGTGTGTTTGTGTGTGTGTGTGTGTGTGTGTGTGTGTGTATGTGTACGTGTGTGTGTGTGTGTGTGTGTGTGTGTGTGTGTGTGTGTGTGTGTGTGTGTGTGTGTTTGTCTGTGTAGTTTGTTTGTCTGTGTGTGCCAGTTGAGTAATCCCACACAATGTGTGTGTGTGCAAGAATGGAAGAAAAAAGTCTTTCAACGAAGATAGTTTGAATAGGTCATGTTGAGAGAATGAATGCCAGTTGACCCAATCCCACACAATGAACTAGAGCAAGTATGGAAGGAAACAAGTAACAAAGGCAGACCAAGATTTACTTTGGATAGATAATGAGGACATAACATCATACACTAACACGATGGGGAGCAGTAGACCTGAGAAATGACTGAGGACAATGGAGGTCGTTTATTATTACCTATCGCCGCGCCAGGAACTGATGATAATGAATATTTATATATAAGAAATAGTTTCATAACTAGAAAAAGTCAGCAATGAGATTAGAAGTTTAATAACACTAACAAAATATTAATTTGAAGTTCTGTTATTCGTAAAAAATATACAGAAAGAACCCAACGATTAACTTCTACGCGCAGTAAATGCTTCAGTACCAGTGGCGGCTCCAGGGGGGCTAGGGGGTGCTTAGCCCCCCCTAACTGCGGCTAAGCCCCCAAAGTGGGAAATCACTGCAAATCACAGCGAGGAGGGGAAAAAAGGGAAGGTTATTTGAACTTTAGACCCCCAAACCTGAAATCCTGGCGCCGCCACTGTTCTGTACCTGCAGTCCAGAGGATTTCTCTTTAGTATCGGCGCTGTATTAATATGCCATCATACACATCTCAAAGTGCAGTACTACATAGGCTGCTCCCCAGCGTATACGAAACAAATTGTACTTTCATATTATTATTATGTCCGCTTATATGGACGCCCGATAACAATGACTATTCGATAATATAATTATAAGTTAGCGCGCTGGACTGTCAATCGAGAGATCGGGGGTTCAAATTCCCACCAGGGCAGAAATTTGGTGCCAGATTTCTGCTCCGCATGCGCCCGTAGCAAACTCAGTTATAATGAGTACACTGACCGTACACTATCGGTGGGAAGATGAGACGGCAAGAGAGAGGACTGTCCATCTGCCCTCGTATGCCGAGGCTAAGAAAATGAAGTCGCTAACACTTTTTACCCATGGCTCTCCATTATTGGGCTGGCAACGGCTCTTCGCAGTTTCCATAAATTAATTAACAGCATCTTAAGGTTGTCAAGGCCGCTGATGCCAACCTCACCTTACGTTAACTTGACGTATCTACGTCCATCTCGCGTTTAGGATGGGATTTAGAGTTTAACGACATCTTTTGGCAACAAAAGCGTTAACTTCGACAGAAGTTATTTCCAGCAGTTCTCACCGTTAATATTGTATACTAGACCAGTTCATGTTACTAATACTTCAGAACAGTAGTAGTAGCGACATGAAACATTGGATCCACAGTTTAACGGCAGCTTATGACAACATAGGCCGTTGCCGACGACAAAAGAAAAGATTATTTTTGGCATATTACAGCTCTACGTTGTGCTCTATTTCTACGTTGTGCTCTGTTTTCTACTTCAGAACAGCGCTTCTGGTTTGACTTATAGCGCGAATATCGCACTTCAACGAGGTGTCTAATTATTTAACCAGTTCTCACCTTTTTATAGCATTATACAGCTCTTTCATCGTTTCATAATACCAGAAAGTTTTAACGCAATTTATGAATATGTAGAGTATTTTTGAACAGTGGTCTCACCGTTCGTAGGCTGTTGTTTAGCTAAGCCATATAGTGTCAGTTCTTTGCTCTACTTCCTACTTATACGGAGCAAATATAACACTTCTATAACTTTGTAATGTACAGCGCCGTGCGTTTGCCAGCGTTTACTAAAGAACTGCTCTTACTTTTTACGTACTTACTACCTATCATTATAATTATCATTATTGTAATTATTATCATTATTATCCAGTGAACATTCCAGCATGGTAACGTCTCGGAAAAGTTGATAGCGTTCCTGCGTTTGACAGCCAACAGTTTATGCCCGATAGGTCTCGACCACACAATTGCCTCCTCTTAGTGATTCTCCAAAACATGGCGCTATATAATGATTAAATTTTGATTCACTGATGTGGGACATGGTTAGATTAGTCAGAGCGATCTTTTTAGACACCTTCAAAGATTTTCAACTGGAGCTATATAAGCATGCGACACACTGGCCGTTCGGTAAGGGCGTACTTTTAAACACCTTTAAAACTTTGTCAACGGTTCTTTATATTCAAGGGACGCGCTACCTAAACCTAATTAGTGTCTGGCTAAAGTTGAAACGTAGAGTGCAATCTCCTCCAAGGAGACGGGTTGCTGTGTAGAGATTTCGATATACGGTTAGGGGCCGTCCATAAATGACGTCACGCACCTAGGGGGGTCGGAAATTTGTGACGATGTGTGACATGGGGTGGGGGGTCTGAGAAGTGTGACGTCACACCAGGTCTATGTTATTAAATTTAACAATTAACAACAATTTAATTTTATTAATGACAGCACTAATTTTGAGGATTAAATTTTCATTATTTTTTATTATTTTAATGTATACGGGCACCATTATTAATAATTTTCTAATTATTTCAATATTTGGTCACGTTAGATTTTAAAATATTCATGCTTTCCCTATTTGTTCCATGAAGGAGCATTTTGCTTTGCCATGGAAATTTGGTTTTAGGGGGGGGGTCAGAGCTTTGTGACGTCATTTTCAGAGGGGGTGTTACTTTTTGTGACGAAGTGTGACGAGGAGGGAGGGGGGTTAAAAATCGGCCAAAATTGCTTGACGTCATTTATGGACGGCCCCTTAGGGCATAATAACTATAGTGGATAAGTTCGCCACTGACGGTACTTTGTCAGTGCCAGTCCCAAGCCTGGATGAAGGAGGAGGGCGACGCTAAGGATCTTTGTAATCACACAGTGTCGTTAAACTGAATTTACTACTACTCCTTCACTCATAATAATACTCAGCGACATCGACATTCTGTCTTATGGACATATGTCCAATTTTGAACATTAGAAGGAGGTGACAATATCAGATACAGTTGTGTTGAATTCAACTCTGAATGAAAGGCCATATCACTTGCAATATTATAATGTACATGTAGCATAGCACTTAATTAGCCTCTTTAGCACCTCACCAAAGCGGTTGAATGGGCAATAAAGTTGTATTACTCGAAAGATCTATAGCAGTGGCGCTATACAAATCTTACACTGGAGCTTATGAAAGCAAGACTCAGTTCTTACCTGGACCTAGTCGCATGACCTTCGGCACGAGACCTTTGTAGAGGGCGAAAAATCTACAGAATCAGAACAAAGAAACCGTTAATTAATTATATTTAATTAAAAGTAGCGACTGGCATTGATGAAAGAAATTCATATTTCATTATGATTACAGCGATTTCGAGATATTCTTTTGACGGCGCTAGATGAATGTCTGGTTACAGACAAAATTGTTCATTCTTTAGAGCGCTCTCTTTAGACACCCTTAAAACGTACAAACATACATTATATTATGGGACACAACGATTGCTTAGAGCTGTAATATGCCAAAATAATAATTATAATCTTTGTCGGCAGCAACGGCCTTTGTTGTCATAAGCTGCCGTTAAACTGTGGATCCAATGCTTAGAGCGCTCTCTTTAGACACCCGTTATATGTAATAAACCAATGCTATATAGGCTTGGGACACAGTAGCTTTTTCAGATCAAAACAGTGTAAAAAAATTAGCAGACGATGGACGCTCCTATCAGTGGCGAATTGTTATAGAATTATCTACTAATCCATACGGGTTCTACACCGCGACACCATAGGACCACCATCTTCATGAACGATTTCCACCATAACACCATGCTGCATGTCTCCTCGCCTTGACCTTCCCGGATCCTGTCCTTCCCCAGGAACAGATGAAACACCCTGACCATTGCGAACGTGGATTGATATAAGCTGGTCTCCCCGACATGGCTTTTGTGTGACGATGAGAAATTCCACAGACTTACACCACATTACATTATGACGCTATTATACGGGGCCCGATAGCGCATTGGATAACACACTGGCATAGAGAGCGAGAGGTACCGAGTTCGAGCCCCGTTAGGGCGGACATGCTTTGTAGGCTGCTATTAGCGCCGTGTATTGCAGGCTGTCTGTTCTGTTAGTAGTTAAGATTTATGTCTTCTGTCATTTGTGTTCTTGTGAATTGTTTAATTGTCATAACATGTAAATGTACAGCGCAGTGCGTTTGTCAGGCGCTTCATTAAAGAAATTATTATTATTATTATTATTATTATTATTATTATTATTATTATTATTATTATTATTATTATCATTATTATTATTATTATTATTATTATTATTATTATTATTATTATTATTATTATTATTATTATTATTAAGTCAAAATTTGGCACATTAATATTAGGGGTGTAAAAACTGTCCTGGCTTGTATTCGTAGGCCTACCCCTCTTCTTTGTAGACGGTTGCTATGGTAGCGAGGCACTTGGAGTACTTGACAACGCCCGGTTGAGGCTGTGGCCCTTGGATACGGCTCTTAGCAACGTCGAACGGGAGGTTGAGTAGCGATCCGAAAGTACCAGCGCAGAAACCAATCGCCAATCGCCACATCAGGTTAGAGTTTGCCGACTAAACCAAATACACACACACACATCCATACACAGCGTAATCGTAATCGTAATATAACTACGCCACATCGCGTAGTGCCAGTCCCAAGTCTGGAGAAGGAGGAGGGCGACGCTAATCATCTTTGTTATGACACAGCGTCATTAAAAAGAACAACTTATCAATTGCAAACGACACAGACGTAGTTGTAATCGTAAATGTAAATTTTACATTTCTAAGGCACCATGCGGAAGCTAAACGCAGGGTATACCGGCGCATTCACGGGCGCTGCGTCAAGTCCGAGGGATTGGCTAGGTCGAGGTATCTGATGTGAAGAAAGAGATCCAGTTGTACGAATAGCAAATGCAGTCACCTTGTCATGCAGTCTGTAGCTCTTTTTTGAGTTCTTAAATGAGCTATAAAAGTGCTTATAGACAGATACATGGACACACACACAGACACGCACACAAGCATGTATGCATCCATGAATAGACACACATAGAATCATACATATATGTGCAGACTTACATAAATGCATAGATAAATACAATATAAAGTATAAATGCATACCTTTATATGCAAGCGTACATACATATATACATAGATATATACATACATAAACAGACACTCACATACATACTTATCCATATAAACATACATTTATAATGTACATCTATACGTAAGAACCTACCTGTATATATATATAATATATGTAAATATATATATATATATAATATAAATATATATATATAAAAATATATATATGTAAATATGTGTATATATGTAATAAACAAATATATAATTATATATATATATACTGTTAACCTGTTCTGTTCAGTTTCTTGGTGTATGTGCATTTGTAACAGGTGCTAAATCACCTGGTGGTGGGTGGGGCGTATCAAGTGGGACTCTTCTGCTGATAAACTTATGATATACACGGCCCTGGTTGGATGGCTTGAATGTATGCAGCAGAAAGAGACGAGGACAGACAAACAGAGACTGACATAGATACATCGACAGAGAGATACAAAGAGAGACAAAGAGCCGAGCTGAAGGACATATTATTTGCTGTAATTAATAATCCTTCCTTCAAGATCTGCTGCATAGTGACCTACCCGTAGTCATCATGAACATCAAGGAATATTGGAAAAAGCCTGGAACATAACTCCGCCACTGTTCGCTTTCTGACAGTGCCAGTCCCAAGCATGGATAAAGGAGGAGGGCGACGCTAATGGTCTTTGTTACCACACAGCTAGTCCTTAATAAAATACAGCCCGTAAAAACAAAGTTTTTTACTATATCCATCTAGTATCATATCCTATAATGCGTCTTACGAAGCAGTTACCTCTACAAATATATAGTGCGCGTTCATTTTACGACATAGCGTGCGTTTAATCAGGCAGCGCGCCCGTTTTTGTTGCGGCCAATGACAACGCTGCGTATCGGAAAAGGGGATTCCCCGATTCGAAAAGTTGAGTCCCCGATTCTATAAGCTTGCCTTTTTGGGGAGCTGAAATGTAAATATGTGTATATATGTAATAAACAAATATATAATTATATATATATATACTGTTAACCTGTTCTGTTCAGTTTCTTGGTGTATGTGCATTTGTAACAGGTGCTAAATCACCTGGTGGTGGGTGGGGCGTATCAAGTGGGACTCTTCTGCTGATAAACTTATGATATACACGGCCCTGGTTGGATGGCTTGAATGTATGCAGCAGAAAGAGACGAGGACAGACAAACAGAGACTGACATAGAGACAAAACATAGACAGAGAGAGACAGAGAGAGAGACAGAGAGAGCAGAGCTGAAGGATATAATTATTTGCTGTAATTAATAATCCTTCCTTGAGGATTTGCTGCATAGTGATTAGTGACATACCAGTGGTCATTCTGAATACCAAGGAATATTGGAAAAAGCCTGGAACATCTATGCATTAACGTAGTCTGTGCCGCAACCCTGATGCAACACAGGAACACGTATACATGCATACATGCGCGCGTACATACAGAGACATGCTCAGACATACACAGAGATATATAGATAGATAAATGCATACATACATAGAAACATACATACATACATACATAAGCACGTAATATTATAACCATATATAATAATACCTACTTATCCTTATACCTGTGAGTTAGAAATGAGAGATTTTTAATTCTTTGTAGAATTTACACAGTGGCGCTTTAGAAGTTCTTTGACGAGAATCAGAAATAGGTTGTCTTAGCGCTTTTGGAAGATCCTTAAAATGATCGTAAATGACAAGCTGCATATGTATATACATAATTGCATCTAACACATGTAATGCAAGACACTGCACAGTTAGATTACACACGTTACCTGTGACTTAGGAATTAATGGTTTCAAGTTGTGGTAGAAGCTGAAGTAGACCATGTTGAAGACACCGTTTCGTAGGAGAGTTGAGGTCAGACCTTTGTTGAGTCCACGCAGACCAAGGCCATCCCTGGCAACGATGGCACGGGCCTTCGAAAATGTCGACTCTGCCTATAGAAGCACACACACACAGGACAGGATGTATAGGTGTATAAAACTCCGCCACTGTTTGTACTCCGACAGTGCCAGTCCCAAGTCTGGAAAAAGGAGGAGGGCGACGCTAATGGTCTTTGTTACCACACAGTGGTCGTTAAACAGTCAAACATAGGCGTATAAAAACCAGACAGACAGATAGACAGACAGAGAGACGGACGGACGGACAGATATACGTACAGATCGACAGGCAGACACATAGACAGACAGAAGAACGGACAGAAAGACAGAATAGAGACAGACACGCCGCTCCGTTTCTAAACACATCCACCGTAGCCGTCTAACTGACCCTTAGCTCCTGACCTGGATTCGATTCTGATCTCATCTGCCTATCTAGTTGTTTTGACTGAGCCTTTGCGTAGAAATTTCTGTAGAGATTGCTGTAGAAATCCCTCAACTTTACGACAGAATTGTAGTTTTCAGTTTTTAACTTCTATTCATTCATTCATTCATTCATTCATTCATTCAGAGCATTTATATAGCGCCTCTTCAAGAAGCTACTTAGAAGCGCTCCCGGCCCAGCCACGGCTAAATAAAAAAGAATTGCGCCGGTATGTAATGCACAAGATAAGTAGAGAAGGAAATGATACAATCAATATGAACCATCTACAGCGTTTAACGCCTATTAATAATAGCATCCGTCGGGAACGTTTTAAAGATGTCTAAGGAGTCGAAGAATTTGATTAACTATATTGTTTTGCACTTATATAGCATATGTTGACTACGTAATAGAGGTGTCTAAAGTAAGTAAGTAAGTATATTCTTTATTTATCCAACAGTACTGCATAACCGCACTCTGGTTTACATGAAATTAAGCATTTTATAGCATTCTTGTTAAAAACGTTTTTCTCATTAAGTTGTCAGAATATGGGACATTTCGGTCATGCGGTGTGGGATGCAGGGAATAGAGGAGTGTCTTTACAGGAGGGAGGAGCGGGTTCAGAACATGACCCGGGTCTGCCAAGCCAGCAGTAAAGAGGTTCCCATCTGCCATTCTATACAACTGTTCTAATGTTGGGTTACCCTCTGGAAGGTAGCGTAGTCGGACCAAACGGTCCATCACGGACTGTAGTCTATTTCGCTCCTGCTGCCACACAAAACCCCACCATGCCGGTGACGCGTATAACAAGCGGGACACAGTGGTCATTCGCACAACATCGTGTAGCATTGGTCCTGCAAGGCCATGTGTCGTCATGATGCGCAGAGCATATACATCGACTGTCTAGCTTGGACACAATGCGTTTTATATGCATTTCAAAGCCAATATTATGTTCAGTCATGACCACCCCGAGGATTACCATGCTCTGGACCCTTTGGAGTCCTGGCACTTCCCTAGGGATTGCCTCCTGCCGCGTTGGCGGCGGATTATACCTGTGCTCTACCAGTGCCGTCTATAAGATTTGTAGTTTACAACTTCTTACTTCTATTGGGCTGATGTCCCGTGATATTCTATTCGTCCTAAAACTATCGGGGATGAATAAATTTACCTCCCCCGATGGTATATACGGGTATAGAATATCCCGGGTATAAACCATATCTATCCCCCATCGTGTGAAATCATCCCCTGGGGAAAACTCACAGGTATAAGGTATTACTTTTAAAAATGCTTATAAATTATAAATCTATGCTTCAATCAAAGTTCAAAACTAGAAATAAGTAGAGCAAGCGCCTCGAGTGTTCAGTTGTTCTAAGCAATCAATCAATGAATAAAAATCTTTTATTTGCGGTAATTAAGCTGACACAGACGCATTCTTAAACAGGCAATATTGTTCAGGGCATTCTATAGAGACAGCCACAGAGCAAAGATCAAATACGTTAGTAGACGTTCTTATAAAGAATACGTGAAATAAAGTAATGGTGATCCTTAATAGGTAATGAGAAGTTAATATTCAGAGCAAATCAGACATACTCGTAAGTTACATCAGGAGGAATAACCACACGGGGAGTGGCTTTCTTCCCTTCTCTTGAGAGAGATTTTGAGGAAAGGCAGCATGACGACTGACTTTGAGGCATTGCTTAATTTGCGTGAGATTACAACACCACGCAGGACACAAGAACCTTTGAGGTTGGCTCGTTGCCTGAAATGGCTTCGACGGGTTTGCATGTGTACCTATAGATGCGAAACGACCGATATCAAGCATAGAAGTGATCGACATTAACATTACTGAAGTTAAGGTCTAGACGACACTAGCAAGTCTTAAATTTAGACCTAAATGACACAAACAAGTCTTAACTTTAGATCTAAATGTCAATAACAAGTCTTACGTCTATGCATTAACGACATTAGCAAGCTGACACAACGAACAAAAACTGGGCAATTAAGGTTTATCGATTAAACGCAACAATAGGCTAATTGCACAGAGACATTGTTTAATTTGCGTGAATTTACAACACCACACAGAACACAAGAGCTCTTGAATTTGGCCCCTTGTCTCAAATGGCTTCAATGGCTTTGATGATTTACCTATAGATACGAAACGACCGATATCAAGCGCGAGCCACCAAGTCACCCAATTAGCACCTTAGTCCCTTTTCATAGCTCTGCGTCTTAATTGCATTGAAGATGACGCACATTACGCAAGTCTGCGAATCGGCTAACTTTTGGATGGGGGATGATTTCGTACGATTCATGGGGATACCTTTGCACGAGGGGATAATCCCTGCCTTTCACATTCATCCGGCGGGATACTGCATTTCGCTAAGGGGATATAATTTTAGGAGATACTCTATTTGTGACACCGGCATCTAATGGGCAAGATAGGTTAAAAAGGAAATGACCGTAACAGAGCTGTAATATGGTAAAAGTAATCTTTGTCGGCGGAAACGGCCTATGTTGTCGTAAGCTGCTGTTAAACTCTGGATCCAGTCGAATAACAATGAACGATCGTTTACACTCTACAGCTTTCATTTATATATAGCATCAGTTAGGAACGTTAAAAAGGTATCGAAAAGGCGCGTTAAGCGAATAACGTCTACGTTGCATATCTGTAATTATAGCATTGGTTTACTACGTTATAGTGGTGTCTAAAGACACCGCTCTATCACTGCCTTCTATCAGTATACAAAATGCAGTTACTGTAAACATAATTATAGGGACTACCGTGACCACGGCCGCCCTTAAGGCTAGTGCGGGCTCGGTGCTGTGAGTCCTGCCTTCCACAGGGTCCCCCTCTGACAATCACGGTCCACCGCGTACAAATTTATAACATGCGTACTAGTGAGTGTGAGTATTAAATGCCTAAAGATGATTTTTTTGTGGTGTATTTGTTTCTGAAAGAGTGTCGGACTACCTAGTACAGTTACTATCAAGCACACTATAGAAACCAAAGAACTGCTTCACTTCCGACAAACTACGGGCCCGGGTGTTGCAGCAATCTTAGCACCCCCTTAATACGACCCTGACCGTGACCCACACGTTTCACATCCTAACCTGGGTGAACTTGCTTCTTTCGGCTTGTAGTTGAACCTTGACGACTTCGAAAGGATTGATGACAACCGCTTCTGTGAGTCCAGCGAATAGACCGGCGAACGTCAGCGTCTGAACAACACAAAGACAATCGAACCATTTAATCAACGATGACGCGAAATACCAATCACCATCCAACTATATCCACGACTATCTAGTCTAGTAGTTAGCCTGCTGGACTGATCTTCTGGATTTTAACTTGATTAGCGTATACATCTTCTTTTTGGTGTGCCATCGGTTGATGCCTTGCACATTAAACACCGCCGCTATTTAATAACAATTGATAATTAATTACGTTGATCAACGGATAGTCCATGATTTATATCAAAAGTCTTCTCACACACACTTTTAATACATTTTCAGCTTTTAGACCCTTTCGTTGGCTGTAGAACACGGTAGCCATATGGATATATATATATAGCGTTCGGTTTAGACACCTTTAACTCCGCCACTGTTCGCTTTCTGACAGTGCCAGTCCCAAGCCTGGATAAAGAAGGAGGGCGACGCTAATGGTCTTTGTTACCACACAGCTAGTCGTTAAAAAGAAACTATGCACACACCTTGAAAACGTGGTCAACTCATTCTTTATATATAGGCTTCGAACGGACGTAAGATGTGTGTTTTATTCATGAGCTGTAGTATGCCAACAAATAATCTTTGTCGGCGGCAACGGCCTATGTAGTCATAAGCTGCCGTTAAACTGAGGATCCCATCCCAAGTTGTGTGTTGGATTGGGATGTGTATATAATACATGTATATGTTACACATATAAACTTAGAAATACTGTAAATAACTTTGTAAACATATTTGAAAGAAAGAAAAAGAGCTGAAAAAGCCAAAAAAAGAGCTGAAAAGCCACAAAAAGAGCTGATAAAGCAAAAAAAGAGCTGAAAAGCCACAAAAAGGTGATAAAGCCAAAAAAGAATTGAAATAGATACGGAAAAAAGAAAATGGAAAAAAAAGGAAAAAGAAAAAAAAAGAAAAAAGAAAAATATAGAGAATTGAAATAACAAGAGCCAATGGGCCAAACATAACCGAAATACAATAGAAACGCAAAGACGTCGGCGGCCATAGTAGCCAAAGGATGTCGTTAAATAAATGGAATCAATCAATCAATCAAAATGTTTGGAATAATAATAAATAAAAAAGTTATAATTTAAGCTGTAGTATGCCAAACCTAATCTTTGTCGGCGGAAACAGCCTATGCAACAGTTGTCATTAGCTGCCGTTAAACTGTGGATCCATCCATCCGTCAAATGGTTAGAACAACACCCTCTTAGACACCTCTAAAAGTTGACAACCGACGCTATATAGGCAGGCACCTCATAACCATCGTAAATAAATCATCAATGCTATGGTGGTGACTAATATTCTGCCCTCCAAAGCCAAAACGCAGTAACTCGAAAAAAATTTTTTTTCACTTTTTTACATTTTTCCACTTAAGATGTAACTATCTTCGTGTTAAAAAATTGTCGAAGCTGTATTATCACTGGTTTCCGAGATTTTGTGTTGCCAAAACGCAGTAAGTCGGATATTTTTCACTGGATGCCAAGCCAAAACATAGTACTGCGTTATAACCACAGTATTCTGCTGCTCCTACAAACGAATACCAAGCCAAAACGCAGTGCTGCGTTATGGCTTAGTAATAAGTCATCGTTTAGGCATTCTGTTTCCGGTTTTGTTTACAATTAATGAGCGTGAAACAAATTTATCAATCCGAATTAATCTGAAGTAAGTTATATAAAACGTTTTTAATTGTAAAAGTTTTTAATTGTTGCAGTCGTGAATTATAATTACAGATTGTAAAACAGTATGTTAATTAATATTTTCTATATTTTTACACGATGCTTGTATCACGGTTACTTGGGTTTGACTAATACACGGATGGGACAGATGGTTACTGAATTATTAGGTTTTTCTTTTACATGAAGTTTTAAGATATTTTACTCTAAGTAGTAGCCTAAGTCGAATTGTAGGCATGTTACAGACATGGCATAAATTCAGACACCAATATCGCTTGATCAATTTAAAAGTTAGGTATCCATGTCGAACTTCACATGTAGGCCCTATTAATTATACAAAGAGCATTAAGGCACTCTTCTCCAAGAACCATTGGTTTAAATTCCCTGCTTGTTTATCAATAACTGAATGAGATATTTCGCTAAGAGATTTATGGTATGGAAGTTGTTACGAAGAGATTTTTAAATTAGGCCTATACCATTTGAACTAGATAAGATGTTTGAAAAATGTCTTACACTATATTTTGCTCAAATTTATTGCAGCCTTCAATGTTCTTTATTATAAAGGATATATTGTAGCCTAACAGGAGAGCTGCCAAAATTTTGAGTCTGGCTTTAGAGAAGTGTGGACGAAAACGCAAGGTCAGAAAACCGGAAAAAAGCTCTCACAAGCTTAAAAAACAGAAAATTAGTTCTACTACAAATTACCCACGTCAACGTTCGACGACATATGCATTTTCAAAGTGAAAAAGTACCAAGAGTTTCTGAATACATCTCACTTTTAAGTTTGGGGAGTTAAGTTACCTAAAGTGACCTCTAAATGTGAAATGTTCAATTGTTTGTTTCAAATTAATTTTTTCAATGAATTTGATAAAACCTTATTTTCGAAAACATTGTATTCGATCTGTAAATATCTGTAAAGCAACAGTGAATGACTATTATAATTTCCATGACAAAATCTAGTTAGAGTCCAATTTTTATAGCTAAAGTCAATATTTTTACAATAATTTTTTACTAATTGATGTTCAAATTGAAATTGATGTTCAAGTTGTTCAAGTTAAAACAAAGGCAGTTAATAATAATATAAGTTATAAAGTGCAATCTTTATTACTATTTCACGCTGAATAAAATTGATAAGCCCAAACGCAATGTAATGTGTTTGGCTAGTTCAATTCCCATGAAAATGGGAATTTCATGCAAAGCCAAAACGCAGTACAAACGATTTTTGAGTATTTTGATCGAAAATCACTAATATTATAAAAAATTTATTTCAACAATAAAATACCCACAATTTAATACATTTTATGGTGTAAATTGTTTTTGGATTGAATAGATAAATTCCGAGATTTTTCTAATAAACTTTCAAATCAACTTTGTGCAAAATATTGGTTTTCCGAGTTACTGCGTTTTGGCTTTTGAGGGCAGTATTGTTGTCGCTATCAACGTTCCACACCACACAACATTAACAATGGAAACTAATAACACAGCCAATTTTGGTTGGAGCATATTTTCCAGACACTTCCAAACGATTTCAATCGATGCTATAGGACACCATAACCATTGGTTGGAAAAACTCCCTTGAGCTATTTCTGTGACTCTTGCTATAATGATAGGCATGTGTCATAACTCCGCCATTGCCCGTATACTCTGGCATTGCCGGTCCAAAGCCTGGCTAAAGTAGGAGGGCGAAGTTAGTCATCTTCGTTATAGCACAATGTCGTTAGACAGAAACTAGTGCTACGGTATGAGACACGGTAGTCGTTTGGAGAGAACACTCGCTTTACGCACCCTTTAAAAGAAGTCAAGCGATGCTATATAAGTATAGGAAATGATATGCGATATGAATTATACATCTCGTCTTAGTCTAACTCCGCCACTGCACGTCCGTGCCCTAGTGACAGCCAATGCCAGTCCCAAGCGTGGATAAAGGAGGAGGGGACGCTAATGATCTCCGTTATCACACAGTGTTGTTAAACTGAAGCTTACTAACTCAATGGCCGTTGACTCGTTGAGCCATAAGAAGATGTCGTTAGACTCTTCATCTCTCTATTTATCCGATTGGTTAGAGCGCTCTCTTTAGACACCTTTAAAACCGCCCCAGCAGATGCTATATAAACATGGGATGCAGGGTCCGCATTAAATAGAAATGTGGTTTCTACCTGTTTACCTATCGACTTTAACGGCCTTTGATGCCATAAGATATTTTTAAATAGCTGTTGGATTCCGATTGGTTAGAGCGTTCGCCTTGTAACGCGGAGTGTATGGGTTCGAGTCCTCTCCCTGAGACAGTTCTGTGTCGGGGACTTGAGGAAATCATTCACTTACAATTGCTCAGCGACATCGATTGATGCTTGGTCTTTACATAAATGTGTGATGATGATGATGATGATGATGATGATGATGATGATGATGATGATGATGATGATGATGATGGTGGTGGTGGTGGTGGTGATGATGATGATGATGATGATGATGATGATGATGATGATGATGATGATGATGATGATGATGATGATGATGATGATGATGATTGGTGGTGGTGGTGGTGGTGGTGGTGGTGGTGGTGATGGTGATGATGATATTATTATTATTATTATTATTATTATTATTATTATTATTATTATTATTATTATTATTATTATTATTATTATTATTATTATTATTGCTGCTGTTGCTGCTATTATTATTATTATTATTATTATTATTATTATTATTATTATTATTATTATTATTATAAAACGGTTATTGTTCCTCTAAGATCAGAGTTCTAGGGCCCCATTGTAGCAAGGCATGCGACAGCGTTGAATCGCTGGACAGTAACAGAGATCTTTTGAAAAAGGAAGAAGGTTTCTTGTGGATCTTCCGTTGTTCTGGTCAACCGTCTGCCGAGTTCCTTGACGAAAGCCAGGAAGCCAGTATTATTATTATTATTATTATTATTATTATTATTATTATTATTATTTTTATTTTTTATTTTTTTTATTTTATTTTTTTTTAATAATAAGACAAATTTATTTCTTCATAAAATTATTATTATTATTATTATTATTATTATTATTATTATTATTATTATTATTATTATTATTATTATTATTATTATTATTATTATTATTATTATTATTATTATTATTATTATTATTATTATTATTATTATTATTATTATTATTATTATTATTATTATTATTATTATTATTATTATTATTATTATTATTATTATTATTATTATTATTATTATTATTATTATTAATATGGCAGGCTGGTAGGTTTATAGAAGGTGAGCTTTAAAAGTAATTCTCAGCCATATGTATTTCACACCTTCAATATAATGTCGTCTTTTGACCCCTGGTAAATCTACCCCTTACAGGACACATTCCCTTACGCACCAAACTCGATTAGGCTGCAAAGAAATGGACAAATCCGTTGCATTGTTAGATATGGTAATACCATGACTGCAGTGAATCGGCGACATTATTACAGATGCTAATATATGGTAATACCATGTCTGTGCAATAGGTCAGCGATATTATTACAGATCCTAATATATGGTAAAACCATGTCTGCATTAGGTCTGCGATATTATTACAGATGCTAATAGCATCATCCATTGTTCTATTCCGCGGCGAGAAAGCAGATCTCTATTGTTTAACTTCTAAACTGTTTAAAAGTACTTTTGTTAATCAACGTATCTTTGTAACACTGAGCTGTGAATGGCTGTCTGAAAATCGGTTCCTGTTTGGTCTACTTCAAATATGTATGTGATCGTTGTATACCATGCAATGCATGTGCGCTGTCAGATGCATATAAACGCTACTTACTTACTATCTTACTTACTTACCTACCGACCTCACACTCTCCCTTCCTTCTTCCTTCTCACCCTTCCTCCCGAAATACCTATCTACCTACCTACAAACCTTTCTACCTACCTAGCAATTTCTCTAACTACCTATCAATCTACCTACCTAACAACCAACCTTTCTATCTACCTACCTACCTACCAACATATCTATCTACCTACCTACCTAGTACCTACCTGTCTACTTAACAACCTTCTACCTAAGTACCTATAATTATATCTACCCATCTACCAATCTATCTACCTACCTACCTGCCTAGTGCCTACCTAGTACCTACCTCCCTATCTATCTACTTACCTACCATTCTACCAACCTATCTACCTATCTGCATACATTTCTACCTATCCACCTACCTACCTACCTTTCTACCTACCTACCTACCCCTTACTTACTTTCTTACAGCGACCTATGGTTGAAGATAGGAGAGTTGCCGTGTGAAACGTGCATCGACCCAGGATATTAGATCCGCAGCGAAAGAGGAACGCAGCTTTCAACTCGCATCGATAGACTATTTCGTCAGACTCTGCAGTCAGATTAAAGCAATAGACAGATGATGCATAGCTCTCTGAGATTTTTCGATTCGCTTGGCTGCGTTTCAAGGCGAATGGGTTTTTTTACACAGGATCGGAGCGAATGAATGCGTTAGAGGAAGCGATCGGATTTTGGACGAAGCTGTAGCAGTCCGTGGTGACTTATCGATTGGTGGGTACATAAAATAATATTATTGACTGACTTTCTGACTTTCTGACTTGCTGAAGGACTGGCTGACCGTCCGATTTTTTACTTCCTGTGATAGGAATCCTGTCTGACTTCCTGACTGACTTTCTGACTGACTTCCTCATTGATTTCATGACTGACATTATGACTGGCTGACTTCTTGACTGACATCCTGACTTCCTTTCTTCCTGATTGACTGATTGACCAACTCAACAAATATACAAAAGACCGATCGAAAGAATCAATGAAAGAGGAAAGGATGAAAGGAAGAAAGAAAGAAAGAACGGACTGAACGAATTAAGAAAGGAAGGAATTAGGGAAGGAATTAAAGAAGGAAAGAAGGAAGGAAATAAGGAGGTAAGGAGGGACCGAAAGACTGGCTGAACTGCACTGTACTGATTCACAACCGCGGCATCCACACACACAGTACGCATTAATTAATCTCAGCATGATTAAACAGCGCCTTTACGTTCGTCTCAAGGGCGCTTGAACATACAGTATAAATCGATGCCGCTCCTAGATCCCAGACTCAAAAGGTCATTCGTCAAAAAAGAAACACCAACCAAACGTTACAGAAAAATCCCCAAGTCTCCAAACAATTTGGTTCTGACATTCAATGCTTCCGCCCAACAAATCAGAGAATCAACCTCCCACTTATATAAATATATACATTTATAGCATCTATGCATAAGATACATAGAAAATATTGCATCTATGCTACTTCGTGCTACTATGTATACACATACATATGAATATACCCAATATGATGCTACTATATATACTGGATGATGAAGGCGGGATACGGCAGTTTGAAGGAGAGAGCTGGGCAGCGTGACGAATGGCGACATTGGACGTACGGACTACCGTAACGGACCTGCCTAGGAGGGCAGAGAACCAACAGAAGAAGAAAAATATACAATACACAGTAAGCATGATATTGTATCAAAGTTGATGCATGGTAATAAATAAATAAATACATACATACATACATACATACATATATATGCCTGGTAATATATATATATATATATATATATATATATATATATATGACATTGTGTGTTTGTTTTTTGTGTATGTGTGGAATTACAGTTGCATTGATGGTCACGGGCAATGGTCATTGCTAGGTATTGTTTTCAGCAGATTATTATATTGCATATTCGTTTATTGATCAGCAGCTCTGGTTTCCGTAACGCAGCTAGTTGCAGGATTCTTCCACGAGAGTCAGACAGATTGAAACCAGGTTAGGCCTAGTAAGTCCTGCCAGTTCAGGTAGATTAGTTTTGTTTGTTTATCCTGATTTTGGCCTCCTAGTAAATGTTTGTGGGATGAAGTTCTTATCGTCTTTAGTATGTTTAGTATGGACTCTGTGTGTGTGTGTGTGTGTGTGTGTGTGTGTGTGTGTGTGTGTGTGTGCACTACGCACAGAATGACAAGTATTCATCTCTGTCTCTGTCTGTCTCTGTCTCTGTCGGTCTGTCTGTCTCTGTCTGTCTCTGTCTGTCTGTATCTGTCTGTCTCTGTGTGTCTCTGTCTGTCTTTGTCTTCTGTTTTTCGTCTCTCTCTCGCTCTCTCGTTATTTGTGCACGTGCACCTATCTAGCGTATAAGGCACGCCAAGGCTACAGCGACCTTTTCCGACACTGTCTGTCTGTAAGTCCGTCTGCCTGTCTGTCTGTCACTGTCTGTCTTTGTCTGTCTCTTTGTGTCTATCTATTGACAGACTGCACGGCATCTTCAATGAACACACATTACTTAACAAATGTCTTAAACAGCTTTTCTTGCCGATCGACTTCTTAGCTTTAGGGGGTTGTCCATATACGACGTCGCCAAAAATGACCTACTTTCGAACCTCCTTCCCCATTTTCAAGATATGTCCGCATTTAACAATACTCCAGCCTCCAGGGATAAATGCAAATCTCTATAGCGACCCTTTACGGCTTCGACCCAGGTCATTGTTCAATGAATTGATCGGGTGAGATCCTTCACCACCACTGCCCATTTGAATGGGCTCCACGCCATTCAAGGTTCCCGTGTATGGACCGTGTTAGCCTGAGATTAAAATCTATTAATTAAGCCTCCATCGGTATGTGAATCGGCATTCCAAGATCCATCCATCCATCCATCCATCCATCCATCCATCCATCGATCCATCAACAAGTTCATTCACAAGTTCAGTCAAGGGTTGCCATATTTTGGAAGTGCCTGGTCGCCAAATCACGTCAAAAAGTAGCCCAAAAGTCGCGAGATAAACAGCTAAATGAGGACAATAAGAAATTTGTGCTAAGCACATTAATATACATGCTTTATAGGTTTCGTCAGGCACGTCACAAGATACATAATGAAACCACTGAAGTAAAAATTTAGATGGCAGACTGTTTCGTGCTTGTCCCTACTCCGTAGGCCATGTATTCATTATTATGTAACACAAGCAACAAAACAAGATCAGACTTGTAACTAGTAACAGTAGCCTAGTAACAAGGTCAATGTACGAGAATAATTCATAATGTCGCCGTAGCGACCGCGGTACAATTCAAAAGTGGCCCAAATATCGCGAGGTCGCGAGGACGAAATTTTCAGTCACCAGAGACTGAA
>JACEVL010000110.1:1005000-1105000 GCA_020284085.1 Aporrectodea caliginosa | reverse complement strand
TAACAATGTAAGCTATAGACGAGTATGTTGATACAATGTGGACCGGGATCAATGGACGCATTAAACGTCTTGAAGAAATTTCCTGTTTTCGTTGAATTCATTATCCAATCAAGTATACTATCCAATGGTTATCTGAGACCTTTGATACGTGAACGGTCATTAGTAATAACCACGGTATTTTTCCAATACAGCAACACAGAGACGGCAAAACATGATCCAGAAAATCTCCGAAAGTGGCGCTATACAAATCTTAGCTACATTACAGCAACGTAATAGACAGCGTGGCATAAATAACAGTCATGAATTCCAACCTCTTTTAAGCTGGCTGTGGGGGAAAAGGCGCTATATATTGTTTCGTTACATAACGTTACATTACGTAACATTACATTTCGTCTCATCGAGTCATTAGTGTGCATTAAAATTGTGCACTGGTTTGCCCTACATGAGCCAACGCCACCCAACATCACATTAGCTGAAATCACATCGCATTACATAACATCACATTAATCACACTACTTTACACCACACCACGTTACTTTACATCACGTCACATTACATCACATCGCGTTACAGAATACGTTACACTACATCACAATGCATCACATTACATCCCATTGCCTTACATTACATTACAGTACTCTACACTAAATCACATTATATCACTTCACATCGCTTTATATTACATCACATCGCATTACATAACATTACGTTACATTACAATGTAAGCCTCGTGCATCGTTACATTACCTGCACTGCCGCCGGCCGCTATCTGCATGAGAGCCAGTGCCGCGTAACTAGGTCGCTGCTTGTAAGTCTCCATCGTATCCGTAAGCGTAACGTCTGTTCGATTTATATAGCGCAAGTAGCCGACACGACGGAGAAATCCACGCAAGGTAAATGGAAGAAAATATGTGCTCGTGCACCCCGTACCCGCTGGACTTGAACCGCCCGACCCTCTCTGCTCACGACCGTCTATGACCGTAGTAGGCCTTTACTGTATTCTGTGCAGGCGTTTGACAGAGTGCTGTTTAATTTAAAGCCCAGCGACGCTCTGCTGCAGGTGAGGCCTGTATAGGAGACAGAGATACGTAGAGAGACCTAGACAGAGGCGCAGATGGAAGGACAAACGAAGACAGAGAGATCGAGACAGACAGGTGAACTTTGACCTGCGTTCTCATTGTCGGTGGTCGTTGGCCATTGGCTGGGCTTGCCGCGCGCATGCGATTACGAGGCGATAAGGCTCGTTTAGACGAACGACACTCGGCCATGCAGTCATTCAGTCAGTCATTGATAATAGCAATCTCGTGATTTCTTTATTGCTAGCGACATCTTTTGGCTGCCAGTGCCGTAACTTCTCTGAAGCCTGCGACAGGATCTTACAATGGATGGAAAGATTGCAACAATTCTACAACGTGTTTTGGCGTAACAATCTGTTGCAGTTTCATCATAAAAGCTTATACATGTACTGTTCTCACTGTAGACTACCTTTTAAGACTTAGGACGCGATAGTATTATACAAAACGGCACTGCTGCTTACTCTTACAAGGCGAATATCACACTTAAAAGAGGTGTGGAATTATTTTGAACGATTCTCGCTATTCGTTTGGCATAATACAGGACAGCTCTTCTTCCTTCACTTATAGGGTGACTACCACACCTAACAACAACAACAACAACAACAACAACAACAACAACAACAACAACAACAACAACAACAGCAACAGCAACAGCAACAGCGACAGCGACAGCGACAGCGACAGCAATAACAGCGACAGCAACAGCAACAGCAACAGCAACAACAACAACAACAACAACAACAACAACAACAATAATAATGAGACGATTTATATAGCTCCGTACCACGGCGCTGTACATGACTTCAAAAAGTCAATGGCAGTCGTATGATTGTTTAAACAGGTACGTCTTGAAGTGAGAGTTATATCATCACTTATATGTCTCCAGACTCCAGAGAAGACTGTTCCATGCAGTGTGTTCAGCCACAGACAAGAAACAGTCGCCAAACCTCGTGTGTGTAGTTCCTTTTAGGCCCTATAACGACTAGCTGTGTGGTAACAAAGACCATTAGCGTCGCCCTCCTCATTTATCCAGGCTTGGGACTGGCACTGTCAGAAAGCGAACAGTGGCGGAGTTGCCAAACCTCTGTAGACGACAGCGGGACTTATATAGGCCTATAGCAGACATTTTGATGAGGATTGTAATCGACATCTCTTCCAGTTGTCTGCCATCCGAGCGCACGAGTCTGACATGTAGGCCTAGTCTGGCATAACAATTATTTTAAACAGTTCTCACCGTTTGCATAGCATATTACCCAAGCCACGAGTAAGTTACTGCACAGCGCGTCTGCCTTCTCTTATAAGGCGAAGAACACATTTAAAAGAGGTGTGCAATAATTTTAAATAGTTCTCACTGTTGTATAGCATACTATTCAAGCCACGAATGAGTTACTGCACAGCGCGTCTGCCTTCTCTGATAGGGCGAAGAACACATTTAAAAGAGGTGTGCAATTATTTTGAACAGTTCTCACCGTTCTTATGGCATCGTACAAGACCGCTCTTCTGCTTCGTTTGACACAATACCGTTACTTTATTAGAACTTGATTCTTTGAACGCGTTCGATTGCTTTAAGTCCCCAATATATCGTATAACTTGTCAGTGTTTTACGGATATATCACGACATCTTGTGGCTGCCAGTGCCATTGAATTTCACGTTACCTTATCTCTCTGAGACCTATTGGAGGTTCTTGCGATTGAAGGAAGGATTCCAGTAGACTGTAACGACAGCTAACGGCAACAAAAGCTGTTGACTTTTATATGAAAAATTTGTATATGCGGCCTCGATTGCATCTAACCAATCTTTAAGACAGTGTGATGTTTAAAGACGCTGCGTAAAAAAATGATTAGCGTCGCCCTCCTTATGTGTCCAGGTTTCGGACTGGCACTATCCGAGTATGATATTTCGTGGTGGATCCGTTTACACCCTGAGGTGAGCGGAATCCAAGCAACTTCATTCAGGTCCGCCAACCTATATATTGGCTAAAGTATGTCATGTGAACTTGTTAACTAACGTCGGGATTTTCAAGTGGCGGACGTCTTGAGGGTCATTTAGGGTCAGGTTTGGCGTCGTGAAGGTCGGTTAGGGTCAGGGTTAGGGTATGTGTCGTCATTAGAAACATAGTCAACAATCTTCCATCGCTTTCGGAAGTGTTTATCCATCGGCTCCTATCACGTCCACAAAATCATGTGACATGCATTGACCAATTGCGTAGCGGGCGTAATTCGAGTCCTGTGTATAGAGTCACGTCGGGCGTGACTGTATCCACGACCATGATATTTAGCCGTGGTTGGACTGGGAGCGCTTCTGAGTAGATTACCTCGAATGGGCGCAATATAAAAATTCCTTAATAATGATGCATTGGCGGAGTAAAAGAATAAAAATGTGCAGTCGGAAGTTTAAACGGGATCTCACTATTGTTATTATTATTCCAAAGGTTATCGACATCTTATGACTATAATGACCGTTGACGTCTTTATAGACAATAATTGTATTTCATTTAGATTTAATAAGAGTTTCTTCCATCGAGTTTAGTTTCTACTCTCAACGTTTGTTTCAGTGGCGGCGCTACATGTAACAGGGCAAGCCAGAGCAAATGCCATGGTAGAAAAGTCTCTACCCTGGTCGCTCCCTGCCAGAAGTCTGCCAGAATTTTTGCTATCCCTAGAATTTATTTGTGGCATAAATTGCCCCATGCTCTAATTTCTTGTAGGACTGCCCTGGCTATGCCCTGGTTTAAAAAAATGAGTGTCGCTCCTCTGCGTGTCTGAGGCGACGATATTTGCCACTGGGTTCTTTAGTTTACCAGATCTAACGGTTAGTAGTTATCAGTGTTTAGTATTAGTAGTAGTTTCAGTTTGACGACTGTATGTCATAACAAGGATCGTTGACGTCGCCCTCCTCTTTCATCCAGGCGTGGGCCTGGCACTACCTGTGGGCCTGGCACTACCTCTCACTAAGGCACGGACGTACAGTGGCGGAGTTTACAGTAGAAAATACATCTTGTTGCTGTTAGAGCCTACTAGGGCCGTTGACGTCGGTTCTACTTAGGCATTACACCCTGCAAGCTCATCTAACGATTCAGGGCAAGTAAATTATATATAGCGGAAGATGGTTATATTTTAGGGGTGTCTAATGCAAATGAGATCGTTCTCAGTCATCGCTGTCTAACGACATCTTGTGACTGCCAGAAGCGTTGACGTCGAGTTTTATAAATCTTAATTTGCGCTCTACTGTTCAGCCAACAGAACCAAATTACGAAGATATTTACATTCCTTATTGTTAAATTTAACTATTTATAATGAAAAATAGCTTTATCACAATTTCCAATAGTTTAAAGAATCTTGTGGGAAGTTGTGTCTCCCAGTTTACGGTCACCTCACACGACGTTAATCAAATTGTACAGATTTGATCTGTCTTTCCAGCGAGGCTATTTTGTTTATTATAGTCTCAATCTACAGCGTTTTAAAGGTGTCTAAATCTGCTTGTATACTGATTCATGGTTTGTCTTATGACAAGATTTTTAAAGTTTCCTATTGTGTGTCTGATTTCTCTTCTTCAGGGATGTTAGTGCTCATCGACGAAATTCCGAGAACTTGATGAAATGTCGAGAGGTCGTTTTCGCTTGTTTTTTCAATTTCGGAATTTTTGCGCAAAAATTCCGATAAATTCGGTTTCATAAAACACCACAGTATAAGTTTCCCGCCATTAAATTAACGTTAAAGCTTTTGATTTTTTTTTTTCTTCCGATTCGTTCTGTATTATTTGCCCAGAATTTTTGGGATAAAGACGAATCTACAGAATTCATAATGCTTCCAAAACTCGCCTTCCGCTACGAACGTTATTTTATTGGTTGCTTAGTTGTTGTTTAACAAGACTGTGTCAAAAAATGACCATTATCGGCGCCCTCATCCTTTCAGCAGACTTAGGACTGGCTCTACCACAGTTAGGTTAGTGGCGGAGTGGTTATTTTATTCCCAAAACAACCTCTTCGTATTGAAACAAACTCGCTAACGATCCCTGACGGCCGGGTTACTGACGTTTAACCGTCTGATTCGTTATAATAGGGTCACATCACTGCGTTTTAGAGGTGTCGTAATGTAGTTGTAATCGAACATTTATATAGCGCCGCTCAAAAAATCAGCAGCGCTCTCAAGCTGCTTTATTGTATGCGTCAGGAAAACGGGAAAGTCTTAAGACGTATACGGAACTGGGAAGGTGAGAGGCGAATATTGCCTGAGAGGGTCAGTAACTCAAGGCTAAGAGACTGGGGAAGAGAGTTCCAAGCTGATGGGCCAACACGGGCAAAGCACCTATAGAGTGGGCCGTAGCAGAGCGCATGCGAGGGACAACCATAAAGCCACGGGTCGAAGATCGCAAAAGGCCCTCGCAGGTAAGGAGGAGACAAAGGTGCAGAAAGACCTCAAGTAGGATGGGGCCACCCCAACAAGGCAGTTACGCATGAGGGAAAGGATTGTGAAGGTTACCCGCTGTTGGATAGGGAGCCAGTGAAGGGTATCCCGAATATAGCCTGAGATATGGGCAAACTTTGAATGTTGCCTATAAGCCGAGCAGCTGCATTAAGAATAGACTGGAGTTTATGAGTATTAGAGGCGGAGAGTCCAATGTATGCAGCGTATGTAGCTTTGTACTATTTAGTTCCAAACGATATGTTGTGCCTGCATGAGCCGCTGACGTACACCTCACCTTACCTGTAATGTAAATCAAAGTGTCATAAACATTTATTTGTATTGTATTGTATTGTATTTGAACACTTGTTATAGCGCCCCTACCAGATTTCGCATTCAGAGGCGCTCCTGACTACTGCGCGAACGCTGAATCGGAGTTTCACGCCGAAGCGCATGAGCAATTGCGAGTGAAGGACTTGCCCAGGGTCCCTACGCGGCGGCTTGAGGTGGATTCGAACCCGCAACCCTACGGCTGCAAGGCACCGAACATACCCCATACCACCGCGCCCCAGTTGTATTGTGTTGTGTTGTATTGTATTGTACTCCACGTTTATATTGCGACCGAGCCACCCGCAGTAAAGATCCGAGAAATTAATCTCTGATAAACCGACCGACCGGGAATCGAACCCGGGCCGCCGGCGTGGCGAGCGGGCTACCAACCCACTCGGCCACTCAGGACCTCTGATGATAATTGGAGTTTGGGTTGGTTAGTTGCTGCTTAACGACACTGTGTCACAACAAAGATTATTAGCGTTGACCTCCTCCTTTATCCAGGGTGGGGACTGGCACTGCCAGAGTACGATCAGTGGCGGAGTTGTGGAGTTTCCGTGTGTAGAGTGTACTCTACATAAATACTAGGGAATGCAAACCCGTTACCCGAACCCGGGTAACCCGGGTTACCTGGCTTTTTTCCAAACCCGAAACCCGGGTTTTAACGCGTTTGAAACCCGGGTTCAACGGGTTTGAAAATCCGAACTTTCACCGTCCTTCACGGTGTGAAACTCACAAATGCAGAGTAATGGAAATATAACGATAATAGTGGTTGATAACGGGTTTACGTAATACAACTTCTAACTACTTATTTATCGGCTCATTCCATATCTTTATTGGTGACTTCGTATGAGTGTGGCTTCCCATTTCACACGACCAGTGACTAATGTTGAGTGTTTTGACACGTCGGCGTCGTAGCTTCGAATTCGTAAATAATAGCAGTAAACTGTTTTTATTTGAATTTAGTGATTTCAGACACAAATCCAAACAATGTCTAAATCAGAAAATGTAAAGGGTGGTGTTTGGGATCATTTCGTTCACGATTCTGAGGACAAGACGGCTCAATGTCAGTTAGGGGCCGTCCATAAAGTACGTCACGCTATTTTTGACCATTTTACTCCCTCCCCTGTCACAAACTGTCACAAAACTCGGACACCCCCCCCTAAAGTACGTCACACTTTCGAACATAGAAATAATAATACTTCAGAAAGCAAGGCTAATACATAAACAAGGCTTCGCAACAGCATTATTACTAGCGCTCCTAGCGAGAGGAATCGTGAAAAACACATTCAGGAGATATGTATTTCATGCTATTTTGACATAAAACTAATTAAAATGTTTCAGAAAATTTTTGAAACTTATTTTTTAAAGCTATGAAATTCTACTAAAAAATAAAAAATAAATTATACATAAAATGTTAAAATGTGTGTGACGTCACACATGGCCTGACCCCTCCCCCTGTCACAAACTGTCACACTTTCTTAAACCCCCCCCTGGAGCGTGACGTACTTTATGGACGGCCCCTTATGTAACTCGCAGCAAAATTGCCAACAAGAAATGTGCATCGGCTATTCATCTCGGGTCCAAGCAGAAGATAAACCTGCTGAAACACAAGGACGTTGGTGACCCTTGTCGTTCTGACAAAGCCAATGACGGTAGGCCTCTTAGTCCAAGCACAATCACAGGCAGCGATATGTCTCCAAAGCAGCATCTACTTTAGTAAGTTTTGGCTCTGCCAAATTGGGTTGCAGAGTAACGATGACTAAATTATCTACTGAAAGCAAATGGACTGGCACTGGAATGGCATAAAGCTGAGATGTAGACGATTAAGCTGTCATTTGACAATTATTTTATAGGCCTATGCAATGTTTCTCTCAGACAGAACGCTCCGGAACGGCATTCCGTGAATTTTTTCAAGCTGCTAAAAATTATTTTATTCACTTACATTTTTAATAACAAATTATTTAGTTAATTTAATTTAATTTCAGCGTTTTCAGTGTTTATTGGTATTCAAGGTGCTATAAAATTAGAGGCTCAGGTTTAGGCCTTCGGAACCCTTGCAATGTCTTCCATAACTGTTCTGGAATTGTTCAGTTCCGGAACATTTTTTATTGAAGAACACTGCTTATATAAAAAATATCGCGATTATTCCTAAAGTTTTCTTTTTATGCAAAATTCTTGACTGTTGGAGAACGTTGGACTTGTAGCTGCATACGACGACGTTGTTCTTACGCAAGAAATAGTGCAGTAATAATATTTATCATGTACAATTTGTTAACCCGTCCAAACCCGGGTTACCCGGGTTACCCGGGTTTTCACGGCGGTCAAACCCGAAACCCGGGTTTCGAAAAAGACCCCGGGTTTGCATTCCCTAATAAATACGTAGCGTTTGGAAAAATTTTAAGGTATTCTTCAATGTCCTACCAAAGTAAATGCGCAAAGATATAGCTTTGGTAAAATATGTTTCTGAGGTGTTTAATCTCAGCTCTGTTTTATCATGTTATTATTGTTTAGCGACACGTACCTTTCCTCTGCCAGGAAATTGACGTAGACTTTAATTTAGGTCGTAGACACAGTCACGCCCGACGTGAGCCTTGTAGGCCTATACATGGTACTCGAATAACGCCCACAACTCAATTGGTCAATGCTGACGGGCGTGATTTTTTTGTCGAGGATGCGCTAACGTCCGGAGGGATGTTAACGCATGCAAAAAATAACTGATGTGGCGGGAGCTTTTTCTAATTCAATTCAATTCAATTTATTGATCGCATCATTGTACATAATAACCACATAACAGTCAAATGCCAAGAATGTCATGATAGGCGGTTCATCATAATAATTTATGCAGTAAAGAAGAGAATTTGAGAAATTAAATATGTGAACCGTTATTCATTAAACAAGAGCAAATGGTGGCATATAATGTTAGTAATGTAATTAGGGAGCAACAGGCACACCAAAGGGACAAGTCCCGCTGAGAGGAGGCCTATCTAGAGTAAGAAAATTACAGATGACAGAAGATTTAGACAAGTAAGAGATATGGGCACACCAACTTTTGCGATGATAGATAATTAAGTAACAGATTATACAAAAATGAAAAAAAAAACTTAATTAAAGACTATGACACTAATGACGACACTAATCCTAACCCTGACCATAACCGATCCTCACGACTCCTTAAAACTTAAAAGTTGCGAAAACGTCGCCTACTTCGAAATTTCAAAATGCCGATGGAAGTTAACAAGCTCACGTGACATGCTTTAGCCAATATCGTGACGAGCGTGAAAATAGTGCTTGGGCTCCGCTAACGTTCGGGGCTTGAACGGATCCACTACGTTTAGTTTAATTTGCCTTACTTCACGATGAATAATGTTGCTACTGGGGAGTTTGTGTGACATAGTTTGGTGCGGGGTAGCCTTTTGTGTTTTAGTCTGTCTTGTGCATACCAGTGTGTGTAGACCTACTGCTTGGACGTTGGCTTGTTACTGTCTGTCTGCGCGTGTTTCGCACTGTGCCAATTCCCTTGTGTGTTAGTCCACACGTGGGGTATGTATTCGCCGGTTTAGTGAACAATAATTCTGAGGTCGTTTGGGGGTATCAAAAGCCTTGCTACAATTATCCCTTTGCCGCTGTTTCATGCCAGCATAGCTAGGTAGCGATATCAGACACAATGACGGTTGGGATATCGTTGACAAATAGGTCCGAAGCGAAATCGTGACATAATCATTAATATAATAATATTATAGCCTATGCAATAGTGTGTTGGCTTAATGACAGCGATTCGCTATCATAATTTCACTTATGACTTATGATTGTAGCACACCTGATATTCGGTACATTGGATCCACAGTTTAACGGCAGCTTATGACAACATAGGCCGTTGCCGCCGACAAAGGTTATTTTTGGCATATTACAGCTCTTGCATTATTCGGTACATCGGTTTTCTCATCGGTTGTCTGCAATGACTCTATAATAGAATCAAAACGTTTCAAAGGTGTCTAAATATTGTATTTGTATAATATCGAGCCTTATCATCTTATTATGTATGCCAGCTCTAAATCAACCACTTCCACTTTGGTGGTTCCCGTCCGAAGTCTGGATAAAAAAGGAAGAAGCGATTATCATTGTCGCTATAATGGCACAGCATCGTTACAGAGAAAACACTAGAATTGTCGAGTTTTGTGACACGCTGAAATAATGACGTCAATGGTTCTGACGGCCAAGAGATGGCGTTAAACACTGGAAAGAAAGCGCTAAATTAAACACCCGGAAAATATGAACAATAGACGTTATATAAAGCAATCGACTTGAACTGTCATAAGTCATCATCTACGGTCGCCGTTGGCGTGTGTTGTCGTAAGATGTCGTTAAACTCTGGATCCTATCATTCAACGACGGATATTATGTAGATTGATAAATGGATGGATGGATGGATGGATGGATGGATGGATGGGTGGGTGTATGGATGGATGGATGGATGGATGGATGGATGGATGGATGGATGGATGGATGGATGGATGGATGGAAGGATGGACGAACAGACGGATTAATCTTTCTGGTTGCTTTGATTTATAATCTTAAAAGTACACTTCATGTGTGGTCGCCTGGATAAATTCAACATCACTCTTTTGTCGGCGCTCTTTTGTCGGCGTGCCGACGGATGTTTCGACGGACGGACAGACTTCCGATGTACACATTTTAACAACATAATATGGTGCTAAAAATATTATCTTAAGGCTGAGAGTCAGTTAACGTCGAATGTTAAAATCTTGTGAAGTTAACATTGTAGCATAGACTTGATGTATAAGATACTGGCGTTTTCACAGTCTGTTTTCTATTCATAGGGTCTGCTGGCCACGTTTTAAAGGTGTCGAAATGTAGCTTTGTACTGTTTATCGAGACATCGGACTAGCACCGCCTGATTATAATGCAGTGACGAAGTTTTACAAGAGCTTTTATTTCTTCAGTTTAATGACATCTCACAGCAACATGGGACGTCCAGCCACGGGTAGGCCTATATACATTGAAAATTGCACAAACAGCATGCATAGTAACCAAAAAGGTACCTAATAATTATACATTGTTCTTTTAAACCATGCAAGTAGCTAACATATTTAAAACTTACTTTCAATTACTGGCGCAGTATGAATGAACAGCGCTTACTGGAATACTTTCATCAGCATTTTTCATTTCCAAATGTGTGAATTTTATCCATTATACAGATAGACAAAACTTTAACAAGAAGGCTGACAAACATATTCAACAAACACATTACAGAAACGGCCGAACACGAACAGAACGCGTCATATTCGAAAAATAACTGAATTACTTACTTACTTTATGCATCAAAGTTTAGGCTTAATAGCATATAAAAGTATTATTGTATACTTCAATGGCTTTATTACAACGATTATTTATGGCATTATTTCTCGGTGCTTCTCCTAGACATGGTACATTGAACGCAATTATTGTGAATATATAACGCAGAATTGAAACGTTTCAGAGGTGTTTAAATATTTTTTATTTTATATAATTGCGCCTTTATCGTCTTATGGATAAACAAGGCAGCTTAGTCGCTTACGTCGATCAAACCTTACATTACGAATTTACGAAGCTTCGAAACCGATCGAGATTCTGGAGAAAATTTGCTCAAGTCTTTTTTTTTGATCAAACGAGAAGCTTGTCGCTGTGGATGTTTTAGGTTGTGCTGTTTTCCCGCCAATAGCATGATGCATGGGATTTTGATAACACTTTGTTTCCCTACAAGTTACTATACGTGAAAGGAAGTGAACTTCTTTTCTTTCTGCCAATGTAGAGTGAAGTTTTCGTTCATTTGCACTTTTGAAGTTAAATGGGCTGAAATTTTGTTTAGTCTGAATGTACTTGTGTAAAATTTAAGGTCTACTGTAGATGTACATTCACTTGACGTCACCGGTACCTAATCACGATTAAAAAAGGGTATTCTCGCAGGAATAAGGATTCGGAACTCTAACCAAAGAGTCTGTAGTAGCGTCTAGACTCTAGACTGAGAGGCTAAGAAACCTGCAGGAACAAGTCAACAAAAATACGTGAAACTTTGCATAAATTCACCTTTATTCTTTAACCAGTTGGACAACTGACATATATTCATTACGTCCAAAATAACACTTCATTCTGCAAAGCAATAATAGTAGGCCCTACTATATCTATAGAACTAACAGTTAACAACTTAATGATCGAGTTTCCTATCAATCAATCAATCAATCAATCAATCAATCAATCAAGTTGTTTTATTGCAACCAAAACAAAACATTACAATTTTGCCAGAGAATGTACATTAACAAAAATGCATTGGCGACAAAGGGAGGCCCAAAAGGGATGGAGATCCCGCTAAGGAGGGTCACCCAGATAGCAAATTACAAACAAAAAATTCCAAGTTAGCCAAAAAAAACCAGAAACTGAACCAGAAGGTGACTAGAGACAACAAGAGTTGAATTATCCAGAAACAAGTGATAACACGATCTTAACTATAAACTTAACTAAATCCTTAAATAAACGCGGTAATATGCACTTCTAGTGATGGTTTGGCCGTTTAAATTGAGGAAAGAAGAAAAGCACGTAACCTTTTTTTTGAAAACCTGCAGAGTATTGGAGGAACGGATTTCTATTGGTAAAGCGTTCCATACTATAGTGCCGTATGATTTAATAGTAAACCGTCGAGTGTTTGAATGAGCTTTGACAGGACGATATGCTGCTAAATTCCTAGTGAAGTGCGTGTGAATGTCGGAGGCATGTGGGAGGAAATCCTTAAATGCAGGTGGGAGGAGGCCATGCTCAAGGCGAAAAAAGAATTCACCAATTTGAAGATCTTTTATCTGGTGTATTTTCAAGAGTTTGAGCACGCTAAAGGATAGGCCAGTGTGCTCCCATTTTCGAATACCCGCAATTATACGAACAGCCCTCTTCTGTAACAGAACTAGTTTATGCAGCCTTGATTCGTAAGTCGATGCCCAAATCAAGTTGCAGTAAATGAGGTAGGGGTAGATGAGGGTATAGTATAAGTTTATTCTAATTTCCTTTGGTAGTTTATATGCGATACGGGTTAGAATACCTACATTCTTTGCGATTTTGACTGCAATTTGATTAATATGCACCTTCCAGGTCATGTGCTGATCTATATGTACACCTAAAAACTTCGTTGACTCAACTTGAGTGATAGAAGTACCATTAATAAACAAAGATAAATCACCGCTGGGGTTAATTTTCCTGTGGGATTTAAATAAAATAAAGTTAGTTTTATCTAAATTAAGCGTGAGTTTATTTGCTTGGAACCAAGCAGCTATACTAGAAAGCTCAAGATTAACCGTTTGAATCAGCGTCTGCCAGGAACCATTGGAATAAAAAACGTTGGTATCGTCAGCAAATAATATGAAAAACAAAGTTGGGGAGACACTGGCCAAGCAGTGTGATTCTCCTTACAGATTTTATTTTAGTTATAGTTACAGTTATAGTTAATGGTTTCTTATTTTAGTTATAGTTATAGTTATAGTTAGTATTATTTTTTAGTTATAGTTATAGTTATAGTTATTGGATTTTTATTTTAGTTAATTTTAGTTACTACTTAGTTACAATAATCAAGGCTATAAGCAAAATTGTGCGTATTAACACGCTGTTTCACAGTTTGCATGGGTGCATTCAGCTTCATGAATACACGAGATTCTAAAGTAACTGACAAATTGCATAATAAAAATATCGCATTTTTCGTTCTCATTTATGTCGAATCGTCCATATTGCACTTCCTATTTTCATTTTTTGTATTAACGAAAATAAAGATGAATTTTCGTTAGTGTTATTTTTGTTATAGTTATAGTTATAGTTAATGATATTTTTTAGTTATAGTTATAGTTATCGTTAACGAAGTCATTTTATTTTCGTTAACGAACATTTTCGTTATCGTTATCGTTAACGAGAATCACACTGTGGCCAAGTCGTTAATATAGAGCAGGAATAGGAGTGGCCCAAGATTGGAGCCTTGCGGAACTCCATATCTGATCAATCCCAGCTTGGAGAGGGTACCATTACAGAGGACTCTCTGTGCACGGTTCTCAAAGTAGCTGGCGAACCTATAAACTGCTCCTGACGATATTCCGCAGAATTAACTGAACTGATGGTAAGCCTGGTCTCACAGTTTTATGCAAAAGGAGTTCGTTCCTTAATCTTCGTGATATTCAGTGTATACACCATTTAAGGATTGCTACCGTTGCCTTAGTAGACGATTAGGCCTACCAATCCAAAAAGACAATAATGCGCAGATTTTACGACAATTTAATTCCAGTTAAATCCCGATCGCCTATAAAATATCTGGCTGAAAACGTTTAGCTCCTGTACGTTGTGTTGAAACTAGCATCCGAATGAATGCAATAATGCTCTAATGAATCGTTCTCCTTTTTTAGCAGCAAAGTTTATCCATCAGTTAATGGGGTACCGTAGCAAATGTTTTAAATTATAACACCAGTTAACACCTCTTTAAGGGTGTTTAAAGAGAGCGCTCTAGCGTATCGACAATCGTGCCCCATTCTTATAATAGCTTTGGTGGACAAGTTTTAAAGACAGCGCTCTAACTCACCTGCTGTAGTACTGAAGTGTTTACCGACAGCTTGTGGTTGCTTTTGCCGTTGAAGTCTGTAACAATTTAACGACGAGAATATACTAAACGCAACTGGGAAACCAATGCAGCAAGTCGTTGAGTGTTAAAGAGTCCAAATGCAGTGACAACAGTCAACCATTCAAAAATCCGCTTTTATTGTGATTGATGACAAGATTTCTTGAGTTTCCTGTTGTGCGTGTGATTTCAAAGAACGAGATCTCGAGTGGTCGTTTTCGATTGTTGCCCCCATTTCAGATTTATCTGCGCAAAATTTGTTAGATTAAAATGAATCCACAGAATTCATAATGTCTCCAAAACTCGCTTTCCGATTATAAGGTGATTTTATGCAGAAAATAAACTGCTGCTGTTAAAACAAACTGACCATCGAACCACGTATTTATATAGGATAGGTTGTTCACGTTTTAAAGGTGTCTAAATGTAGCTTTTTACTGTTTAGTGCCACACGATATGATCTGCCTCCTAGAGCCGTTGACGTTGACCTCACCTTACCAGCATTTTAAATCAACGTTTTATTACACTTATTTGATAATAATTGTAGTTTATTTTGTTAAATTATGCTGTGTTTAAACTAGAATGCCGAGGTTGCGAGTTTCTGTTTAACTGCGTCTCGTCAGAACAAAGAATATAATTAGCGTCGCCCTCCTCCTTTATCTAGGCTTCAGACTGGCCTCCCCGAGTTAAAGGCAGTGGCGGAATTTTACTTGGTTTTTAAACTTCAGCTTAGCAACATCTTATTGCAGCTTTAGCCGTTGACGTCTTATCAGATATTGCACATCTTTCGTTGACAATTGCTCAAATAACCTGCAGAGTAAACTGAAAGAAGGTAGCTAATACATTTACAATTGCTCTTTTAAAACTATGCAAATTAGTGTTATATGTTTGAAACTCAGTTTCATTAAACTGAAACACTTCTAATATAATTTAAAATGTGTCGTTAAATTGAAATTTAAAAAACAAGTTAAACTCAGAGACTGCTTTTACTCGGGTTATGTTAATCCAAATCCTAAATAAAGTATACAAACATCAACAAGAACCTTAGTTTGAAATACTGTAACTTTATTTATTAAATTAATCAAAGGTTTAACGTCGCCTTATGACATCAAAGGCCGTTGACGACAATTCACAATGAATACCATACAATGAAAACGAGAAATTTAACGTCCAAACGACATCACTGTAACAGCTATCATATGAACATATATGGCAACGGCGGTGTATGCACAGAACGTGAAATATTTGTGTATAATCATTGTGTGGCTTAGCTAGGCCCACACACATCGGCGTATATTTACAGCGATTCGTTGTCTCTCTATAGTATCACGCCTCTAATTGTACCCATCCGTCTAAATTCGAAGTATGCTCATTTCAGCAAGCAAACACCTCTGTTTATGCTAATTATATTAATTTGGGCAGTCAATTTGCATAGGTAAGGAAAAGCGCTTTATTTAATGGGTGCTTTGCTAAAATTATTGTTTACAAAGTGGACGCACGTATATATAGCTTTGTTCAAATATGTTTCTGAGGTGTTTAATCTCAACTGCTCCTGCATTACTGTATTAATGCTTCGGCTGCCAGGAAGTCGGCGTCGACCTTCATTTAATTGCCTTTATACTTTACGAGGAATATATAGCTGTTGGGTTATGTGTGAGAGTGTGTGGGGACTGGGGAGGACCGTATGTATTTTAGTCTATCTTGTGCATACTACTGTGTATAGAGATACTGCTTGGATGTTTATTTATCACCGTCTGTCTGCGTGTTTTGCACTGTGCAAATCCCTTTGTGTGTTAGTCTGTGGCATGCATTTGTCTGTTTCGTGAATAATTCTGAGATCGTTGGGGTATCAAAAGCTTTGCTGAAATTCTCCCTTTGCCGCTGTTTATGCCAGCATATAGCTATGTAGCGATATCAGACAAAATGGCGATTGGGATGTCGCTGCCAAAGCGGTCAGATGCGAAATTGTGACATGATCATTAATAATTATAATGATCTATGCATCAGTGTGTTGGCTTAATTACTAGGATTCATTATTATTTCAATTATAGCTTATAATAACATTGTAATTGCACTTATATTCTGTGCATTTCCCGTCTGCACTATAGAGTAGTATAGAGTAGAATCAAAACGTGTCAAAGGTGTCTAAATATTATTATTGTATTGTATTTAAAAATTTATAAAGCGCCTCTCACAGTGAACACCAAACAGAGACGCTTCCAGTTTGAAAGTCATCGAAAAAAGAGTATACAATGTAGCATATATCATCTTATTATGTATTCTCGTTTTAAATCCACCACTTCCGCTTTGGTGTTTCTCGTCCGAAACCTGGATAAAGAAGGAAGAAGACGATTATTATTGTCGCTTTATGACACGGCGTCCTAGAGAGAAAGAACTAGCATTGTCGAGTTTTGTAACACGCTGAATTAAATTACGTCAATGACTCTGACAGCCGAGAGATGGCGTTAAACACTAGAAAGAAAGCGCTAAATTAAAACACCTGAAAAACATGAGCAATATATTCTATATAAGACAATCGCATTAAACTGTAGTAAGTTTTATATAAATTAGGGCCTATGTAAGAGCTGTAATATGACAAAAAATAAAATCTTTATCGGCGAAAACGGCCTATGTTGTTATAAGCTGCCGTTAAACTGTGGATCCAATCAAATTCTGTAGTAAGTTCTAACTTTTCGTTCAAGCAAAGCTCTTGTATGGCGTGACAAGATATCGTTAAACTCTGGATCGTATCTTTAAAGGACGGAAATTAAATAAATAGATAATAGATAATTGATAGATGGGTGGGTGGATGGATGTATCGATGGACGGACGGATGTATGGGCGAATGGATTGACGTATGGATGGACGTGCGTAAGTATGGACGTATGGACGGACGGTTGTATGGACGGACAGTTTGTTGCCGTAGCAATCGTCGCTTATTCAGGCGTAATTAGGACAAAACGGCTGACAACAATGGTATGGTCGCAACTATTGTGTGTTAAAAGGAAATTTCCGAGTCCAGGTCAAGTGAACCAAGGACAACCTTCTTCGGAAATGATTTCGCGAGGGCATAACTTTGCTTCACACCGCATTCAAGATGACGACATTTGCTCAGCCGTTCAGTTGTCAAATTGTGACGTAATCTCACGTGATACTCTTTGTTAAGTAATGGTACATGATTTGTAAATGTAACCTTACCTGATTTGTTAAGTAACCTTTGGTGATTTGTAATGTAGCCTTATATGACTTGTAATGTAACCTCGGGTGATTTGTAATGTAACCTCACATGATTTGCAATGTAATCTTACGTGATTCACAATGTAACCTCACGTGATATGAAAACTGCCAAAACAGTTGAAAATAATTACATACCTCTTTTAAGTAAAATATTCGCTCTATAAGAGGGAACAGACGCGCGGGTTCTACATTGTTACGAACTATTAAATTTTATTTATTGTAACCAACTTACTACAAAAATTTCAGAAAATATAAAGTAAAAAATACATTGGCGGGAAGGCGATTTCCAAAAAAGATGTAGATCTCCTAAGGAGGGTCACCCATAGCAATTCCTCAAAAAGAATTACCAAGATAGCCAATCAAAGAAATTAAACCTGGTGGCGAGATAACACAACGAAGATTGAATTGTCAAGAACAAGTGATGAAAAGATCCTAACGACACTAGAACCTTAACACACACGTTGTTATATGCACTTTCCAGTGACTTCATCTGGTAGCTGAAAGAAGAAAAAAGTAATCTCTTTTTCAAACTTGCAGATTATGGAAAAATGGATTTCTACTAGTATTGTGTTTCATACTAGACTCAAGACGCTGATGATCTTTGTTATCACACAGTGTCGTTAAACCGAAACTACTACCACTGCTTCATCCAGACTAGAGACTGGCACTGCCGTGCCGTAGTGACAGGTAGTGCCAGTCTCAAGCTTGGATGAATGAGGAAGGCGACGCTATTGATCTTTGTTATCACAGTGTCGTTAAACTGAAACTTCTACTACTGCATACATGATTACACACCTCTTTTAAGTTTGATAATTCCTTATAAGAACAAGCAGACGCGCAGATATGTATTTCGAAACAGGGCGAAATATTGTATTCAGCAATGTGAACCGTGATAACTGTTGAGAACGATTTAACGTCAACGGCCTTTGTTGCCATAAGATGGTCTGTGATGTAACCTTACGTAATCTGTAATGTAACCTTACGTGATTTGTTATGTAGGTAACTTTACTTGATTTTCAATGTAATCATATGCGATGTGATTACAGTGTACATCACAGATGGATAGATCATCGCTAGAGAAGTTTGGCTTGGTCGCACATTACAAGTAGCATCGTCTAATGACTCTAAAAGTCTCCGGTTGCTTTGATCCTGCTCTGTGTCATCGTGTACGTCTGCCTGTCTGTCTGACTGTCGCTTTGCATATCTGTCATCATCTGCTGCGCGCCGTACAACGTCCTCCATCCAGATACCGTCAATTGCTTCCGGTTGCCCTACATCCGCCAATTGACCTGAGTCTTTCGCTGGAAGCGCGTCCCGTTGTGTGGCGTGAGTTGTAATGTGATGTGATGTAATGCATACAAATGTAATCAAATCAAATTTAGATCTCCTACATTAGATGGTTTGATATTGCATTAAAATCACCTAAGATAACATTACAAATTGTGTAACATTCCTTGACACGTCAGATTACATCACAAATCGTATCACATTACACAATAAATCACGTAAGATTACATTACAAATTGTGTAACAATTACCTTGCAAATCGAATCACAATATATTTCAAATCGTCTAAGATTACATTACAAATCACATTGAATTATATTACAAATCTCGAAATAACTACCTTGCAGAACGGTTCACTTTACATCGCATCACATATCACATCACACCACCGCACATCACCTCATTTCCCTTCCCCTCACCCGTTACATTTCTTTACATTTCCAAGGTGGAATGAAAACCTTTTCCAATGCAAAGATACGCGTGCAATGCATTTTGCTATACTTCATCGTTTATACTTTCTTCTAAATAAAAACAAACAAAACACTTTGATAACATTTTCTCTTCTAGCCTTTCCATCTGCCTGCCTCAGTACCCGTCATCCATCAATCAGTTTGTTTGTTCCTCCACCTGCATCATTCAGTAGGTCCACGCATCGGTCATCAGGCCTGTGCATCGGTCAGCAGTCTTACTCATCGGTCAAGGGCCAACGCATTGGCCAAGAGCCTTACGAATCGGTCAGCAGGTCTATGCATACATGTAGGCCTAGGTAGGTAGGCCTACGCATTAGTCAGTAGGCCTAGTCATCGGTCAGATACCTAGGCTTCGGTCAGTAGGCCTACGCCTTGGTAAGTAGGCCTAGTCATCGGTCAGATACCTAGGCTTCGGTCAGTAGGCCTACGCATTAGTCAGTAGGCCTAGTCATCGGTCAGATACCTAGGCTTCGGTCAGTAGGCCTACGCCTTGGTCAGTATACCTAGGCTTCGGTCAGTAGGCCTACGCCTTGGTCAGTAGGCCTAGTCATCGGCCAGATACCTAGGCTTCGGTCAGTAGGCCTACGCCTTGGTCAGTAGACCTAGGCTTCGGTCATTAGGCCTACGCCTTGGTCAGTAGGTCTACGTTCATGCATTCCAGTGAATAAATGCCGTCTGTCTATCTCTACTCTTCGTAGTACATTAAAAAAATTCTGCACAGTGCGGTACAGGATATCAGTATCGTCAATGTTACTGTGAATTTCTTCTTTAAGGACGCTACAAAAATGCTTTCTTACATCACTTTGCGTAGTGGAAACGCTCCATTCCTTTCAATAGACCCTAAGTTTGCTCTGATAGAATAACCTTTAGCCAAGTTTCTTAGATTGGATCCAGAGTTTAACGACATCTTGTGGCCGCAAATGCCTTTTACGTTGACATTAATTATTTTAAAAGTTCTCGCCGTTTCTAAGGCACACTATAATACAATACAATACAATACAACTTGCATTTATAACGCGCCTTAATAAAACAAAGTCTTACTCAAAGGACGCGTTACAATGTACTTACTAATCATAGTACTTAGAGAAGAGATACGTTTTAAGTTTAGATTTAAAAATATTAATTGAGGATGATCTTCGGATTAGTTCTGGTAGTGAGTTCCATTCAGCTGGACCAGCTACTTCAAACATTCTGTTTCCAAATTGTAGATTTGTTCTTTTGATTATGAAGTCTCTTTTCGAAGCCGATCGCAATCCACGTCTTGATTCAAGAGCAGCACATGGTGTGACTAAAGATGATAAGTAAGGAGGAGCAGAACCTGACATTATTTTGAACATGAAAAGACAGATTTTAAAGGATATCCGAGCCTGAATGGGTAACCAGTGCAATTGCTGAAGGGAGTTGGTGATGTGATCTCTAGGGCCAAGGTTCTTGACTAGACTTGACTATAAGAGACCTGACAAGTCGACAAATCCGAACTCCGCCACTGTACGCTTTCTGACAGTGCCAGTCCCAAGCCTGGATAAAGGAGGAGGGTGACGCTAATGGTCTTGTTACCACACAGCTAGTCGTTAATAAGGAACTACACATACACACAATACATATCCGACCTATGTAATACATGACAGCCTTTTGATTTTTTTTTTATTATAGGGCAAATATCATACTTAAAAGAGGTGTGGAATTATTTTTGAAAAGCTCTGGATTTGTGGATCCAGAGTGTAACGACATCTTGTGGCGGCAAAGCCCGTTCACGTAGGCAGAAACTATTTTAAAGTTCTTACCGTTTCTATGGCATACTGCCATACTACAACAGACTTTGCAAACGGAAAATGCGATCTATAATACAGTACCGCCCTTTTGATTTATTTTATAGGACGAAGATCACACTTAAAAGAGGTGCGGAATTATTGTTTAACAGTTGTGGACTTGTGGATCTACAGTCTAAAGACATCTAATGGCAACGAAGGCCGTCGACTTAGACAGAAATTATTTTGAACAGTTCTCAGCAGAATGCAGTTTCTGAGTTTCTTATTATTCTAAGGTTTAAAGTCGCCGCATGACTCCCTACCGACTATCATTTTTCGTCGTCGTCTTCTACTTATAGACTAGTGATAAACTTAAAAGAGGTGTCTTAAGGACTGCTTAATAAATAGGCTAATATGAATGCATAGCCCCATATATCACAGTATAATTATACGCTTTACTGCCAGATGTTAAACAGGAAAAAAATAGAACATTAAATTTATCGATCTCAGTTCGTTATTATTCTATGTTAACGACGCCAACAGAATCAGATTTCTTAGAATAGAATATTCGTTTATCCGTTCACGCATTGTCAGAATGGAATGCGATGACAAACACAATCTTATGGCCATGACTGTGTGGGCAATAGGTTTACCGTCTTAACGTTTGGTCCGAGACATAATTAGCTATTAATAAATTATATATTTAGAGGGTTTATGGTTTAAAATATGTGCCATTATAATGCTGCCTGCCTGGGAATAAAGTTTTTGGTATCCCTAGGTAAACCCGTGGAAGTGAGAATTGGTGCGGCCTAGGACGAGAGGCGCTATATAAATTTTTAGATACAATACAATACAATACAATATATAAATTTCAAAACGCTTTATTATGTCATTGTAACAGTGAGAACTGCTCAGAAAAATTCCACACCTCTTTTAAATACCATATTCACCCTATAAGAATACTCGGCAGCCTTACGTTATGGCTTAGCTGGTCTCAGATGTCGTATTCGGCTGTATGTACTAAGCAATACGAACGGTTACAGCAGTATTGTTCAGAATAATTTCTATCAACGTCAACCATCTTTCTTTATATAAGATGTCGTTGAACCTTGAAAAAAAAAACAGAAAAACTTCTCCTGCTGCAGTAAAACCCGAAAAAGTGGTTGCTATGGACGATAACAGTTATTGCTCAATACAATATCCCATATCACAGACTGTGCCATAAGAGACGGATAAACTGATGGAAGATGGAAGCCAATACTCCAGAAAAGCAATCCTTTATACTAGTCCCACTCAACCTTTGGTCCGTGGCCCCCAACGGTAACAGGACAATAACCCCGGACAATAACCCCCGACAATAACCCCCGGACAATAACCCCCGGACAATAACCCCCGGACAATAACCCCGGACAATAACCCCCCCCTAACCCCCTGACAACCCCCGGGACAATAACCCCCGGACAATTACCCCCTATACTGACAAAGAGTGAAAGAATGAGTATACATGAACGACTTACCATACATCAAAAACTAATTAATAGACAATTAGTAGACAATCAGTAGACAATAACCCCTATACTGACAAAGAGTGAAGGAAGTTTTCAGTCGAACGTCGGAAGTTTTCATCCAACCATTTGGAAGTTCATTGGATTTATTCAAAGAGAACAAGCATTACAACAAGTTCACTGCAGCCAATTTCTGCTTGTCACTTATCACAACCTCAAAGGAAAAAGTATGCTGACTCTAATGCACTGATTCTGGCCGTCATTAGCAACTACAATGAGCGCAATGTTCTTGACTATATACGTGGAATACCTCACAACCTCTCTTTCTAAGTTCGATAACTAATGTTTTGCATATATAATGAGCACAGGTGTTCCTTAGGTTGATATATATATATATATAATAATGTGTATCGATTGTTAAGCGTTTTAGTCTTAGGCCTTAGTTGCGCTGTCGGCTCGTGGGCGCTTGGCCTAAAGTAGCCTAAACTTTGGCTGACGATAGATTCTCTACACGTGCAGTTAGCGCGCCAAACTTAGAAACTGCTGATGACAGTGAATTTGAACAATACAGTGTAGTAGTTGGTTTAATGCAGTAGAGAGCTGTATGTTAGAAGTTACCGTTGAGTGGTAATTGATAAGAACTTTGATATTAAGTGTACGTTTGAAATAACTGTGTTTGAAGAAAGGAGAAACATTCAAAGAACTGTGTCAATTTAATTCTTAAACAGTTAGAAGACGTTGAGCAATTTATATGTAGAGATAAGGAAAGTTCTTGAGGTAGGTCACAACTAAGAAAGAAAAGAGTTGGTGACATATTTGGTGGCAGCAGCGGTGGAATTCGAAACAACGTCTGGGATTCAACGTCTGGGATTCGAAACAACGTCTGGGATTCGAAACAACGTCTGGGATTCGAAACAACGTCTGGGATTCGAAACAACGTCTGGGATTCGAAACAACGTCGACTGGTGAATACGCATTCAAATCATTGGTAAATTGACGACAACGAAAGCCTCAACGACAAAGGTATAAAAGTTGGTTGTTATCAAACAAAGAACAATCCCCAATACTTCAAACACAAAAGAAAACTCGTGTTTTCCAGAAAGGACAGCACTGAAGTAAAGAAGTAAGATGGAGAAATTAAGTGTCAAAAAACAAGCAGAACTGAAGAAGATGTCTTCTGAAAGATTAAAACAGCGCTTGTTGAAGGCTGGTTTTGAAGAAGAGAAACTGAAAGATATGTCACGTGAGGACATGTTAGAAGCGCTAGCTGAAGTCTGGCTTAAGGAAGAAGCAGAAGAAGAAGGTGCTGTCGGCGGTGTTGTGGAAAAGGTTATTGAAAAACCGCCTGGACTTATGTCTATGGAGATGATGATGCAGTGGATGATGATGAAAGAAGAAAGAGAGGAGAAACGAAGACAAGAAGAGAAAGAAAGAGAGGAGATACGAAGACAAGAAGAGAAAGAGAAAGAGGAGAAACGGAGACAAGAAGAGAAAGAAATGCGACAGGAAGAATTACGTCTTCAGAGAGAAAAGGAAGAGAAGGCAGAACGTCTTCAGAGAGAAAAGGAAGAGAAGGCAGAACGTCTTCAGAGAGAAAAAGAAGAGAAAGCAGAAAATGCACGACAGGAAGAATTACGTCTTCAAAGAGAGAAAGAAGAATTGCAAAGGCAGCAATTTGAAATTCAATTAGAGCAATTGAGAAAAGATAGAGAAGATGCTGAAAGGAGAAGATTAGAGCAGATGATTGAATTTGAAAAGGCGCGGAAAAGTGACGAAGAGATACGTCAGCAACAGATTGAAGAGAAGAGACTACGTGAAGAAGAAAAGGAAAAAGTGCGAATTTCAGAGTTGGAGCGAGCAGAACAGGTTAGACAAGAAGAACTGAAATTACAGAAAGAAAGCATGGAGAAGGCGGAAGAGGAAAGACAAGAACGTTTAAAGTTGGAACAACAAAAAATAGCATTAAAAGAAGCACAACTCAAAGAGGAGAAGCGAAATAGAGAAGCTCAAGAGCAAAGAAGAGAAGAAGAACGAGAAGAACAGAAAAGGAAACAGGAAGAAAGTGAAACGATGGTTTCGAAAATAAAGAAAATTGGTGATGCCATGAAACACGTGTTACCTAAAATGCCAAACGATATGATGGAGGTGCCATTATATTTCGAAACGGTTGAGAATGCGTTTCGTAGTTTCAACGTGCAAGAACAATTCTGGGTGAAGTTACTATTGCCATTGATGACTCCGAAAGCTAGAACTGTTCTAAACAGATTGTCATTCGATGATTTAGACGATTATCAAGTCGTGAAACAGCACTTGTTAAAAGAATTCAAGTTGACACCGAGAGAGTACAGATCGAAGTTTATTGATGCGAAGAAGACAGCTGAAGAAACGTATACAATGTTTACAGCTAGGCTGAAGAACTTGCTGAACTATTATGTGAAAAGTCGCAAAGTGGAAAAGAATTTTGAGAAGCTGTTTGATTTATTAGTGGCGGATAAGTTGAAAGAATCACTACCACCAGGTCCACTACAGTTTGTATTGTCGAAGGAAGGAACTGATTGTTACGAAGCTAGTGTTGTGGCAGACCTAGCAGACATTCATGTTAATAATCGAATTGGTTTGGCAATTCCGAATAAGACAAGTTTTGATTTTGTACCCAATGTAAAAAGAAATCAACAGTTCACTCCAAATTTTGGTTTTCATTGGAAGAGCAATCAAGAAACAGGAAATCAGTTCAGAGGTGCAGAAGTGAAACCAAATTCTCCGGTTGTTCATGAGAATAGAGAGTCGATGATGACCAGACAACGTCAGGTATATAACAAATCACCACCAAGGTTTGTCGCGAGAGAAGGCAATGCATCGTTTACTCCATATAAGAGAAAAGAAAGCATCGAACAACGAGGTGCAGTGGTGAAACGTTGTCATAACTGTGGATCAGACAGGCATTTGATGAAATTCTGTCCAGTTCCTGTTACAACCTCAAATTATGGAAAACAAGAACATTCGAGGGTGAATCGAATTCAAGTGGTTGATAATTCTGAAAGTCAAGCCACAGAACATCAGAACAATGAAACTGAAGTAAAGTCAGTGATGAAATGTCACCTTTCACCTGATATTCAGAAAGAAATTCTATTGCACAATGGAATGCAGAAAGAAATGGTTGGAAGAGATGAAAGTACAGCATTGAAGAAAGTGGTATTGCAGTACGTCGAGGTAGAGATTCGTGGAACAGCAGGAAAAGAACCAATAAAAGTAAAAGCACTGATTGATTCTGGAGCAGAGGTTCCGGTGATTAGTGAAGAATTACTGGAAGGCATGAAGGTGGAGCAGATTGGAAAAGTGAACTTACAATGCGTGGCAGGAGATGCCATTCCTGCAAAGTTGGTGAAAGTTGATGTAAGGCTGTGTTGTAACGATGTGGAAGAAGAGGTAATTCCGCATAAAGTCAAATGTTCACTTACACCTTATGTGACATTGATGTGTGCTAGTATTGCAAAAATGGGAAGCACAGAAAGATTCTTGTTGCATCCAGAAATCATTGCAGAACTTAAAGCCGTGCCACAAGTGAAAATGATACAAGGAGATGTGCAAGCGAATGTAACGACGAGATTGCAGAGTCAGCGAAAGAAAGTGGTAGATGTCGAAGAGGAAAGTGAAACTGAAAGTTCAAGTGAAGAGGAAAACGAAAGTGATGATCAACAAAGTTTAATACAAGACGGTATAACAGCAGAAATGAGTGAACAAGAGATGGCTGCATGCAAGAATGGTAATCTAAATGAAACGAAAGAGGATAATGAATGTGATGTGGAGATAGCAGATTTGTTTCAAGAAAATGAGAAAGATGAAGAACAACAGATGCAGATTGCAGACGCAAGGAAATTCGAAAATCGTTGAAGAAGATGAAGACTTTGGTTCAGTGGTTGAGTTGTTGACGAAGAATGACTTGCAAGATGAAAAGAATTCACTGAATCTTGATCCTGAACAGATTAGTCATTTAACATTATCTCAACAAAAACAATTGCTGGAAGTACTGAACAGATATTCTGATCGATTTTCTGAAAAGCCTGGACTATGTACATTGGTTGAACATGAAATTGAACTGAAACCGGAATTTCGTGAAAAAGAATTTATGGCTTACCGAATTCCACTCATCTATCGAGCAGAAGTTGAACGACAAATTAAAGAAATGCTTCAAGCCAACATTATAAAACCATCTTCGAGCAGAATGGCAAGTCCGCTGGTAATTGTTAAAAAGAAAGACGGTTCTCTGAGACTTGCCTGCGACTACAGATACATTAACTCGTTCACTGTGGATTGTAAATATCCAATGCCGATTGTAAAAGATGTTTTGCACAAAGTTGGAAAATCAAATGTGATCTCGATTTTGATTGTCGAAGTGCTTACTGGACTTGTCCTGTTAAGCAAACTGATCAATGGAAAACTGCTTTTGTTACTCACAATGGACTGTACGAGTTTACTCGTGTTCCTTTCGGAATGATCAACTCAGGAAGAACATTTGTTAAAGCAATTAACATGGTTTTACAGCCTATAAATGAATTTGTTGAGCCCTATGTAGATGACATTGCTGTGCATTCAGATGACTGGAAGATTCATTTACAGCATTTAGATGCATATTTAATGCAAATGAGACTGCATAACATTACTCTGAACTTAAAGAAATGTATCTTTGGTAAGAGTGAGGTAAAGTTCATCGGTCATGTGGTTGGTTCTGGAACAATTCAAATGAATCCATGATTAGAATTGAAAGTTTACTCCACTTTGAAACCCCAGAAACGAAGAAACAAGTTAAGCAATTGCTGGGATTTTGGGGTTACTATACAGTTTATTAAAGATTTGCACAGATTGCGAAAGTCTCTATCTGATTGATGTAATCATATGTGATACGATTACATCACAAATGAATAGCTCATCGTTAGAAAAGTTTCGCTTGGTGGCACATTACAAGTAGCATCGTTTAATGACTCTCAGAGTCTCCGGTTGCTCTGATCCTGCTCTGTGCCATCCTGTGCGTTTGCTGGTCTGTCTGAATGTCGCTTTGCATATCTGTCATCATCTGCTTCGTGCCGTACAACGTCCTCCATCGAGATCCCGTCAATAATTCTTTCGAGTTGCTCTACATTCAACGATTAACCTAAGTTCTTCTCTGGAAGCGCGTCCTTTTGTGTGGCGCGAGTTCTAATGTGATATGATGTGATGTGATGTAAAGAAATGTAATTCAAATAAATGTAATCTAATCAAACTTCGATCCCTTACATTAGATGATTTGACATTACATAAAAATCGCATAACGTAAGATAACATTACAAATTGCATAACATTACTTGACAAATAGCATTACTTGAGATTAGATCCCAAATTGTGTCACATTAAAAAATTAATCACGTAAGATTACATTATAAATCATGTTAAATTACATTACAAATCTCGAAATAACTACCTTTCAGAACGGTGACTTTACGTCGCATCACATATCATATCATATCGCATCACCGCACATCACCTCATTTCCATTTTCCATCGCCCATCACATTTCTGTACATCTCCCAGATGCAATGTAAATCCTTTGCAATGCAGCGATACGCATGCGATGCATTTCGCTATCCTTCATCGTTTATACTTACTTCGAAATAATAAAAAAACTATTTGATAACATTTCCTCTTCTCGCCTTTCCATCTGCCTGCCGCAGTACCCGTCATCCATCAATCAGTTTGTTTGTTCCGTCACCCGCATCATTCAGTAGGTCCACGCATCGGTCATCAAGCCTGCGCATTGGTCAGCAGTCTTACTCATCGGTCAAGGGCCAACGCATTGGCCAAGAGCCTTACGAATCGGTCAGCAGGCCTATGCATACATCTAGGTAGGTAGGCCTATGCATTAGTCAGATACCTAGGCTTTGGTCAGTAGGCCTACGCCTTGGTCAGTAGGCCTAGTCATCGGTCAGCAGGCCTACGCATTAGTCAGTAGGCCTAGTCCTCGGTCAGCAGGCCTACGCAATAGTCAGTAGGCCTAGTCATCGGTCAGATACCTAGGCTTCAGCGTAGGTCAGTAGGCCTACGCCTTGGTCAGTAGGTCTGCGCTTATGCATTCCAATGAATAAAAGCCGTCTATCTCTACTCTGCGTAGTTCACTAAAAAAATTCTGCACAGCGTGTTACAGGATATCAGTATCGTCAATGTTACTGTGAAGTTCTTCTTTAAGGACGCTACATAAATGTTTTCTTACATCACATTGCCTACGGAAAACGCTCCAATCCTTTCAATAGACCCTTAAGCCTAAGTTTGCACTGATAGAATTACCTTCAGCCAATAGTCTTGGATTAGAGCCAGAGTGTAACGACATTTTGTGGCAGCAAAGGCCTTCTACGTTGACATAAATTATTTTAAAAGTTCTCACCTTTTCTAACGCATACTATAATAGTATAAGTAACCTCACTAGTCGACAAATCCGACCTATGTAATACGTGGCAGCCTTTTGATTTTTATTATAGGGCGAATATCATACTTAAAAGAGGTGTGGAATTATTTTAAAAATTGTGAATTTGTGGATCCAGACGACATCTTGCGGCAGCAGAGGCCGTTTACGTTGGCATAAATTATTTTAAAAGTTCTCACCGTTTCTATGGAATACTAGAAGAGACTTTGCAAACGGAAATGCGATCTGTAATACAGTACCATATATACATAATCCAATATTTAACGACATCCTATAGCTACAAAGGCTGTTGACGTCTTTAAAGTTGTTGATGTATTTCCGTTCATTTTCTTGTAATGTTCTCACAAATGTTCTTTCTCCTTTCTCGTCTTTGATTCCGTTTCTGATAAGATGCTGACGTATTTAAAGTTTCTGACGATTTAAGTTCATTTTCATATAATTTCTATCAACAGTTTTCTTTTTCTTTTCTTGGCTTTGATTCCGTTTCTGATAAGATGTAGACGTATTTAAAGTTTCTGACGGATTAAGTTCATTTCCGTATAATGTTAATAACTGTTTTCTCCTCAATCTTATTAACAATATTAACAATATTTGATAGATACATATTATTTGATTTGATACATATTAAAGTATTGTATCTCCGTTATGTTTGGCCCATTGGCTCTTTTTATTGTAATTCTTTTTTAACATCTTTTTTCCTTTTTTTTTTCCTTTTCTCTCCTTTTGTTTCTTTTTTTGGTGGCTATTTCAGCTCTTTTTGGCTATATCAGCTCTTTTTGGCTATATCAGCTCTTTTTTTTTTTTGGCTATTTTAGCTCTTTTCAAATATGTTTACAAAGTTATTAACAGTACTTCTTTAAGTTTTCTAAAAATAACATGTAATGCTATTTGCAAACAGAAATTCAGCACAGATGTGTAATATATATACATGTATTATATACACATTTTATTTTAACATACATCTATTTACAAGAATGCATGTTAACAATTATTTACATGACAGAATACTTAATTAAACATTTCATTAAACATTTTCCTATGAAACAATGTAATATCATTAGAAAATGCAATGAAATAATGAAATAATACAGTACCATATACATAATCCAATATTTAACGACATCCTATAGCTACAAAGGCTGTTGACGTCTTTAAAGTTGTTGATGTATTTCCGTTCATTTTCTTGTAATGTTCTCACATAATACAGTACCGCGCCTTTTGATTTCTATTATGTGGCGAATATCGCCGTTAAAAGAGGTGTGGGATTATTTTGAAAAGTTCTCAGTTCTCACCGTTCTAAGGGTTGCCAGATTTTGGAAGTGCTTGGTCGCCAAATCACGTCAAAAAGTAGCTTTAAAGTCGCGAGATGAACAGATAAATGAAGACATTAATAAATTGTTGCTAGCTTAATTAATATAGGGCCTACATAATTTATTGGTTTCGTCATTCACGTAACAAGACACGTGCTGAAACCACTGATATAAAAATGTATATGCAGACTGCTTAGTGCTTACCGTCGGCTAGTCCTTTCTCCGTAGAGCACGTAAGTTATTTATTATTAAGTAAACAACACCACATCATGCTAATAGCTGGTCACAGTTACCTAGTAACCCATAGCCTAATGCGGTCAGTTTATGAGAATTCAAAATATCGCCGTAGCGACCGCGGGACAATTCAAAAGTAGCCCAAAATATCGCGAGGTCGCGAGCGCATTGAAAAGTAGCCCAACTCGCGCTTTTCGCGACAATCTGAAACCATGGATTATTCATTTGTGCAGTCAATATTATTGGCACAAGCAAAGAAACACGTTTCAATGGCGTTATTCATTTATCACACAGTTTAACGTCGTCTCATGACATCAAAGGCCGTTGACGACAATATTGCGTTGTGGGACGTCTGAGAATTGATTGTTCTACAAAGTTTGACGCATAAATATATAGCTTAAGCTAAACATGTTTTTGAGGTGTTTAATCTCCACCGTTATTTTATCATTGTTTGGCGACATCTTTCGGATGCCGTGAGTTGACGTCGAGCTCAGTGGCGTAATTAGGGGTTCGTGCGCCCGGGGAAAAGTTTCTTTCTTAGTTCCGCCAAAATTTCTGATGACCTTTTTTTGCTTTTTCGTCTTTTTTTCTCTTTTTTTTCCTGAAGAAAATTGTCACAAGGCTCATTTTCCGCCCCCTCCCCCCGTGCAAGACTCATGTATAATAGTATAGTTATTCGTGCCTGATTTCTTTCAAAAAACAATTGTCAGAAGCCTAATTTTGCGCTCCTCTGTCCTGCGCCCGGTGGCGGAGGGCCCCCCTGCCCCCTCGTTACGCCACTGGTCGAGCTTAATTTAATTTACTTTACGTGGAATATTGTTGCTTTTGCGCTGTAAGTGTGTCAGTATGTGGGTGACATTTTGTTTTTAGACTGTCTTGTGCTACGACTGTGTATAATAGTCCTACTGCTTCGATGCATGTATGTTACTGTCTTTTGCCCTGTGCCAGTTCCTTTGTGTTTTAGTCAACACGTTTGGTATGTTGTATTTCGTGAATATTTATGGGGTCATTTGGGTTATCAAAAGCCTTCCTGCGATTCTCTCTGTGCTGCCTTTTCATGACGGCAAAGCTAGGCAGCGATATCAGACCAAATGGCGGTTGGGGTGTTGTTGCAAAATCGGTAAAAAGCGGTATCGGTTCCGATTTGGTCCAGTTTTGACCAGACAAAGTGAGACGAAGTTTGATTTCCCTGTGAGATAAGACAATAATAAGTGAAAAACTGATGAGTAAACCTACTGACCAGGCGGGCGAGAAGGAGGTTGAGGAGGAGGGGTAGGAGAGGTGGAGGATAAAGAGAAGGTAGAGAAGACGAAAGGGAGAAGTGTGGTACCTTAAGCTAGCCCAATGCCTGCTTTATGTACAGGCGATATAGACGGCTACCTAGAGCGGCATTTTTCAAGGGGCGGCAAATTCCGGCAAAATAAAGCAAGAAAATCATATTTTCTTGAAATTTGACTATTAAATTTTAAAAGGCGTTATTTTGTCCTTGCCTATAGCACAAAACTGTCAAAGGCCGTCAAAGATGGCTACTAAGAGGAGACCCTCGTATGAAGTGTTAGCGACTTCAGATTCTTTGCCTTACCATAATATTATTTCGCAATAGTCACAGGCTGTAACCGAATTACGACCCAACACGTGAATGTGTTTTTAAGGTCTTTTCTATTATCGAGAAAGAAATGGAAAGGCGCCATATAATCGTCTTCAATTATATTAAGAAACTTGGACATCAACAACTTCCAGTATATTAAATGGTCTCTTTAGACACCTTTAAAATGCTTCACACAGATGCTATTTATTCGCTATCCCCCAATGCTCCGTTTCTGACAGTGCCAGTCCCAAGCCTGGATAAAGGATGAGGGCGACGCTAATGGTCTTTGTTACCACACAGTGGTCGCTAAACAGTAAACAAGCAAGTCATCCACCGGACGTCCGTGCATTGCACATCCGTGCTTAGTGCCAGCCGGTGCCAGTCCCAAGCCTGGATAAAGGAGGAGGGCGACGCTAGTGGTCTATGTTACTAAACAGTGTCGTTAAACAGAAATACCTAGCTACCTTATCCGTGAATATTGGCAGCATGATCCTTTCTCGATAACACAATGGAGACTGGAATGTCTTTGAAATCAAACTTTATATATCATATATTCGTTTATCGTGTTAACAACAGACACAACACTGTAGGTATACAAACCGTACTTCGCACAAACCGGAAGTTTGGAAACCGTGCTTTCTCTGTCCCAGGACCCTTAGAATGGAACCGTCTTCCAGCTTCAGTTCGACAGTGCATATCTGTTGCACAGTTTAAAACAAAATTAAAAACTTATCTTGTTTACCTTGCACTATGACTAAGAATGTAGCGAAACGCGCTCTCGTGCAAGACTTTGTCTTGTTAAAGCGCGCTATAAATTTTCATTTGTATTGTATTGTATACATGGAAAAGCTAGATAACATAGCATGATATAATATAAAGCAATAGGAATAACATTCGAGATATAAAGTTTCGTGAGTCTTTGTCAGGAAGGTTAAAGTTATGTGATCTGAACCTGAGAAAATAGTGGTGAAAAGTTGGTTGGGGAAAAGGCATCTGAGTGCATGATTCTCATTAATAGAACAGCCTGATGAGTCGTAAGATGTCGTTATAACGCCAGGCAATACAACAGCCATATTTCGACACCTTTATAACGCTTTTGATAGAAGCTATTTATTCAACTGAATTGTGAACATCTGAAAGAGCTGTAATATGCCAAAACTAATCTTTTGTCGGCGGCAACGGCCTATGTTGTCATAAGCTGCCGTTAAACTGTGGACACACACACACTGAAATAACTCCGCCACTGTTCGCTTTCTGACAGTGCCAGTCCCAAGCCTGGATAAAGGAGGAGGGCGACGCTAATGGTCTTTGTTACCACACAGCTAGTCGTTAAAAAGGAAACACACACACACACACACACACACACACATCTGAAATGTTGGACAAGAAAACAGCATAAGTATTTGAAACTAAACGTTATACGGTGAAAGTAGAAACTTCCATCTGATCAACCTCGGGTCCAAATAGCAGACGCTTTATTTAGACACCTTTAAACCGCTTTCGACAGAAACTATTTGATCGTTATGAGTATCGCAAACATCGCTAAAATGGGGGGCAAAATAATCATATGCGCAGTAACAACAGTCTTTGACGTTAAGAGTTATACCGTTACAAGACTAGAACATTTCTTGTTATCGACCATAACGGTCTTTGATGCCTTAAGGCAGGGATGTCAAAAGTCCGGGCGGCATTACATTTCTGCCCCGCCGACGATGGTTTTCTGACCCGTTAAGACTGCCTAATGACTTAACAAATATTTTAGAAAAAGGTTCAAATTTGAGCGTTGGCAGTTGACAGTCTCCTTTGCCAGGTTATATAAAAGAACTCAACTCTAAACATGGACCATTGTTTCCTCGTTGGCAAGTTGCTGTTTAACGACACTGTGTCATAACACAGAAGATTGGCGTCGCCCTCCTCCTTTATCCAGACTTGGGACTGGCACTGTCAGAATTGCGATCAGTGGTGGAGTTAGTTTCTTTTTGTTCGTCTTCTACTTATAGACGATTGAAAGGCTTGAAAAAAGAAAGCGACTGCTCCTTTAATAAATAGGCTGATATGAATTATGCATAGCCCCACATAAAGTGTGTAACCTTTACTGTCAGATAGAGAGTGACATGGGGAATTTCCTCGCAGGAAAACCGCGGTAAATTCCGCGGTAAATCCCGCGTCAATGGGGACAACAATTGCGGTAATGCCGCGGTAATGGTGTTTACTCTCACGATAATACCGCGGTAATGGGGAATGAACCGGCAATAGACCCGGGTGATGTCAAGAACTTGAGAACTGATCAGGAGATTTTTTATTTCCTGAAGCCTACTAGTCAGAAATAGTCAGGACCTGGTTAATGCAAACTCTCGATAAGATAGTAACAGACTGTTGCAGTCAGCAATACAAATAGCTTTGAAATCTACGAAATTTTATTTTTTAAATTTGAATTGGTGTAAACTTTTTGCGGGGAATGTGATGTAGAGGTCTGCGGGTAGAGCATTTTTGCTACCCGACCCGTACCCATAACACAGAACCGTTACCCGTACCCGTACCCGACCCGTACTCAAAATTACTACCCGACCCTACCCGTACCCGCGGGTATACCCGTACCCGTAAAGTACCCGTCACGTCATTAGCACGCCTTCCCATTATAGTCCCTGTCTCTACCAGGCCAATAGGCTATAACTCAGCATGTAGTGGTAATAATAAATAGGCTGATGATGATGTTGATAATAGTATTAATAGTAGTAGTAGTTGTAGTGGCAGCAGCAATAGTAGTAGTAGTAGCAGCAGCATCAGTTGTTGTAGTAGTAGTCGTAATAGGCAATCAACATGAAACCCCTCCACATGAAAATGTTGTGTTTTCTCAATTGCATGGTACATTATATCTAGACTATGTGGTCTATATACTGTCACCTAGAACACTAAGTAACTGTTAATAGTACATGGCAACCTAGGTCCGGCCCATTATGCGACTACATTCTCTATTATATATAACGATATCATTGTAACCCGAAAACTTCACGTCGGTACGGGTAAAACCGGGTATACCCGTACCCGTGATGACCCTACCCGTACCCGACCCGACCCGTGAAATGCGTACCCGACCCGTACCCGATCCGCGGGTACGGGTCGGGTACGGGTAAACCCGCGGGTATGGGTATACCCGCAGTCCCCTAATGTGATGTCGTCCTGCGGGGATGGGGAGAAAACCTGCGGGATGGATCGGGGATGGGGACATACCATGCGGGAATGGGACGAGTTTGGGGAAGACTTACGAGATTGTCTCCCCGCGTCACTCTCTAGTCAGAAATAAGAATACCGTTTCTTAGTTTCTTATTATTCCAAAGTTTAACTTCGATTTATCCACCCGAATTGATTTTTGGGATGGGATCCTCAGTTTAACGGCTGCTTATGACTACATAGGCCGTTGCCGCCGACAAAGATTATTTGTTGGCATTTATTTATCCAATGTTTAATGACATCTTTTAGCAACAAAGGCCGTTGACGTCTTTAAAGTTTTTGATGCATTTCAGTTCATTTTCGTGTAGTGTTTTCATCAGTTTTCTTTATCTTTTTTCCGTCTTGGATTCTATTTCTGATAAGATATTGACGACTTTAAAGTTTTTGACGTATTTAAGTTCATTTTCGAATAATGTTTTTCATCAGAATCCTTTCTCTTTTCTTGTCTTTGCTTCTTTTCTGACAGGAAGTTGCAACGATGAAATTTGACAGGTGGTTGTTCTTTTTTCTCCTTTTTCCTTCTTTTTTTGATATTAAAAAAAAATTAATCTTCTAGCCGTACAGGCTTTCCATTAATTTTTTGGCGGCCATATAGGCTCTATTAATAACTGTTCTCTCCTCAATTTTAATCTAATTCTTAATTATAATATTTGCAGAGCATCACATCTATCTCTCTAAATTAACATCAAGCTATCAATTTTACATTTACAATCAATGATCAATATTCATAGTCCATCAAGAATAGTACAAACAGATTGAATAATCAATATCAACACGACAATCAAAGCATCAATATTATTAAACGTTGGTTTTATCAATTACAATTAACTCAAAATGAATCCTATACATAAACACCCTCAAACTAGCTCCAAGCAACAACCAAAGACCAAGAACACCAAAAACTTTGTCAAGCATCAGTTCTATCCAATAAAAAAAATAAATTAAAAAAAAAACAAAAAAAAAAAAACAAAAACACATTCCAATTAGAAATCCATACATTTCTCACCATAAACAAACCAATTCAATTGCTATAATCATAGACCATTATTCTGAAGCAAGTTATGATGTTCTACTCCAGCAACCGTTATCCAGCCGCATTAATCAATATTTATTGCCGTTATCTAAGTTATGTAGTTACACATATTACCTGCAGAGAGTATTTTCAGATAATATTTACACTATTTATTAATAATCTCTACATAATTTTCCCATTAGTTATAATCATGAGTATGCTATATACTTCGAGATAAATATCTCGAATAGACAATATATTTTCAACAGTGCATTCCACTTTTTTCTTTGCACATTTTTCAAGTATTAATTTTGATATGTCATGTTTTTTACAAGCAATTAATATATGATGAATAGTGTCAGGCACTTGACATTCAGCACATAAGTCGGTTAGGCTTTTACCTATATGTTTCAACCACGTATTACTTAAGATATGTCCCATTCTAAGTCTGGTAATTTGAACTTCACGTTTCCTTGGAGAGTCTATAAATTTTATATTTGTGGACACCAAAGGTTGAATAGATTTATAGAATCTTCCTTTTGATTCAAGGTTATATTCAATTTGCCATTTATTAATTACATAATTCCTTATTAAGGAATAGATTTCTTTTAATTCTAAATAATTTGTTGAATTAATCACAGATATTTCCAGCCCCTTCTTTGCCAGCGTGTCTGCCATTTCATTTCCAGATAAACCAATATGGCTAGGAATCCATGCTATGAGAACAGTACTATGTTTTAGTTTATTAATATTATCTAAAAATTCAAGAAATAGATTAGGCCGTGAACAAGACCTATTCTCTTTTATTGATGTGGCTACACTTAATGAATCAGTAAATATTATATATTTATTTGCTTCTTCATTTTCATTTTCAACAATCCATTTAATTGCTTCAGTTATTGCTGTTAATTCGGCTGAATAAATCGAGGAGTCATTTGCTATTCAATAAATATTATGGATCTGCATAGAAGGTATACAGAAAGCTGCTGAAACTTTATGTTCAAGTTTAGATCCATCTGTATAGATGGATACATAGTCAACATATTTATTAATTAATTCTAATGACAAGGATGACATAATATCAGGGGAGTCTGTCTTTTTATTTATATGTCTTTTCAAGGATAGATCGACTTTAATGGTTTTGTTCAGCCACGGAGCTGTTGACTGATAAAATGGTGAATTAAATGGCTGAGAATTTAAGGAGAAAAAATGTTCAGTTCTTGTAAACATGGAATTTGATTTAACAGAGGATGCATAATAATAATTTGACCAGTGGTCTCGCATAGCCTCCGCCGCTGGGTGATCTTTAGAACTGATGATCTTAGATCCAACCTTGAGCGAGTTATTTAAGCGACGTAGGTGGAGTGGTAATTCACCACACTCATTTTGTAGGGCTATGATCGGGGTGCCTTTCGCTGATCCACAAGCCAACCTCAAAGCCTCAGATTGAATATTTTGCAATTTTTTCAACTGGGAAGAGCTTGCTGTGCTATATGCCACATCGCCATAATCAAGAACTGATCTAATTATAGCTTTGTAAATGGATAAAAGGGCTCGCTTGGATGCTCCCCATCCATATCCAGATACAGCTCTCATTATATTCATTCGTTTTTTACATTTGGTAACAATGTAATCTATATTGGCATTATTCCGCGTCTTTTACTTATAGACGTGTTATAATCTTGAGAGAGGTGTCTAAGGGACTGCGCCTTTAATAAATAGGTTAATATGATGCATAGCCCTACATGTCATAGTGCGTTTATTGTCGCATGTTAAACGGGAAAATACAGCATTAAATTGATCGATCTCAGTTCGTTATTATTCTGTATTAACGACGCCAACAGAATTATATTCGCTTTAGAATAGAACATTCTTTTACCCGTTCACATATTGTCAGAATGCAGTGCGATAGTATACATTATGGCCATGACTGTGTGAGCATTAGGCTTACCGTCTTAACGTTTGGTCCGAGACATAATTAGCTATTAATAAATAATTTAAAGGGTTTATAGTTTAATATATGCCATTATAAAGCTGCTTGAATGGGAATAAGGTTTTTGGTATCCCTAGGTAAAACCATGGAAGTGAGAATTGGTGCGGCCTAGGACGAAGGTCGTATGTCGTCTCCCGGGGCCCAGGGCACAATCGGTGAAGACTATGACGGTCATTTGTTCTGATCGCAGCGAACAGTCTGTCATCAGTTTTACCCTCTATATCAGCCACAGTTGGAGAATAACGAGGGAGGAAAGCGACACGTTTAACCCTCCCTTCGCCTGAATCTCTCCAAACGATCTCTCTATCCACCGCTGGCATACCCAACCATGCAGTATGGTAGTTTCGCCACTTGTAGGCCTACATGTAGCATCGATGGTGTTGCTCCATGTGCCTGAAGGGTCCTAGGCACGTAGAGGCAGTGCTTTTTTTCTAGAAAAAAGGTTCCGGAACTCAACAAATTCAGAACAATTATAGGGGCATCTTTTATGCTAATATTTCTATTTCATATTATATCGATATCAATAAACACTGAAAGAACTAAAATTCAATTAAAGGATCAAACTAATTTTAAATAATTTTAAAATTAAAATTTTAAATGAACTAAATTATTTTTAATAGCTGAGAAAAGGTTCCGGAAAGCCGTTCCGGACCGCTCCGGCTGAAAAAAAGCACTGCGTAGAGGGAAGCACAGAAGGATATCTTTCCTACAAGGATGACGCCGAGGATCTTGATGGAGGTCGACCGTGCCACCTCGGATATATCAACTGTAATTGTGCCATGGAGCTCCTCCTCAGTTTTTTCATCTACGGCAATCACGCGAGTTTTAGCTAGATTGATGCGGATATTTTTACTCTCAGCCAACTTTGCGATACGCTTAAGTTCTTCTTGACCAGTGGACGCTAAAATCTTTTTCGTTTGCATTATATTGTATACATTGTATAAATTTCAAAACGCTTTATTATGCCATTGTAACGGTGAGAACTGTTCAGAATAATTGCACACCTCTTTTAAATACCATATTCACCCTATAAGAAAACTCGGAAGACTTGCGTTATGGTTCAGGTGTTGTATTAGGCTGTACTAAGCAATACGAACGGTTACAACTGTTCAGAATAAATTATTTCTCAACTTCAACGATCTGTATTTATATAAGATGTCGTTGAACCCTGGTAAAATCAGAAAACTTCTGCTGCTGCAGTAAAACCCGAAAAAGTGGTTGCTATGACTTCTGCAGCGAATCAAGCATGCCGGATATCTTCCTCCTAACTCACCGGATATCGATCAGCTGGTGTGTGATGCTGACGCCAGTCTACTAAAGGCAGTGATAAGGAACGATTTCCATGTGTTACGTTCATTGTTTCCGCCAATAATTACTCGTCATTATAATCTGCGGCCCCGGCCTCATGATTTCACTCTGCCGGATAGGGATGATCGAAATTTTATACCTAGAGTTCTTTATGGTGTATTGGCTAAACAATAATTTTCTTTAGCAATAGGTCTCAGTCACTAATACATTCCTAACCCTCTTATCTATATGACTATATATTATTTTTTTGTCTAATCGATATCCAAACTGTTGATTTTGTAGGCCTAATCTTGTTGCGTTTGTGTCAACGAGTTTTTGAAGTAAAGGAATAGTAGTAGTGGACGATAACAGTATTGCTCAATACAATATCCCAGATCACAGACTGTGCCATAAGAGACGGATAAACTGATGGAAGGAAGCTAATACTCCAGAAAAGCAAACCTTTATGCAACTGCCACTCAACCTTTGGTCCGTGGCCCCCAACCGGTCTCCCAGCGATTGGTTACTTAGTCGCAGAATTATAACCGGTATCACCATTTTTCATCGTACACAAATTAAATTTTAACGATTTGCATTGTGTGTTGAAAAAATAGAACATAAATTGGAAATAATTTTGAACATTCAAAAATAAACTATGACAATATCATAAAATGTACATTCTAATTTTACCTGTCACTATTTAAGCTGATGTTAACACTTGAAAAGCGCCTATTCACTATCACCACTTAGTTCCACACCACTTTTACGGTATCACTTCACGCTATAAGTAGAAGGAGATGGGTACCTGAATGTAATGTTGAGTCCACTCATGTTAGGAGGTACGTTCGACGTCAACAATCCTGAATGCCAAAAGATGTCATTAAACACTCGAAACTGCTAGAGAGAAGCCTAAGCTCCGCCACTATTCGTACTATGGTAGTGCCAGACACAAGCCTAGAGAAAAGAGGAGGGCGACGATTACCATTAAATTGTTATGACCCAGCATTGCTAAACATTGCTAAACTATTAAGCAACCAGAGGAGCAGAACAAACAACGGTGGCATTAAGCCATACGAACGGTGAGGACTATATAAAAACATTTCCTATCGACGTCATCTGCCTTTGATGTCACAAGATGTCGCTAAACTGGTAGTAAACACCAATAATAGCAGTTAGGCATTGGTATGAAGTATTAGCGACTTCGTTTCCTCAAACTTGGCATACGGAGGGGGTGGCCGCATGGGCGCCCGCACATAGGGGCAAGAGGGGGCACTTGCCTCCCCTGGAAATTTGATACCTATTTTTTAAACTACTACTTTTGGTGTTTAAAAAATTTCTTCGCACTGAGGCACGAATTTAAAACAATATCCGATCAAAATTAGTTTGATATTGTTTTAAATTTTACCTTTACAAACCTCTATGAAAACACCCATGTTCTTAATTTTCTGTTTTGCATTTTTCAATCTCTTACTAACAAAAATTAACCGTGACCATTGTTTTGTCCCTCCTGCAAAAATATCCGCGGGCGCCCATGGATGGCCGGTGTCACGATATAAAGTCTCCCCCCAAACAGAGTCGCCCCCTTGCCGTAACAGAGTCTCCCCGGAGACTTTGTATCGGAACAAAGTCTCCCCATTGAAATAGAATCTCCCCTATCTACGATACAAAGTCTCTCCCTTACTAAAATCGCCCCTCTGTTTTCATTTGCTTTTCTATATTATTTAAAATAGGATTTAATATGTGCATTTCTGAAATAAATTACTTTCAAGTTTATTAGTTGAATTGGACATGAAACAACTATGGAATTAAATGCGAAAATTGTGAAATACATGTTTCATAGTAGTAAATGCATCATGTAAATAGGATGTCGGACGCGCTTATGTCATTAAAACGCAGTGGAGAGATAACACACTGTCATAGGCTATAACTAAGAAAATAGCTCACACAAGAAGTAGACTATAACTGATGCTAGTTGGCACTGCTGAAAAGATTCTGAGCATTACCAGTCACTAATTGATACTTATTCATTATGCCAAGTAGAGCTAATTAGCTTCAAAGTGATTCTTCTAAGGTTAGACCTACCACTATAATAATTATTGTGTTGGATATTAGTCGTTCAATATGATTAGCGTCAGGTGTATCATGGGGGCCAGCTTATTAGCTATATACAAGTAGTCTGAAACAAAGCCTGCCAGTAATTATAACTGTACTGGCTTCCTAAGACGAGCTACATGTAGCATTGGCTTCTATGCGATTATTGATGCGGATTAGGCCTACCCTTCAACTGGTATCAGTCAACTGATAAGATTTTGCGCTTGGTTTTCTCTGATTCATCTGGTTAGCCTAATGTTTGCTTATAATTGTTTGCTGGTGTCAGATTATCACCTAGAACAGGAAAGTCATAACCAGTTATTGTAAATGAAGTAGACCTACTGGCTTTCGGATATGAGCTTGCCCTTGCTCTTCTATTCATCGATAAAGATTAGGCATTCACGGAATTATTGGCAAAAGGACTACCCATTAAATAATCGCAGCTAAACCAAACCTATTTAGTAGCGATAGGCCAAAAGCAAAAAAATAAAGCAATCACCAGGCTGCAGTCCGCAATGACCAGGCTGCAGTTCGCAATAACCAGGCTGCAAACCGTAACAACCAGGCTGCAAACCGTAATAACCAGGCTGCAAACCGTAATAATCAGGCTGCAAACCGTAATAACCAGGATGCAAACCGTAATAACCAGGCTGCAAACCGTAATAACCAGGCTGCAAACCGTAATAACCAGGCTGCAAACCGTAATAACCAGGCTGCAAACCGTAATAACCAGGCTGCAAACCGTAATAACCAGGCTGCAAACCGTAATAACCAGGCTGCAAACCGTAATAACCAGGCTGCAAACCGTAATAACCAGGCTGCAAACCGTAATAACCAGGCTGCAAACCGTAATAACCAGGCTGCAAACCGTAATAACTAGGCTGCAGTTCGCAATAACTGCTTAATAAATAGGCTAATATGAATGCATAGACCTATATATCACAGTATAATTATACGCTTTACTGTCAGATGTTAAACAGGCAAAATATAGAACATAAAATTGATCGATCTCAGTTCGTTATTATTCTATGTTAACGACGCCAACAGAATCAGAGTCACTTAGAATGGAATATTCTTTAATCCATTCACGCATTGTCAGAATGCAATGCTATAACAAACATTATGGCCATGACTGTTTGGGCATTAGACTTGCCGTCTTAACGTTTGGTCCGAGACAAAATTAGCTATTAATAGATTATTTTAAAGGTTTGGGGTTTAATATAATTATGCTATTATAAAGCTGCCTGCCTGGGAATAAAGTTTCTGGTATCCCTAGGTGGAAGTGAGAATTGGCGAGGCCTAGGACGAAGGTCGTATGTCGTCTCCCGGGGCCCAGGGCACAATCGGTGAAGACTATGACGGTCATTTGTTCTGATCGCAGCGAACAGTCTGTCATCAGTTTTACCCTCTATATCAGCCACAGTTGGAGAATAACGAGGGAGGAAAGCGACACGTTTAACCCTCCCTTCGCCTGAATCTCTCCAAACGATCTCTCTATCCACCGCTGGCATACCCAACCATGCAGTATGGTAGCTTCGCCACTTGTAGGCCTACATGTAGCATCGATGGTGTTGCTCCATGTGCCTGAAGGGTCCTAGGCACGTAGAGGCAGTGCTTTTTTTCTAGAAAAAAGGTTCCGGAACTCAACAAATTCAGAACAATTATAGGGGCATCTTTTATGCTAATATTTCTATTTCATATTATTTCGATATCAATAAACACTGAAAGAACTAAAATTCAATTAAAGGATCAAACTAATTTTAAATAATTTTAAAATTAAAATTTTAAATGAACTAAATTATTTTTAATAGCTGAGAAAAGGTTCCGGAAAGCCGTTCCGGACCGCTCCGGCTGAAAAAAAGCACTGCGTAGAGGGAAGCACAGAAGGATATCTTTCATACAAGGATGACGCCAAGGATCTTGATGGAGGTGGACCGTGCCACCTCGGATATATCAACTGTAATTGCGCCATGGAGCTCCTCCTCAGTTTTTTCATCTACGGCAATCACGCGAGTTTTAGCTAGATTGAGGCGGATATTTTTACTCTCAGCCAACTTTGCGATACGCTTAAGTTCTTCTTGACCAGTGGACGCTAAAACTTTTTCGTTTGCATTATATTGTATACATTGTATAAATTTCAAAACGCTTTATTATGCCATTGTAACGGTGAGAACTGTTCAGAATAATTGCACACCTCTTTTAAATACCATATTCACCCTATAAGAAAACTCGGAAGACTTGCGTTATGGTTCAGGTGTTGTATTAGGCTGTACTAAGCAATACGAACGGTTACAACTGTTCAGAATAAATTATTTCTCAACTTCAACGATCTGTATTTATATAAGATGTCGTTGAACCCTGGTAAAATCAGAAAACTTCTGCTGCTGCAGTAAAACCCGAAAAAGTGGTTGCTATGACTTCTGCAGCGAATCAAGCATGCCGGATATCTTCCTCCTAACTCACCGGATATCGATCAGCTGGTGTGTGATGCTGACGCCAGTCTACTAAAGGCAGTGATAAGGAACGATTTCCATGTGTTACGTTCATTGTTTCCGCCAATAATTACTCGTCATTATAATCTGCGGCCCCGGCCTCATGATTTCACTCTGCCGGATAGGGATGATCGAAATTTTATACCTAGAGTTCTTTATGGTGTATTGGCTAAACAATAATTTTCTTTAGCAATAGGTCTCAGTCACTAATACATTCCTAACCCTCTTATCTATATGACTATATATTATTTTTTTGTCTAATCGATATCCAAACTGTTGATTTTGTAATCTTGTTGCGTTTGTGTCAACGAGTTTTTGAAGTAAAGGAATAGTAGTAGTGGACGATAACAGTATTGCTCAATACAATATCCCAGATCACAGACTGTGCCATAAGAGACGGATAAACTGATGGAAGGAAGCTAATACTCCAGAAAAGCAAACCTTTATGCAACTGCCACTCAACCTTTGGTCCGTGGCCCCCAACCGGTCTCCCAGCGATTGGTTACTTAGTCGCAGAATTATAACCGGTATCACCATTTTTCATCGTACACAAATTAAATTTTAACGATTTGCATTGTGTGTTGAAAAAATAGAACATAAATTGGAAATAATTTTGAACATTCAAAAATAAACTATGACAATATCATAAAATGTACATTCTAATTTTACCTGTCACTATTTAAGCTGATGTTAACACTTGAAAAGCGCCTATTCACTATCACCACTTAGTTCCACACCACTTTTACGGTATCACTTCACGCTATAAGTAGAAGGAGATGGGTACCTGAATGTAATGTTGAGTCCACTCATGTTAGGAGGTACGTTCGACGTCAACAATCCTGAATGCCAAAAGATGTCATTAAACACTCGAAACTGCTAGAGAGAAGCCTAAGCTCCGCCACTATTCGTACTATGGTAGTGCCAGACACAAGCCTAGAGAAAAGAGGAGGGCGACGATTACCATTAAATTGTTATGACCCAGCATTGCTAAACATTGCTAAACTATTAAGCAACCAGAGGAGCAGAACAAACAACGGTGGCATTAAGCCATACGAACGGTGAGGACTATATAAAAACATTTCCTATCGACGTCATCTGCCTTTGATGTCACAAGATGTCGCTAAACTGGTAGTAAACACCAATAATAGCAGTTAGGCATTGGTATGAAGTATTAGCGACTTCGTTTCCTCAAACTTGGCATACGGAGGGGGCGGCCGCATGAGCGCCCGCACATAGGGGCAAGAGGGGGCACTTGCCTCCCCTGGAAATTTGATACCTATTTTTTAAACTACTACTTTTGGTGTTTAAAAAATTTCTTCGCACTGAGGCACGAATTTAAAACAATATCCGATCAAAATTAGTTTGATATTGTTTTAAATTTTACCTTTACAAACCTCTATGAAAACACCCATGTTCTTAATTTTCTGTTTTGCATTTTTCAATCTCTTACTAACAAAAATTAACCGTGACCATTGTTTTGTCCCTCCTGCAAAAATATCCGCGGGCGCCCATGGGTGGCCGGTGTCACGATATAAAGTCTCCCCCCAAACAGAGTCGCCCCCTTGCCGTAACAGAGTCTCCCCCGGAGACTTTGTATCGGAACAAAGTCTCCCCCATTGAAATAGAATCTCCCCTATCTACGATACAAAGTCTCTCCCTTACTAAAATCGCCCCCTCTGTTTTCATTTGCTTTTCTATATTATTTAAAATAGGATTTATTATGTGCATTTCTGAAATAAATTACTTTCAAGTTTATTAGTTGAATTGGACATGAAACAACTATGGAATTAAATGCGAAAATTGTGAAATACATGTTTCATAGTAGTAAATGCATCATGTAAATAGGATGTCGGACGCGCTTATGTCATTAAAACGCAGTGGAGAGATAACACACTGTTATAGGCTATAACTAAGAAAATAGCTCACACAAGAAGTAGACTATAACTGATGCTAGTTGGCACTGCTGAAAAGATTCTGAGCATTACCAGTCACTAATTGATACTTATTCATTATGCCAAGTAGAGCTAATTAGCTTCAAAGTGATTCTTCTAAGGTTAGACCTACCACTATAATAATTATTGTGTTGGATATTAGTCGTTCAATATGATTAGCGTCAGGTGTATCATGGGGGCCAGCTTATTAGCTATATACAAGTAGTCTGAAACAAAGCCTGCCAGTAATTATAACTGTACTGGCTTCCTAAGACGAGCTAGCATTGGCTTCTATGCGATTATTGATGCGGATTAGGCCTACCCTTCAACTGGTATCAGTCAACTGATAAGATTTTGCGCTTGGTTTTCTCTGATTCATCTGGTTAGCCTAATGTTTGCTTATAATTGTTTGCTGGTGTCAGATTATCACCTAGAACAGGAAAGTCATAACCAGTTATTGTAAATGAAGTAGGCCTACTGGCTTTCGGATACGAGCTTGCCCTTGCTTTTCTATTCATCGATAAAGATTAGGCATTCACGGAATTATTGGCAAAAGGACTACCCATTAAATAATCGCAGCTAAACCAAACCTATTTAGTAGCGATAGGCCAAAAGCAAAAAAATAAAGCAATCACCAGGCTGCAGTCCGCAATGACCAGGCTGCAGTTCGCAATAACCAGGCTGCAAACCGTAACAACCAGGCTGCAAACCGTAATAACCAGGCTGCAAACCGTAATAATCAGGCTGCAAACCGTAATAACCAGGATGCAAACCGTAATAACCAGGCTGCAAACCGTAATAACCAGGCTGCAAACCGTAATAACCAGGCTGCAAACCGTAATAACCAGGCTGCAAACCGTAATAACCAGGCTGCAAACCGTAATAACCAGGCTGCAAACCGTAATAACCAGGCTGCAAACCGTAATAACCAGGCTGCAAACCGTAATAACCAGGCTGCAAACCGTAATAACCAGGCTGCAAACCGTAATAACCAGGCTGCAAACCGTAATAACTAGGCTGCAGTTCGCAATAACTGCTTAATAAATAGGCTAATATGAATGCATAGACCTATATATCACAGTATAATTATACGCTTTACTGTCAGATGTTAAACAGGCAAAATATAGAACATAAAATTGATCGATCTCAGTTCGTTATTATTCTATGTTAACGACGCCAACAGAATCAGAGTCACTTAGAATGGAATATTCTTTAATCCATTCACGCATTGTCAGAATGCAATGCTATAACAAACATTATGGCCATGACTGTTTGGGCATTAGACTTGCCGTCTTAACGTTTGGTCCGAGACAAAATTAGCTATTAATAGATTATTTTAAAGGTTTGGGGTTTAATATAATTATGCTATTATAAAGCTGCCTGCCTGGGAATAAAGTTTCTGGTATCCCTAGGTGGAAGTGAGAATTGGCGAGGCCTAGGACGAAGGTCGTATGTCGTCTCCCGGGGCCCAGGGCACAATCGGTGAAGACTATGACGGTCATTTGTTCTGATCGCAGCGAACAGTCTGTCATCAGTTTTACCCTCTATATCAGCCACAGTTGGAGAATAACGAGGGAGGAAAGCGACACGTTTAACCCTCCCTTCGCCTGAATCTCTCCAAACGATCTCTCTATCCACCGCTGGCATACCCAACCATGCAGTATGGTAGCTTCGCCACTTGTAGGCCTACATGTAGCATCGATGGTGTTGCTCCATGTGCCTGAAGGGTCCTAGGCACGTAGAGGCAGTGCTTTTTTTCTAGAAAAAAGGTTCCGGAACTCAACAAATTCAGAACAATTATAGGGGCATCTTTTATGCTAATATTTCTATTTCATATTATTTCGATATCAATAAACACTGAAAGAACTAAAATTCAATTAAAGGATCAAACTAATTTTAAATAATTTTAAAATTAAAATTTTAAATGAACTAAATTATTTTTAATAGCTGAGAAAAGGTTCCGGAAAGCCGTTCCGGACCGCTCCGGCTGAAAAAAAGCACTGCGTAGAGGGAAGCACAGAAGGATATCTTTCATACAAGGATGACGCCAAGGATCTTGATGGAGGTGGACCGTGCCACCTCGGATATATCAACTGTAATTGCGCCATGGAGCTCCTCCTCAGTTTTTTCATCTACGGCAATCACGCGAGTTTTAGCTAGATTGAGGCGGATATTTTTACTCTCAGCCAACTTTGCGATACGCTTAAGTTCTTCTTGACCAGTGGACGCTAAAACTTTTTCGTTTGCATTATATTGTATACATTGTATAAATTTCAAAACGCTTTATTATGCCATTGTAACGGTGAGAACTGTTCAGAATAATTGCACACCTCTTTTAAATACCATATTCACCCTATAAGAAAACTCGGAAGACTTGCGTTATGGTTCAGGTGTTGTATTAGGCTGTACTAAGCAATACGAACGGTTACAACTGTTCAGAATAAATTATTTCTCAACTTCAACGATCTGTATTTATATAAGATGTCGTTGAACCCTGGTAAAATCAGAAAACTTCTGCTGCTGCAGTAAAACCCGAAAAAGTGGTTGCTATGACTTCTGCAGCGAATCAAGCATGCCGGATATCTTCCTCCTAACTCACCGGATATCGATCAGCTGGTGTGTGATGCTGACGCCAGTCTACTAAAGGCAGTGATAAGGAACGATTTCCATGTGTTACGTTCATTGTTTCCACCAATAATTACTCGTCATTATAATCTGCGACCCCGGCCTCATGATTTCACTCTGCCGGATAGGGATGATCGAAATTTTATACCTAGAGTTCTTTATGGTGTATTGGCTAAACAATAATTTTCTTTAGCAATAGGTCTCAGTCACTAATACATTCCTAACCCTCTTATCTATATGACTATATATTATTTTTTTGTCTATTCGATATCCAAACTGTTGATTTTGTAATCTTGTTGCGTTTGTGTCAACGAGTTTTTGAAGTAAAGGAATAGTAGTAGTGGACGATAACAGTATTGCTCAATACAATATCCCAGATCACAGACTGTGCCATAAGAGACGGATAAACTGATGGAAGGAAGCTAATACTCCAGAAAAGCAAACCTTTATGCAACTGCCACTCAACCTTTGGTCCGTGGCCCCCAACCGGTCTCCCAGCGATTGGTTACTTAGTCGCAGAATTATAACCGGTATCACCATTTTTCATCGTACACAAATTAAATTTTAACGATTTGCATTGTGTGTTGAAAAAATAGAACATAAATTGGAAATAATTTTGAACATTCAAAAATAAACTATGACAATATCATAAAATGTACATTCTAATTTTACCTGTCACTATTTAAGCTGATGTTAACACTTGAAAAGCGCCTATTCACTATCACCACTTAGTTCCACACCACTTTTACGGTATCACTTCACGCTATAAGTAGAAGGAGATGGGTACCTGAATGTAATGTTGAGTCCACTCATGTTAGGAGGTACGTTCGACGTCAACAATCCTGAATGCCAAAAGATGTCATTAAACACTCGAAACTGCTAGAGAGAAGCCTAAGCTCCGCCACTATTCGTACTATGGTAGTGCCAGACACAAGCCTAGAGAAAAGAGGAGGGCGACGATTACCATTAAATTGTTATGACCCAGCATTGCTAAACATTGCTAAACTATTAAGCAACCAGAGGAGCAGAACAAACAACGGTGGCATTAAGCCATACGAACGGTGAGGACTATATAAAAACATTTCCTATCGACGTCATCTGCCTTTGATGTCACAAGATGTCGCTAAACTGGTAGTAAACACCAATAATAGCAGTTAGGCATTGGTATGAAGTATTAGCGACTTCGTTTCCTCAAACTTGGCATACGGAGGGGGCGGCCGCATGAGCGCCCGCACATAGGGGCAAGAGGGGGCACTTGCCTCCCCTGGAAATTTGATACCTATTTTTTAAACTACTACTTTTGGTGTTTAAAAAATTTCTTCGCACTGAGGCACGAATTTAAAACAATATCCGATCAAAATTAGTTTGATATTGTTTTAAATTTTACCTTTACAAACCTCTATGAAAACACCCATGTTCTTAATTTTCTGTTTTGCATTTTTCAATCTCTTACTAACAAAAATTAACCGTGACCATTGTTTTGTCCCTCCTGCAAAAATATCCGCGGGCGCCCATGGGTGGCCGGTGTCACGATATAAAGTCTCCCCCCAAACAGAGTCGCCCCCTTGCCGTAACAGAGTCTCCCCCGTAGACTTTGTATCGGAACAAAGTCTCCCCATTGAAATAGAATCTCCCCTATCTACGATACAAAGTCTCTCCCTTACTAAAATCGCCCCCTCTGTTTTCATTTGCTTTTCTATATTATTTAAAATAGGATTTATTATGTGCATTTCTGAAATAAATTACTTTCAAGTTTATTAGTTGAATTGGACATGAAACAACTATGGAATTAAATGCGAAAATTGTGAAATACATGTTTCATAGTAGTAAATGCATCATGTAAATAGGATGTCGGACGCGCTTATGTCATTAAAACGCAGTGGAGAGATAATACACTGTTATAGGCTATAACTAAGAAAATAGCTCACACAAGAAGTAGACTATAACTGATGCTAGTTGGCACTGCTGAAAAGATTCTGAGCATTACCAGTCACTAATTGATACTTATTCATTATGCCAAGTAGAGCTAATTAGCTTCAAAGTGATTCTTCTAAGGTTAGACCTACCACTATAATAATTATTGTGTTGGATATTAGTCGTTCAATATGATTAGCGTCAGGTGTATCATGGGGGCCAGCTTATTAGCTATATACAAGTAGTCTGAAACAAAGCCTGCCAGTAATTATAACTGTACTGGCTTCCTAAGACGAGCTAGCATTGGCTTCTATGCGATTATTGATGCGGATTAGGCCTACCCTTCAACTGGTATCAGTCAACTGATAAGATTTTGCGCTTGGTTTTCTCTGATTCATCTGGTTAGCCTAATGTTTGCTTATAATTGTTTGCTGGTGTCAGATTATCACCTAGAACAGGAAAGTCATAACCAGTTATTGTAAATGAAGTAGGCCTACTGGCTTTCGGATACGAGCTTGCCCTTGCTTTTCTATTCATCGATAAAGATTAGGCATTCACGGAATTATTGGCAAAAGGACTACCCATTAAATAATCGCAGCTAAACCAAACCTATTTAATAGCGATAGGCCAAAAGCAAAAAAATAAAGCAATCACCAGGCTGCAGTTCGCAATAACCAGGCTGCAGTTCGCAATAACCAGGCTGCAAACCGTAATAACCAGGCTGCAAACCGTAATAACCAGGCTGCAAACCGTAATAACCAGGCTGCAAACCGTAATAACCAGGCTGCAAACCGTAATAACCAGGCTGCAAACCGTAATAACCAGGCTGCAAACCGTAATAACCAGGCTGCAGTTCGCAATAACCAGGCTGCAAACCGTAATAACCAGGCTGCAAACCGTAATAACCAGGCTGCAAACCGTAATAACCAGGCTGCAAACCGTAATAACCAGGCTGCAAATAACCAGGCTGCAAACCGTAATAACCAGGCTGCAAACCGTAATAACCAGGCTGCAAACCGTAATAACCAGGCTGCAAACCGTAATAACCAGGCTGCAGTTCGCAATAACCAGGCTGCAAACCGTAATAACCAGGCTGCAAACCGCAAACCGTAATAACCAGGCTGCAAACCGTAATAACCAGGCTGCAAACCGTAATAACCAGGCTGCAAACCGTAATAACCAGGCTGCAAACCGTAATAACCAGGCTGCAAACCGTAATAACCAGGCTGCAAACCGTAATAACCAGGCTGCAAACCGTAATAACCAGGCTGCAAACCGTAATAACCAGGCTGCAAACCGTAATAACCAGGCTGCAGTTCGTAATAACCAGGCTGCAAACCGTAATAACCAGCAAACTAATAACCAGGCTGCAGTTAATAACCAGGCTGCAAACCGTAATAACCAGGCTGCAAACCGTAATAACCAGGCTGCAAACCGTAATAACCAGGCTGCAAACCGTAATAACCAGGCTGCAAACCGCAATAACCAGGCTGCAAACCGTAATAACCAGGCTGCAAACCGTAATAACCAGGCTGCAAACCGTAATAACCAGGCTGCAAACCGTAATAACCAGGCTGCAAACCGTAATAACCAGGCTGCAAACCGTAATAACCAGGCTGCAAACCGTAATAACCAGGCTGCAAACCGTAATAACCAGGCTGCAAACCGTAATAACCAGGCTGCAAACCGTAATGCAAACCAGGCTGCAAACCGTAATAACCAGGCTGCAAACCGTAATAACCAGGCTGCAAACCGTAATAACCAGGGCTGCAGTTCGCAATAACCAGGCTGCAAACCGTAATAACCAGGCTGCAAACCGTAATAACCAGGCTGCAAACCGTAATAACCAGGCTGCAAACCGTAATAACCAGGCTGCAAACCGTAATAACCAGGCTGCAAACCGTAATAACCAGGCTGCAAACCGTAATAACCAGGCTGGCTGCAAACCGTAATAACCAGGCTGCAAACCGTAATAACCAGGCTGCAAACCGTAATAACCAGGCTGCAAACCGTAATAACCAGGCTGCAAACCGTAATAACCAGGCTGCAAACCGTAATAACCAGGCTGCAAACCGTAATAACCAGGCTGCAAACCGTAATAACCAGGCTGCAAACCGTAATAACCAGGCTGCAAACCGTAATAACCAGGCTGCAAACCGTAATAACCAGGCTGCAAACCGTAATAACCAGGCTGCAAACCGTAATAACCAGGCTGCAAACCGTAATAACCAGGCTGCAAACCGTAATAACCAGGCTGCAAACCGTAATAACCAGGCTGCAAACCGTAATAACCAGGCTGCAAACCGTAATAACCAGGTTGCAAACCGTAATAACCAGGCTGCAAACCGTAATAACCAGGCTGCAACCAGGCTGCAAACCGTAATAACCAGGCCAGGCTAACCAGGCAAACCGTAATAACCAGGCTGCAAAACCGGCTAATAACCAGGCTGCAAAATAACCAGGCTGCAAATAACCAGGCTGCAAACCGTAATAACCAGGCTGCAAACCGTAATAACCAGGCTGCAAACCGTAATAACCAGGCTGCAAACCGTAATAACCAGGCTGCAAACCGTAATAACCAGGCTGCAAACCGTAATAACCAGGCTGCAAACCGTAATAACCAGGCTGCAAACCGTAATAACCAGGCTGCAGTTCGTAATAACCAGGCTGCAAACCGTAATAACCAGGCTGCAAACCGTAATAACCAGGCTGCAAACCGTAATAACCAGGCTGCAGTTCGCAATAACCAGGCTGCAAACCGTAATAACCAGGCTGCAAACCGTAATAACCAGGCTGCAAACCGTAATAACCAGGCTGCAAACCGTAATAACCAGGCTGCAAACCGTAATAACCAGGCTGCAAACCGTAATAACCAGGCTGCAAACCGTAATAACCAGGCTGCAAATAACCAGGCTGCATAACCAGGCTGCAAACCGTAATAACCAGGCTGCAAACCGTAATAACCAGGCTGCAAACCGTAATAACCAGGCTGCAAACCGTAATAACCAGGCTGCAAACCGTAATAACCAGGCTGCAAACCGTAATAACCAGGCTGCAAACCGTAATAACCAGGCTGCAAAACCGTAATAACCAGGCTGCAAACCTGTAATAACCAGGCTGCAAACCGTAATAACCAGGCTGCAAACCGTAATAACCAGGCTGCAAACCGTAATAACCAGGCTGCAAACCGTAATAACCAGGCTGCAAACCGTAATAACCAGGCTGCAAACCGTAATAACCAGGCTGCAAACCGTAATAACCAGGCTGCAAACCGTAATAACCAGGCTGCAAACCGTAATAACCAGGCTGCAGTTCGGCTGCAATAACCAGGCTGCAAACCGTAATAACCAGGCTGCAAACCGTAATAACCAGGCTGCAAACCGTAATAACCAGGCTGCAAACCGTAATAACCAGGCTGCAAACCGTAATTCCGCAATAACCAGGCTGCAAACCGTAATAACCAGGCTGCAAACCGTAATAACCAGGCTGCAAACCGTAATAACCAGGCTGCAGTTCCGCAATAACCAGGCTGCAAACCGTAATAACCAGGCTGCAGTTCCGCAATAACCAGGCTGCAAACCGTAATAACCAGGCTGCAAACCGTAATAACCAGGCTGCAAACCGTAATAACCAGGCTGCAAACCGTAATAACCAGGCTGCAAACCGTAATAACCAGGCTGCAAACCGTAATAACCAGGCTGCAAACCGTAATAACCAGGCTGCAAACCGTAATAACCAGGCTGCAAACCGTAATAACCAGGCTGCAAACCGTAATAACCAGGCTGCAAACCGTAATAACCAGGCTGCAAACCGTAATAACCAGGCTGCAAACCGTAATAACCAGGCTGCAAATTCGCAATAACCAGGCTGCAAACCGTAATAACCAGGCTGCAAACCGTAATAACCAGGCTGCAAACCGTAATAACCAGGCTGCAAACCGTAATAACCAGGCTGCAAACCGTAATAACCAGGCTGCAAACCGTAATAACCAGGCTGCAAACCGTAATAACCAGGCTGCAAACCGTAATAACCAGGCTGCAAACCGTAATAACCAGGCTGCAGTCCGCAATAACCAGGCTGCAGTTCGCAATAACCAGGCTGCAAACCGTAATAACCAGGCTGGAAACCGTAATAACCAGGCTGCAAACCGTAATAACCAGGCTGCAAACCGTAATAACCAGGCTGCAAACCGTAATAACCAGGCTGCAGTTCGCAATAACCTGGCTGCAGTTCGCAATAACCAGGCTGCAAACCGAAATAACCAGGCTGCAAACCGTAATAACCAGGCTGCAGTTCGCAATAACCAGGCTGCATATATATATACAGGCAATAAGAGTTTATATAATAAATTTGTCAATCTTGTTGAAGGAATTTTTTGCATTTAAATATTGTGTGTATATGACAATTGCTGCAAAAAGTTGTTTAAGTATCATCAAATGCCATCCTATCGTATTAGGCCTAAGCCCTAAGGTACATGACTGTTCAAAAATAATTCCACACCTCTTTTAAGTTTGCAAATCGCTCTATAAGTAAGAGCAGTAGAGGGTTGTAAATAACTCGATCGCTCGAAATTTTGCTGTATTACGTGATACGAACGGTGAGATATGTCCAGAATAATTTTTTTCAACGTCAACTGCTTTTATTGCTCTAAAATGTAGTTAAACTTCGGAATTAAAAAGAATGCAAACTTCTGCTGTTACAGTGAAAACTGATGAAACTTTTGCTATCGACGTCAACGGGCTTTGGTGCCATAAAATGCGGACAAACTGACGGAATCCAATCCTCCAGAAGTGCAGTCCTTTACCAGTTTACACCAGTGCCATTCAATTTTTAGTTCCGGTTCGCGAGCGATTGGTTATCAGGTCGCAGTATGATTATTGGAATCACAATTTTGATCGATCGTGTGTAAATAAAACTTTTACGATTTGAGTTGTGTGTTGAAAAACACAACAATGAGTACAAACATAAGAAACAGTTTTAAACGTGCAAAAATCACGAAAGTATAGCTCTTATAAACTCTGACAATGTTACAAAATCTACAGTTTAATTAACATGTTACTTATGTACGCTAATTGTTGAAAAAGCACCGTTCACGATCATCACTTACTTTCACACCTCTTTTAAGGGTTTAATTTAGGCGATAAGTAGCCTAAAGAATTTGACTTGGTAATTACTTTATCAAATTCTTTAGGCTCCGTATCGCCCTAATTTAACCCTTGGTAATTACAACTCCGCCATTGTTCGCTTTCTGACAGTGCCAGTCCCAAGCCTGGATAAAGGAGGAAGGCGACGCTAATGGTCTTTGTTACCACACAGCTAGTCGTTAAAAAGGGGAAACACACACTTGGTAATTACATTATAAGCGTCGACGGTCTAGGTGCTCACATTTGGGAAGGTATTATACGGTTATCGTTAACGACCTGGCAGCCGTAAGCTGTCTTTTAAACACAGCAAACTCAACAGCGGAGCATAAACTTCACCACTGCCCGTACTATGGCAGTGCAAGACCAAAGTCTAGCAAAACGATGAGGGCGACTCTTATAATTCTTGTTATGACACAGGTTTACTAAACAGAAACTATGCAACCATAGGAGCACAGCAAAAAACGATGGCATTATGCCAATCGAACGGTGAAAACTATGAACCAATTTCCTATCGACATCAACGGTCCTTGATGAAAGCCGTGTGTGCGAAGTGTTAGCGACTTAATTCTCCTTAGCCTCGGCATATGGAACGGGTTGCTGGTCGCACTGTTGCCTTCTCATGTTCCCGCCGAACTCCTAGGTGGCGCAGATGGATCAGAATTCTTGGAACAAATTTCTGCCCTGACTGGATTGGAATCTGACACCACGCAGTTGACAGTCCAGCATTCCAACCACTAGACTTTATGCACACCTTTTTCTTCAGGATGCGATATAAATATAAATAAATAAATATATGTGTGTATGATTCTTATGTAGTTTTAAATAATTATTGTCTTTAACGGCCTTTGACTGTAGTAAGAGACGACGTCAAACATAGAATAATAAAAAATATTTTAACAATTATAATATAAATATAAAATATAAATATAAATATATTCGTTCAAAAGAAGAAAGCGCTATCTCTGGAGATATTCAAGTCACGAGTAAAACACCGATGGGTGTTAAAATATCGTTTGACTATCTCCGATTTCTGACCTACTACTACTACTGTTGCTGCTGCTGCTGCTGCTATGGCTAGTACTACTACTACTACTACTACTACTACTACTACTACTACTACTACTACTACTACTACTACTACTACTACTACTACTACTACTACTACTACTACTACTACTACTACTACTACTACTACTACTACTACTACTACTACTACTACTACTACTACCACTACTACTACCACTACCACTACCACTACCACTACTACTACTACTACACTACCACTACCACTACAACTACCGCTACAACTGCATGCCACTGCCACTGCCACTGCGACTACCACTACTACTGCTATTACTATTGTTATTTTCAACGATGGCTTCCTGATTCGAAATGGCCGACCAGAGCAATACATCCTACGGATTATTTTCACTGATATTTTCTCCCCGTTATTGAACTATTTTCCCACTAAAACATTGTCAACGATCCCGATTGTTTTTGTAATGATCTGTATAATTGCTTTGTTCTCGTTTAGTGTTCTATCCACTGTTCGCCGTCATTTTATCGGCGTTTGTCTTGCGCTAAAAACGCTTACTTAGTGATTTACCCACTCGTGGATATATTTTTAGTAACAATGACAATGTAAATGATACGAAGCAACCGCCAAAGCGTATAATGTTTGCTGTGGTCGGTACTCATACAAGATCCAGGGACCTTAAAAAAGGTGTTGACTCTGCGCAGCATGCTCTAATGTATTTTAATGTAATCTAAATTACTCTAATGTAATTGAATGTAAGCTACTTTAATCTAAAGCGATCTAATATAATCTAACTTTATAATTAAATGTATTCTAATCCAATTAAATCCAACGTGATCTAATGTAATATAGTGTAAACCTGATGCAACGTATTGGAGAGTAATCTAATTAATTAACTTCTAAAGCGACGTCATGATGATGCAAATTGTATTGTATTGTATTTGAACACTTGTTATAGCGCCCCAACCAGATTTCCCATTCAGAGGCGCTCCCGACTACTGCGCGACGCGCTGAATCGGAGTTTCACGCCGAAGCGCATGAGCAATGCGCAGTGAAGGACTTGCCCAGGGTCCCTACGCGGCGACTTTGAGGTGGATTCGAACCCGCAACCCTCCAGCTGCAAGGCACCGAACATACCCCCAAACCACCGCGCCCCAGTATATTGTGTTGTGTTGTGTGTTGTATTGTACTCCACGTTTATAATGCGACCGAGCCACCCGCAGTAAAGATCCGAGAAATTAATCTCTGATAAACCGACCCGACCGGGAAGCGAACACGGGGCGCCGGCGTGGGGAGAGCGGGCACCAACCCACTCGACCACTCAGGATCCTGTCCACAGCAAATGATATCAATCGATGATCATTTCAAGTTAAATCAAATCAGAATCGATTGGAAAGGTCAGATCGATATCCAATGGATCAGAGAAATCAGAAACTAAGTCTATTGGCAAGACGCTTGGTCGCGGACCATGCGGTTTTAGGTTCGACCCCGTGCAACGACCCTGGGCCAGTTGTTTGCCGGGAAGTAAACTGCAGGCCTTCCGATGCACTGGAGTATTGAAAATTATGACTTGTCAATTGCTGAGTTAAAGCCAGTGTCGGACTTACCATAGGAACCAACTAGAGGCCATGATTTATAACGGTTGATTTTAAACCCCTTTATAACACAATCATCTAATACTATATAAATGCGCCACGGCCTTTTTCATTACACTCTGAACTGGTTTGTCGTCGGCGTCTATTATAATTCTGCTCGTATTATGGCAACGCCAGTCCTAATCCTGGTGAAAGGAGGAGGGCGACACAAATAATCTTTGCTATGACATAGCGTAGTTAAACAGCAACTAATCAATTAAATAACCCTAAGCAACCAACAATTTTTGAATTTTAAATCAATTTTTTTATTAGTCGTTTGTTTAATGACATTAACTGGTAGATGTCATAAGATATTGTTAGAGTGAAGATAAATAAATGATCGTTTTTAAATTTCAAAATAGAGTGTGAATTATTATTATTATAATTATATGAATTATGCATTTGTGGATGAAGTTGTTTAAAAATTGGAATAACTAGACCGAGGCTCTCTTGTGCATTGGAAATCTTCATTACCCATTTTTTGCTTCTGATATTTCTTGTGTGGGACAATTGTTGTTGGAATATTATTGTTTCATTTGCACCAAAACATTTTCTCTCAATATGTGTATCACAGTGTCAGCTGCTTTACTTTAAGTGGTTAAACAATGAAGATTAGTGATATTGTGACGCTCTGTTTTGACACCTTTAAATAATTATGTCTTTCGCATATAAGTATTTTCGTTTTCAAACTCCGCCACTCCGTCATACAGGACGTAATAATTATAGTCACAGACAGTATGAGTTGAACTACTTTATGTTGCAAAAATATTGAATATTAGTGAAATTGTAAAGCTCCGTTTGACACCTTTGATGGTGTCGTTCGGATGCTATAAGTTTCTGGTTCTGATTGTATTATATATTTTCTGTATAATTGTCATCAACGGCCTTTGATGTCATAAGACGACGTTAAACTGTGGGTAAATAATAAAATAACTCCGCCACTGTTCGCTTTCTGACAGTGCCAGTTCCAAGCATGGATAAAGGAGGAGGGCGACTCTAATGGTCTTTGTTACCACACTGCTTGTCGTTAAACACGAAAAACCACCACCATTGCACTGCATTTAACTTCGCCACTCCCTGCACTCTGACAGTGCCAGTCCCAAGCCGGGATAAAGCAGGAGGGAGACGCTGATGATCTTTGTAATCACACAGTGTCGTTAAACTGAAAATACTACTTGCAATCTATTGTTATCGCTATTGCGATCAAGTTTCAAATTATCGTCAACACTGCAGCCACACATTTTAATTAACTGCGGCACAGTTTAAATAAATGCGAATGGCCTCCAAACAGAAAGACTCAAAGTCAAGGCCTTCCATTAACGCAGTCACCATTGTAAGAAGAGCAATCCCTTACACACCTCTTTTAATTGTTGCATTCTACTTATAAGTAAAAGACGTGGCGTAAGCGCGCAAGTTGCATGCACCACTCGAGACGAACTATTCAGCTTATTACATAATACAAAAAATGAGCATTGTTCAAAAATAATTTATGCCTATATCAACGGTCTTTGTTTGTATGTATGTATGTATGTATGAGCCCTTGTTATAAGCGCCCCTTCAAGATTTCTACTCAGAGGCGCTCCCGACTACATCGCGCACACTGAATCGGAGTTTCACGCCGAAGCGCATGAGCAATTGCGATTGAAGGACTTGCCCAGGGTCCCTACGTGGCGGCTTGAGGTGGATTCGAACCCGCAACCCTCCAGCTGCAAGGCACCGAACATACCCCTACACCACCGCGCCTTAGGATATCGTTAAACTGTGGATCCATCCAGGGAGCAGTATATGAGCAGATAGCCTTATAAAGTCTAAGTCAGAGAAAAGATGTCGTTAAACACTGGAAGATATACTTCCAATGAGCTGTATAACTCCAACTCCTCTTAATTCGTCAGCTTCGTTCAATTAATTCTGCCACTGCCCGTACTTTGGTAGTGCCAGTCCAAAGTCTGGAGAAAGAAGGAGGGCGACGCTAATCGTCTTTGTCATGCCACAGTGTCGTTAAACGACGACTAACCATAATCAGATAACGCATAGGCGGAATTATACCGTATACGAACGGTGAGAACTGTTCAAAACAATTCTCGGATCGAGACAAACGGTCTTTGATGCCAGAAGATGTCGTTAAACTCTTGGATAATAAATCACTTCAAATGCAAATAGATACCATGTATACTTTTCGATACAGTTGATGTCAACGACTCTAGTAGACACAAAATGTCGTTGCAATGACTAATGTGTTAAACACCTTTAAAATGCTTTCAGTTGATGCTATATAAGCTTTGTTTAGATCCAGTATTTCAGTCACATTTCCCCAAAAACATTTAATAATTTCGTCTCAGTAGTAGTAGTAGTATCTTCACTCTTCAGTTAACGGCACTGTGTGATAACAAAGAGCAGGGCGACGCTAATGATCTTCACTCCACTGATGGAGATCACATTAGGTATCTCTATCAGTGTAACCAGAGGACATCTTATGAGCTCTTCTCTGTCCACTCTCTGTCCACTTTGTGTATATTCTCTGTCCACTCTGTGTCCACTCTGGTCTACCCTCTGTCCACTCTCTGTCTACTCTCTGTCCACCTTCTGTCCACCCTGTATCCACTCTGTGTCCACTTTAGGTTTATTCTCTGTCCACTCTGTGTCCACTCTGTGTCTACCTTTTGTCCACTGTCTGTCCACTCCCACTCTCTCTCTCCTCTTTCTTTTCACACTGTGCATAGAGTCTGGTGACACCAGACACTGACTGTGGCTATAATGCACTGAGGGAATGAACGCGTAATGCAATACCATACAATTTGATATGACGTTGTACAATACGATAGAACTATAACATGATACGACCTAGCCTCATAATATGTCCCAAGTATCGTACGCGCAAAAATACGCACACATGTATATATACACATGTACATGGATCTGTTTGAACATGTATGGACATATATACATGTATGTATATGAACATTAACATAACATAACAAGGTTTATAGTGACTCAGAAGACTTGCATCTGTGTCAGAGCCACTCTCTCAAGTCTTATCCAATGCATCTTGACCTAGTATCCAATTTTAGTGAGCCTCTTCTTGAATTCCATCACCGAGTCCGCAGCAACAATTTCCTCGTCCAACTTGTTCCAACTGTTACTACTTGTACTGAAGAATCTTTGCATTATTGTCCCAGCTGTTTCCTTATTGATCTTGTATCTGTGTCCTCGAGTTCTCTTGTCAACTGAGAATTTAAATAGCCTCTGTGCTGGTATCTTGTCTCTTCCTGTCACTATCTTGAATGTCTCTATTAAGTCTCCTCTATTTCTCCTTTTCTCCAATGTTGTCAGCTTGCATCTCCTCAGTCTTTCTTCATATGCCAGGTTGCCGAATCCCTTTATCATCTTCGTTGCTCTCCTTTGTATTTTCTCTAGTTTTTCTACATCCTGTCTCAGGTAAGGACACCACACTTGCACACAGTACTCCAAATTAGGTCTAACCAGTGATTTGTACAATTCGAGCATTATTTCCTTTTCCCTGCTGACTATTGTCCTCTTAATCATTCCCAATACTTTGTTCGCTTTCTTTGCAGCCTCTGCACATTGCCTTGATGGTTTGGTGCTGTTGTTTACGATTACTCCTAGGTCCCTCTCTCTTCTGTTTCTCTCAGTATTGTTCCTCCCATTTCGTATTGGAATTTTTTATTTGTTTTTCCCATATGCATAACTGAGCATTTTTCTGTGTTGAACGTCATCTGCCATTCCTCGGCCCATCTGTGCAGTCCTTCGATGTCTTTCCTCAGTACGTCGGCTTCTTCTTTCGTGTCCACCCCTCTGCCCATTTTCGTATCATCAGCGAACTTTGATATCTTAATTTGATAATCCAATATGTATATACGTTTACGGCAACGAACTCTTTAAAAATGCATGAGACATTTGCATTTCACACACACACACACACACACACACACACACACACACACTCACACATAATATGTATAATTCATATGAATCTTATACACATGTGTGTAGCACAAACGTAATTATCATTGGACATATTTCAACCATAATTATATCAAACGTATATACACATACACACATATATATATATAGCATTTAGGATACATCATAGCTATATGAGCATAATATTATTATATATATATATATATGTGTGTGCGTGTGTGTGCGTGTTAGTATTATTATCAAATTAGAGGGACGGTGACTTTTATTGATCCAATAAACGAGACCTGATCATATCTGGCCTGAAAATTGTGCATAAACCCGGTCGTATGTATATGTATATATATATATATATCTCTGTATGCGTATGTGTATGCATATTATCTGTATTCATCGTACATTGATGTACGTTGGTCGGGGTGTGTGTGTGCGTGTGTGTGTTCCTAACGCTGGGTTTGATATATACGATGAAGGCGTCGTTTGAATCCTATTTGCACGGTCCTCAGGAAATTGGTCTTAAGGGGGCGGAGACGACGGGGCCGCAGCCCCCGCCCCGGAGTCACTAGACGGACGGACGGATGGACTGAAAAAGGGACAGAGAGACTGACGGAAGGACACACAGACTGAAGACAGTCAGTCAGGTAGACAGATAGAGACAGACAGACAGACAGTCACGCAGAAAGACAGACAAAAAGACAGCCAAACGAAACACAGACACACAGACAGACAGACGGACGGACAGAAAGGCAGACATACAGAAAGACAGACGGACGGACAGAAAGGCAGACATACAGAAAGACAGACATATAGAAGGACAGACAGACACACAGACTGATGGACAGACACATGCGGACGAGCGGACGGAGGGAAGGATAGAGAGATAGGGATTGAGATAGACACATTCGTAAGGGAAAGCATGTTCAATGCGGTGACCAAGAAGAATAATAAAGAGAAGGAGGAGGAAGTGGAGAAGGAAGAGGAGGAGTAGAAAGAGGAGGAGGGGAAGTAGGGAGAGATGGAGGAAGAGATACGAGCAGGAAGCGCAGGGAATAAGAAGACAATGGAGAGGAAGAGAAGGAAGGAGGAATAGAAAAAGGAAAAGGGGAAGGTGAGTGGGGAAAGAACAAGAATCAGGAGAAGATATCAAACGAAGAAGAAAGAAGGAGACGGAGAATAAGAAGAAAAAGAAAAAAAAGAAGAAGAATAAAAATGAAGAAGAACCGAAAGAAGAAGATGAGGAGGAAGATTAAGGAGATAAGGATGAGGAGGAGGAGGAGGAGGAGGTGGAGGAGGAGGAGGAGGAGGAAGAAAATTAGAGAAAAGGAGGAAGAGGAGGAGAAGGATAATGAAAAAGAAGACTATGCAGACTACGGACCCTGAGAGTAGAACGAAGACTAAGTGGAATAAACAGAAGCTGGACTCATACTTCATAATCAGCTACAATCGAAAACTTCCGTCAACTAAATCAACGTAACCTATTTGAACCGATTGCGGCGGAGGCACCGAGTAAAAAGTGCACATGCACTCAATCACATCGAACACACACAACGGCCACAGAAGCATTATCCGATGCAAGAGAGGCTCACACGGCAGTCCGATCACAAGGCCACAGACGAAGATATGAAGATATTCCAGATATGAAGATATACCAGAAGAATATATATGTATGAAGCTATGCCGGAAGAATATAGGAAGATATTCCAGAGGAATACATGAAGATATTCCGGAAGAATATAGGAAGATATTCCAGAGGAATACATGAAGATATTCCGGAAGAATGGAAATTACCTAATGAAGATATTCCAGATGAAGATATGACGATTTTCCAGATATAGATATGAAGATATTTCAGAAGACTATATGAAGATATTCCAGATGAAGATGTAAAGATATTTATTCCATAAGAATATACGAAGTTATTCCAGAGGAATACATGAAGATATTTAAGAGGAATATATATATATGAAGATATTCCGGAAGTATAGAAATCACTTCATATATGAAGATATTCCACATGAAGACATGGCTATATTCCATGTGAAAGTATTCCAGATGAATATACATATAGTCCATAGCCGACGAATGAAGAGTCGGGGCAAGACAATATCAGAATCGATTATCTTTTTTAAAGCAAAGTTTCCGTCTGCTATGCAAAGAGTTATCCGACTTCCACACAGAGAGGTCGCGGCTCTGATGTTCTTTCTCTTTCGTCTTTTGTATTCAGACGGTTTGATTAGAAATAAATCACGGAGATGTTTTTTACCCAGTAGAAGCATGGTCAAACATAATCGTCGGAATCTCGTTAGTTTCAAAGTTGACGGTGGAGTGACTTTGTTTTGGAGATCTGCACGAATATATCGTCCTTGGAAAAAATCAAGGAAATTACTTATTTAATTATATTCGGTTACAATTAGTTGATCAAATATGGATTGTTTTGATTGCCTTTCGTTCGTTTCAACTTCTATTGCGACATAGAATTGTATTGTATTGGCAAAGACAGATGCAGACAGCAGTTCGCAATAAAAAGGCTGCAAACCGTAATAACCAGGCTGCAAACCGTAATAACCAGGCTGCAGAACCGTAATAACCAGGCTGCAAACCGTAAAAACCAGGCTGCAAACCGTAATAACCAGGCTGCAGTCCGCAAAAACCAGGCTGCAGTTCGCAATAACCAGGCTGCAAACCGTAATAACCAGGCTGCAAACCGTAATAACCAGGCTGCAAACCGTAATAACCAGGCTGCAAAACCGTAATAACCAGGCTGCAAACCGTAATAACCAGGCTGCAAACCGTAATAACCAGGCTGCAAACCGTAATAACCAGGCTGCAAACCGTAATAACCAGGCTGCAAACCGTAATAACTGCAGTTCGCAATAACCAGGCTGCAAACCGTAATAACCAGGCTGCAAACCGTAATAACCAGGCTGCAAACCAGTTCGCAATAACCAGGCTGCAAACCGTAATAACCAGGCTGCAAACCGTAATAACCAGGCTGCAAACCGTAATAACCAGGTTGCAAACCGTAATAACCAGGCTGCAGTTCGCAATAACCAGGCTGCAAACCGTAACAACCAGGCTGCAAACCGTAATAACCAGGCTGCAAACCGTAATAAAACCAGGGCTGCAAACCGTAATAACCAGGCTGCAGTTCGCAATAACCAGGCTGCAAATAACCAGGCTGCAAACCGTAATAACCAGGCTGCAAACCGTAATAACCAGGCTGCAAACCGTAATAACCAGGCTGCAAACCGTAATAACCAGGCTGCAAACCGTAATAACCAGGCTGCAAACCGTTCGCAATAACCAGGCTGCAAACCGTAATAACCGGGCTGCAATAATAACCAGGCTGCAAACCGTAATAACCAGGCTGCAAACCGTAATAACCAGGCTGCAAACCGTAATAACCAGGCTGCAAACCGTAATAACCAGGCTGCAAACCGTAATAACCAGGCTGCAAACCGTAATAACCAGGCTGCAAACCGTAATAACCAGGCTGCAAACCGTAATAACCAGGCTGCAAACCGTAATAACCAGGCTGCAAACCGTAATAACCAGGCTGCAAACCGTAATAACCAGGCTGCAAAACTGCTTAATAACCGGCTAACCAGGCTGCAAACCGTAATAACCAGGCTGCAAACCGTAATAACCAGGCTGCAAACCGTAATAACCAGGCTGCAAATAACCGGCTGCAAACCGTAATAACCAGGCTGCAAACCGTAATAACCAGGCTGCAAACCGTAATAACCAGGCTGCAAACCGTAATAACCAGGCTGCAAACCGCAATAACCAGGTAATAACCAGGCTGCAAACCGTAATAACCAGGCTGCAAACCGTAATAACCAGGCTGCAAACCGTAATAACCAGGCTGCAAACCGTAATAACCAGGCTGCAAACCGTAATAACCAGGCTGCAAACCGTAATAACCAGGCTGCAAACCGTAATAACCAGGCTGCAACCGTAATAACCAGGCTGCAAACCGTAATAACCAGTTCGCAATAGCCAGGCTGCAAACCGTAATAACCAGGCTGCAAACCGTAATAACCAGGCTGCAAACCGTAATAACCAGGCTGCAAACCGTAATAACCAGGCTGCAGTTCGCAATAACCAGGCTGCAAACCGTAATAACCAGGCTGCAGTCCGCAATAACCAGGCTGCAAACCGTAATAACCAGGCTGCAAACCGTAATAACCAGGCTGCAAACCGTAATAACCAGGCTGCAAAAAAACCGTAAATAACCAGGCTGCAGTTCAAACCGTAATAACCAGGCTGCAAACCGTAATAACCAGGCTGCAAACCGTAATAACCAGGCTGCAAACCGTAATAACCAGGCTGCAAACCGTAATAACCAGGCTGCAAACCGTAATAACCAGGCTGCAAACCGTAATAACCAGGCTGCAGTTCGCAATAACCAGGCTGCAAACCGTAATAACCAGGCTGCAAACCGTAATAACCAGGCTGCAAACCGTAATAACCAGGCTGCAAACCGTAATAACCAGGCTGTAGTTCGCAATAACCAGGCTGCAAACCGTAATAACCAGGCTGCAAACCGTAATAACCAGGCTGCAAACCGTAATAACCAGGCTGCAAACCGTAATAACCAGGCTGCAAACCGTAATAACCAGGCTGCAAACCGTAATAACCAGGCTGCAAACCGTAATAACCAGGCTGCAAACCGTAATAACCAGGCTGCAAACCGTAATAACCAGGCTGCAAACCGTAATAACCAGGCTGCAAACCGTAATAACCAGGCTGCAAACCGTAATAACCAGGCTGCAAACAGGCTGCGTAATAACCAGGCTGCAAACCGGCTGCAAAAACCAGGCTGCAAACCGTAATAACCAGGCTGCAAACCGTAATAACCAGGCTGCAAACCGTAATAACCAGGCTGCAGTTCGCAATAACCAGGCTGCAAAAACCGTAATTCGCAACCAGGCTGCAAACCGTAATAACCAGGCTGCAAACCGTAATAACCAGGCTGCAAACCGTAATAACCAGGCTGCAGTTCGCAATAACCAGGCTGCAAACCGTAATAACCAGGCTGCAAACCGTATAACCAGGCTGCAAACCGTAATAACCAGGCTGCAGTTCGCAATAACCAGGCTGCAAACCGTAATAACCAGGCTGCAAACCGTAATAACCAGGCTGCAAACCGTAATAACCAGGCTGCAAACCGTAATAACCAGGCTGCAAACCGTAATAACCAGGCTGCAAACCGTAATAACCAGGCTGCAAACCGTAATAACCAGGCTGCAAACCGTAATAACCAGGCTGCAAACCGTAATAACCAGGCTGCAAACCGTAATAACCAGGCTGCAAACCGTAATAACCAGGCTGCAAACCGTAATAACCAGGCTGCAAACCGTAATAACCAGGCTGCAAACCGTAATAACCAGGCTGCAAACCGTAATAACCAGGCCAAACCGTAATAACCAGGCTGCAAACCGTAATAACCAGGCTGCAAACCGTAATAACCAGGCTGCAAACCGTAATAACCAGGCTGCAAACCGTGCAAACCGTAATAACCAGGCTGCAAACCGTAATAACCAGGCTGCAAACCGTAATAACCAGGCTGCAAACCGTAATAACCAGGCTGCAAACCGTCCGGCTGCAATAACCAGGCTGCAGTCCGCAATAACCAGCAATAGTGAGGAAGGGAGGTACTGTAGTTGGTTCCATAGTGTGGGGTTAGTATAAGCAAAAGAACGTGATATGTTCATAACAGTCCTCGCCCGTTCTGAATGGTTCTGAAATAATATGTAACAGAGTTATGGATTTTTTTTGAATATACAATTATACATGTAAACATCAAGAAGCAGTTATTAATCGAACTTGACAGAGGGCACAGCTGATTTTTGAGGCCAACTGTTCTGAATCAACTGCTCCAACCAAACTGATAGCTGTGTGTGGGATGGCAAAGAGTGCCTCACAGAGTTCCATACCAACTCTAATAATTAGTAGTAATAAATTGCTGATTCTAACGTAGAAATGCAACCTTCTTAGTCCAAGTGTATACGCTAACACAAGTAGCACCATAATAATATTTCTAAATTGCTAGATTATATAAAAGAACCCAACTCTAAACAACGACCATTGCTTCTTGGTTGGCAAGTTGCTGTTTAACGACACTATCATAAAACCGAAGATTAGCGTCGCCCTCCTCATTTATCCAGGATTGGGACTGGCACTGTCAGAATTGCGTTCAGGGGTGAAGTAAGTTTCTTTTTGTTTGTCTTTTACTTATAGACGATTAAAAAACTTGAAAGAAGGTGTCTAAGCGACTGCTCCTTTAATAAAATAGGCTAATATGAATATATGCATAGCCCCACAAATCATAGTGTGTATCATTTACTGTCAGATGTTGAACGGGAAAACAGAGCCTTAAGTTGATCGATCTCAGTTCATTATTGCATCTACGCACGTGCCAAAGATCTTAAGGACCTGGTGCATCTATCTTTACAAGGCAGCTACTGCTTACCAATATTAACTTACGCCTTAACGCTATGGAGGTGAGGTGAAGCATTGTAACGTTAGAGGTGAGGTGGGGTCTGACATACCCCAATACATATAATTACTTGCAAGTCGCAATATCAACTACATAACATAAATTGTGAGCTAAACTATAATTATGTAACCAATTATCGGCTAAACTGGTGATTTTCAGGAACAAATAACAGTTTTCAATCATAATTGATATGGCCAGCGTGGTGGCGCTCAAAATCAAAGCGGCCCTTTGCAATGGCATCTTCATGGCCCTCGAAACATGTAACATTTGGGAACACGTGACATAATACCCGTAGGGCCTAATAATGGATCCATTTTGCATCGATGCAACACTATATGCAAAAATATCTTATAATCGCACAATTTTTTCGGCACTGTGCCGTTACTTTTTAAAATTCATTAAAATCAAAATGTATACGAAAAATTATAATTTCACTTGAATATGCAAGAAATAAAAAAAAATGGCGTCCAAAAGTACCTGAAAGTGTCCTAAAGTGTCCGTATTTCACATTCACTAAGGTAGACAAAAATAATCCAAGCTGGTTCTACGTTTTCCGTAGAAAAAGCAGCGTAGAATAGCTATGGGGTTTGTCATACCCCACCTCACCTCCAAAGGGTTAACCGTAGTTAAATATACGGTGAGACAGGAAGATGAACTGAATGCATGTTGGAACTCTGTTTATAGAAAGTTACTTGGTTTAATATATTGGAATCTGTTAAAGGCCTCATCTGTGCAGATTAGACTTAAATAGCATTATTAATTAAGTAACGTTGCATGATGTTCTATTGGCGACTGGTTTATTCGACATAATTATAATTGTCTCCGGGATATTTTATGGTGTTACGTTCGTGAGCACTTTCTTTCTGATTCCGAACCAGCCGGTATCTTGAACGGTATATTTAGTTGCATAAATGACCTTTACGAACATTTTCGCAGTCTCTGCGTTTGACTTATGTTTATTCAGCATTGCGCATATAATGTTTTGACGTTTGATTTGTTTCTTTCTACCTTCGGGTGTAATAAAGTAATTAGGATATAATTAGTAATTAGTAATTATTCTATGTTACCGACTCCAGAATCATATTCATTTAATTCTCGCTTGACGATCGAATAATATTTTGCTATGTATACAGGCAATAAGAGTATATAATAATAAATTTGGCCATCTTGTTGTTAAGGACTTTTTTGCATTTAAATACTGTGTGTGTATGACAATTGCTGCAAAAAGTTGCTTAATCATCATCAAATGCCTTCTTATCCACTCTGAATCTTTCTATTCTTGCCTCAAAACTGTCCTTTTCAGCCGTGCTGGAGTCGGGAGCGCTCCTGAGTAGTAACCTTGAAGGGGCGCTATATAAATCTTTGTAATGAATGAAAGAATGAATATCGTAATAGGCCTACGGTACATGACAGTTCAAAAATACTAATTCCACACCTCTTTTAAGTGTGACAATCACCCTATATGTAAAGCAGTAGAGCAGTTCTAAATAACTCGACCAATCGTCGTTTGGGTGTATTATGTGATACGAACGGTGCGAACTGTTCAGAATACTTTTTTTCAACGTCAACGGATTTTATTGCCTTTAAATGTCGTTAAACTTCGGAATAAAGAAGGAAGCAAACTTCTGCTGTTACAGTGAAAACTGATAAAACTTTTGCAAACGACGTCAACGGGCTTTGGTGCCATAAAATGCAGATAAACTTACGGAATCCAATCCTCCAGAGGTGCAGTCCTTTACAAGTTTACACCAGTGCCATTTATTTTTTTGCTTTGGTCCGCGAGCGATTGGCTATCAGGTCGCATTATGATTATTGGAATCACAATTTTGATCAAACGTGCGCAAATAAAATTTTAACGATTTGAGTTATGTGTTTAAAAAAACAATGAGTAGGCCTACAGACGAAAGAAACAATTTAAACATGCAAAAATAACGAAAGTATAACTGTTATAAACTCTGACAATGTTACAAAATCTACAGTTTAATTGACATGTCACGTATGTAAGCTAATTGTTGAAAGCACGGTTCACGATCTGCCTTGGCTCAACGCCGAGCATTTGCTGTGGTTGGTCCCTCTACTTGGAATAACCTTCCCCCCTCATTAAGGGCTAAACTAATTACTAGTTTTTCCTCTTTGGTCTCTCGTTCTTCAAAGACGTTTCTTTTCCCCCGGGGTTTTCGTCCTGAGAGCGCTTCTGAATAGTTATTCTGAGAGAGGCGCTATATAAATCTTTAGATACAATACAATACAATACGATCAGCACTTACTTTCACACCTCTTTTAAGGGTTAAATTTAGGCGATAAGTAAAGAATTTGACTTGGTAATAACGTAATACGACGTGTCGACGGTCTATTATTATAGGTGTTCACGTTTGGTAAGGTACGGTTGTCGTTAACGACCTGGCAGCCGTAAGCTGTCTTTTAACCCTTAGGAGGTGAGGTGGGGTATGACACACCCCACAGGTATTCTACGCTGCGTTTTCTACGGAAAAGGTGGTACCATGCAGCTTGGAATATTTTTGTCTACCTTAGTGATTGTGAAATACGGACACTTTGGGACAATTTAAGGTACTTTTGAACGCACATTATTTTTATTTTGTTGCATATTCAAGTGAAATTATAATTTTTCGTATACATGTTGATTTTAATTAATTAAAAAATTAACGGCTCAGTGCAGAAAAATTGGGCGATAATTGACTATATTGTAGACATGAGATATTAGATAATATTATAATTTTGCATCGATGCAAAATTGATCCATTACTACGGGTATTATGTCACGTGTTCGCAAACGTTACATGTTTCAAGCAAGGGCCACTAAAGATGCCAGCAGAGGCCGCTTTGATTTCCATTTCAATTTTGATTGAAAACAGTAATTTGTTCCTAATAATCACAAGTTTAGCTGATAATTGGTCACAAAACTATACCTTAGCTCACAATTAATGTTATGTAGTTGCTATTTCGACTTGCAAGTAAAAATATGTATTGGGGTATGTCATACCCCACCTCACCTCTAACGTTCCAATGCTTCACCTCACCTCCAAAGGGTTAAACACAGCAAACTCAACAGCTGAGACATAAACTTCGCCACTGCCCTTACAATGGCAGTGCAAGACCCAAGCCTAGGGAACGATGAGGGCTACGCTTATCATTCTTTTATGACACAGAATTACTAAACAGAAACTATGCAACCATTGGAGCACAGCAAACAACGATGTTATTATGCCAATCGAACGGTGAGAACTATGAAAAAAATTCCTATCCACGTCAACGGCCTTTGACGCTGCCGTGTGTACGAAGTGTTAGCGACTTCACTTTCCTTAGCCTCGGCATATGGAACGGGTTGCCGGTCGCACTGTCGCCGTCTCATGTTCCCGCCGAACTCATAGGTGGCGCAGATGGATCAGAAATCTTGGAACAAATTTCTGCCCTGACTGGATTGGAATCTGACACCAATCAGTTGACAGTCCAGCATTCCAACCACTAGACTTTATGCACACCTTTTTCTTCAGGATGCGATATAAATATAAATAAATAAATATATGTGTGCATGATTTTTATGTAGTTTTAAATAATTATTGTATTTAACTGCCTTTGACTGTAGTAAGAGAATAATAAAAAATATTTTAACAATTATAATATAAATATAAATATATATTCGTTCAAAAGAAGAAAGCGCTATCTCTGGAGATATTCGAGTCACGAGCAAAACACCGGCATGGGTGTTAAAATATCGTTTGACTATCTTGGACTTACTCTGACCTACTACTACTACTACTACTACTACTACTACCACTAATACTACTACTACTACTACTACTACTACTACTACTACTACTACTACTACTACTACTACTACTACCACTACTACTACCACTACTACTACCACTACCACTACTACTACTACTACTACTACTACTACTACCACTACTACTACTCACTCACTACTAATTACTCACCACTACTACTACTACTCACTACTACTACCACTCTACTACTACCACTGCTACCACTACTACTGCTGCTACTACCGCTACCACTACTACTACACTTACTACCACCAATATACTACTACACCACTACTGACCAACTACTACCACTACCACTACCACTACCACCACTACTCACTACTACTCACAACTACTACTACTACTACCACTACTACCAATACCAATTACTACCACACCACTACCACCACCACCACCACCACCACTACCACTACCACTCACTTACCACCACCACTACCACCACCACCACCACTCACTACTACCACCACTACACTACCACCACCACCACTACTCACAACCACCACCACCACCACCACAACCACCACCACCACTACCACCATCACTACCACCAACCACCACCACCACAACCACAACCACAACCACCATACCACCACCACCACCACCACTACCACTACTAACCTACTACTACTCACCATACTACCACCACCACCATCACTACCACCACCACCACCACTACCACCACCACCACCACCACCACCACCACCACCACCACCACCACCACCACCACTACCACCACCACCACCACCACCACTACCACCACCACCACCACCACCACTCACCACCACCACCACCACCACCACCACCACCACCATCACCACCACCACCACCACCACCACCACCACCACCACCACCACCACCACCACCACCACCACCACCACCACCACCACTACTACTACTACTACTACTACTACTACTACTACTACTACTACTACTACTACTACTACTACTACTACTACTACTACTACTACTACTACTACTACTACTACTACTACTGTTATTTTCAACGATGGCTTCGTGATTAGAAATGGCCGACCAGAGCAATACATCCTACGAATTATTTTCACTGATATTTTCCCCGTTATTGAACTATTTTTCCACTAAAACATTGTCAACGATCCCTATTGTTTTTGTAATGATCTGTATTATTGCTTTGTTCTTGTTTAGTGTTCTATCCACTGTTCGCCGTCATATTGTCGGCGTTTGTCTTGCGCTAAAAACGCTTACTTAGTGATTTACCCACTCGTGGATATATTTTTAGTAACAACAAATGACACGAAGAAACTGCCCAAGCGTATAATTTTTGCTGTGGTCGGTACTCATACAAGATCCAGGAACATTAAAAAAGGTGTTGACTTTGCGCAGCATGCTCTAATGTATTTTAATGTAATCTAACTTGAACTAATGTTATCAATTCTAATCGAATATACATGTAAGCTACTGTAATCTACTGTAATCGAATGTAATATAACGTTATAATGCAATGTGATCTAATCCAATTAAATCCAACGTGATCTAATGTAATAATATAGTGTAAACCTGATGCAACGTAATAGAACGTAATCTAATAAATGACTTCTAAAGCGACCTTGTGATGATGCAACAGATATCAATCGATGACCGTTTAAAGTGAAATCAAATCAGAATCGATTTGAAAGGCCAGATCGATATACAATACATCAAAGAAGCCAGAAGCCAAGTCTATTGGTAAGACGCTTGGTCACGGACCATGCGGTTGTAGGTTCGACTCCGTGCAACGACCCTGGGTGAGTTGTTGCCTGGAAGTAAACGGCAGGCCCTGCGATGCACTGGAGTATTGAATATTATGATTTGTCAATTGCCGGCTTAAAGCCAGTTACGGACTTACAAAAGGAACCAACTAAGGCCATGAGTTATAACGGTTGATTCTAAACCCCTTTATAACACAATCATCTGATGCTATATATAAATGCGCCACGGCTTTTTTCATTATACTCTGCACTGGTTTGTCGTCGGCGTCTATTATAATTCTGCTCGTATTATAAGTAAGTAAGTAAGTAAGTATATTCTTTATTCAACCAATTGCATATCCGCACTTTGGTGTACATACATTTATACAGAGTATAACATTCTTATTATAAACGATTTGCGTGAAAGATTGTCAGCTTGTGGAATAATACGGTCATGTAATCTCGGGCGCAGGGTGTAGGGGAGCGGCTTTTTGGGGGGAGTAGTCCATGGAGTACATGCCCCGGGTTTCCTAGGACCGCAGAGAAGAGGCGTGAGTCGGCAGTGTTGCAAAGATGCTCAAACGATGGACTGTCCTCTGGCAGGTACCGCAGACGAATCAGACGCCGCATCGCCGACTGAAGGCGGTTCTTTTCTTGTTGCCCTGCAAACCCCCACCAAGCCGGAGCAGCATAGAGCATTCGGGCCACCGTTGTAGCACGAACCACGTCGTATAGCATAGGGCCTGAAAGACCATGCGCCACGAGGATGCGCAAGGCATACAGCGATTGTCTGGCCTGACAACATATACGGGTGATGTGTGACTCGAAACTCAAAGCTTCATTCATTGTAACTCCCAAGATGACCATGCTGGAGACCCTTGTCAGTCCCGGAGTAGTAATCGGAACCGTGTCTCGCCCAGCACGCCCCCGTGGCCGACGAATCACCATTTCAAAGGTCTTTTTGAGTTCAGTTTTAAGTTACAGGTTGCAGCCCAATCTGTGACGTGGTCTAGTTCTGCTGAGATCGTTGCACTGTGTGAGGCGGGTATCAGGAGATAAGTGTCATCAGCATATTTGATTAACCTGTTTGAAGGGTGGACCGTCTTGAGTTTTGAAATAGCTGTTATAAAGTTAGCTGGTCCCAAACCCGATCCCTGAACTATGCTGGCGCAGATACTAATAATTGCAGAAAGTAAGCCATTGAATTTGGTTGCATGTTTACGATTGTCTAAAAAGGCAATTATCCAGTTATATATACAGTCAGGGATGGGCAATCTGGCGAGTTGCTCTGTAAGATATGAATGACTGACTGTATCGAAAGCTTTGGAGAAATCAAGTGCGATCAGATGAACATAGTGGTTTTCGTTGAGAAGTTCCAATAGGTTGTGGGTTAAGGCAATTATGGCTGCCGTGGTAGAACCAGTGGGACGGAATGCATATTGATCCAAGAAGTCCTGGTTTTGGAGTGGTTCTGTCAAAAAAGGATAGAAAAAACGGCGCACAATAAATTTCTCAAGGAGACGGCATAGAATGGGGGTGACTGATATAGGGCGAAAATCTGCGACATCAGACGGGTGAGGAACCTTAGGTACTGGCGTAATGGTGCTTATTTTCCACTGTGGTGGTACATATGACGAAAGAATAGAAACATTGAAGAGATGGGTTATTGGTTCTGCCAGCATGGGAGCGGCTGCCTCGAGAAACCAGGCGGTCATTCCATCAGGGCCGGTTGCTGTTCCCCCCACAGTTTCAAGCAATTTAAATGTGGTTAGTACATCCATGATCACTTTGGTACTGTCCACAACTGTTAAGCAACATTTGAGAAAGAGGAGCCTGAGTAATGTTCGTCTGATTATTGAAAGCAGATCATTTATTAGTCTTCAGTTTAATGACATCTACTGGTCTTTGTTGTCATAAGATATCGTTAGAGTGAAGATAAATAAATGATCGTTTTCAAATTTAAAAAAAGATGCTATATAAATAGTCGTAATTATTATTATTATTATTATTATTTTTTTTTTGTTTTTTCGCCCGAGGTAGAAAGGATCCCTCAGGCTTTATTATTATTATTATTATTATTATTATTATAACAACTATATTTATTCTCTCCATCAATCAACATCAATACTGAAAGCTACAATAGACAAGGATGCAGTAGCTGTCTAAAATGAGCGTCATAAGTGCCGTTAGTGTCACATCTCCCTAAGGTCTGGCTCCGCTAAAGTGCCGCGGAAAGCCACCGAGTTGAACCGCTGGACAGTTATAGAGAGACGCTGCAGCAAGAAGCAGGTCTCTCTCTTGTCTCCTGTGGACAGCGTCAGACTACGACCTAGATCTGATATAAAGTTTTGGCCAGTGGTGTTAATTGGACCTAAGGTCTCGAGAGCTAGAGGCACGAAAAAGTGCGTGTTTAAGAGTGCATTGTACTTGGTCATTTTCCTGTCCGTGGCGATCTCGGCTGCCGCGCCCGCCGTCGCTGCCGTGGCCTGGATGTATGATGGTGCAAGGGTATCTACCACCGTCGCGTCCCACACCAGATGACGACCCGCGCGCCATGGAATCATTGTCAGGCCGTCTGGTCTTCTGCCGTCCGTGCGTAGTAGACCTGGTGGTTCCTTTATTGACGGAATCCCTGCCTTCGAAAGGGAGCGGTGTATAATGTCATTGATTGTGTTATGTCTGGCAATTCGGCCGAAGCCGAGAGAACAGGACAGGCCATGGCTGCCTCTGGCGTCGATTCGGGCTCCACAAGCACATATGTGTGGTTCACATATTGTGGCCCCAAGGCGCAAGCCGACCGCCACCCGAACGTCCTCGTTGTCCAGTCTCAACCCACATGCTGTTATTGGTAAGGCATGTAGCCAGTCGCTGGCGTGTGGTGACGAGACAGCTTTCAATCGCGCGGTGTTGTATGGGTCCATTGTGTCTTGAAACAATCTCTTGACAGTCTGTTCCAAAAGGGGTTTGTCCCATAGAGCCTGCTTGTTTGTTGGCATGTTTTCTGAATCGTTGAAATCCGTCTTGGATCGCCACTCGGACGTCATGGCTTCAAAGTGTGTGTCCTGTGTGAGATTGAGAGAGTTTAGAATGAGGGTCTGGAGAGGGAGAGTGCTCGCAGCTGATGCCAGAAAGGCCGGAAGTGCCAGCGAAGTCGCTCTCCGTATGCCCAGACCACCCATTTTGATGGGTAGTGACGCCTGTGTCCATTGGAGATCGTTTAAAGAAACGTTCAGAATCTTTTCCAATCCCTGTCGTAGTGTCACGTCGTAAGTTTCCAACTCGGGGTGTTTGTCACAGGGATGGCAACGGAGGATGTAAATCATTTTTGGCGCACCCAGTGAACTCCTCAGAATTAAAAGGGCATCCTGCCTGGCTATAAGAGTTAATTTGCTCAGGCTCTCCTCCAGTTCTCTGGTTCGGGCTTTCAGACATTGTTGCAGCGCTTTTTCCGATGAAAGTGGGGCGCCGAGCAGCTGGGCTTCTTCCACATCGATTGGTCTGAACTCTCTTAAAGAGTCATAGCCAATGTTTTTGCTGTCGATGGAAATCACCTCACATTTAGATCGATTTAGCGCCAGGCCCATAGTAGAGCATGCTCTCTCGATGAACTCGACATCGGCTGCCACCGTTTCCGCCTTTCCGCCGAGGGTGAGATCGTCAAGGTAGCCGAATGATAATGGTGAGCCCATCTGAAGTAGGATTGGCTGTAGCGGCAGGCAAAACAACAAAGGTCCCAGCGGATCTCCTTGCTGAGGACCAACCCGAGATTGAACCTTGTAGCCACCGAATTTGAGTGTTGACTCTTCAGCGTAGGCCTGGAAGCAGTAAGGAGCTAGGTCGGGTAGAATCTCGATAACAGATGCTAACATACAATCTCGGTAGAGGCTGTTGAAGGCGTTGGAGAGATCGAGTTTAACCACAATGTGGTCGTCGTCCATGTTAGATAGAAATTGCATGTACTGTGCCCGACCCGTACTCAAAATTACTACCCGACCCGACCCGTACCCGCGGGTATACCCGTACCCGTACTATACCCGCCACGTCATTTGCACGCCTTCCTATACAGTCCGTCCCTACCAGGCCAATAACTCATCATGTAGTAATAATAAGAAATAGGCTGATGATAACGATAGTAGTAGTAGTAGTAGTAGTAGCAGTAGTAGTAGTAGTAGTAGTAGTAGTAGCAGCAGTAGCAGTAGCAGCAGCAGCAGCAGCAGCAGTAGTAGCAGTAGTATAAAATTTCTAATGCAGTCGCCGAATCACATATAGGCCTATTTAAGAAATTGCGATTCTCTACAAGTGGCTTTCGGATTGGAATTTTTCTGAAGTAATATTGTTATGCAATGGGAAAGAAACACCTATCTTCCAGCTGCGGTCCGATTATTTGAATGTTTGAGAAAATGGCAAAGACGAAACTTGAAACAGGTAGGCCTAGCCATAAAATGTTTCTGTACGTTTCTTGGCAGTGATGTTAAGCCAAATCATTATCATACACAGATTTTGAAGCGCAAGCACCCTAATGTGTTTGAAGCATGCTCAACGCCAGCTTGGCTTCTGTGAACACTTTAATCTACTTACAAAAACTGCGACTATAGTAAATTAAATTCGAATAAACGAATTTGATTGATTGATTGGCGCGATGCTCACACGAGTTTTGGCTCTGAGGTTCCGAGGTATACGAGCATGCTCACATAACGTTTTTCGTAACAATATTATAATAAAAAATATCTTTTGCGAGCTAAATTTTAATAGTGCTTCATTATCAATGTCACCATCATCATGATCATCATAACCACCACCACCATGATCAGTTTCTGACGTCACGCCAGTCAGTTGATCGCTATTCTCCGTATACAAGCAGCAGTAGGCCTAAAATATGTGTTATGGACATGTACTATAGTCTACACGTAACACGTGTGAACAGACATTATAGCAAAAGTGTCTTCAGACAGCAGACATTATTTAAGTTTGTACATGTGTAAGATCTATTCTATATAAGTTTCAAATTACTTGAACGGGCTCAGTCTCTCTCCCCTCTCTCCACCCCTCTATGTCTCTGTCTACAGGCCTATCTATGTGTGCGTTCATACATGTATATGTATCTGTGTCTGTGCATTGTATATATATAAGCATATATGTATCTCTCTACCGTATCTCTCTCTCTCTCTCTCTCTCTCTCTCTCTCTCTCTCTCTCTCTCTCTCTCTCTCTCTCTCTCTCTCTGTATCTCTATCTTTGCTTAATATTGTTTAATATTATCAGATTGCCGTGACTTGAGCGCCAAAATACGTCGCCAGTCGCCACGCCCACGCCGGCACCTCTTCTTGAAGTTCTTTCCCACTTCGACCTGTGAATCACTGCAGCATCCGGGCCTGCACTAGCCTTAATGCGGCCTTAATTGTTATATATCTTTCACGTCATGTGTCTAACTGCAGCGGTGAAATATCTTTCAGTCAACTAAAGCTTATCAAAACTGCTTTAAGATCTACGATGGGACAAGATAGACTGACTAATTGAACACTTATGAATATTGTGAAATTAATTTTATACAACCACTAGATTTCCACGATATTGTTGACAGTTTCTCTATTTTGAAAGCACGTGGCAAACAGTTTTAAACTAATAAATATCTATTCTATCATTTAAATTTAGTCAACACTTTTTTGAACATGTATTAGGGGCCTACCATACAATTTTGGTATCCAGGCCTACAAAATGTTAATCCGGCCCTGAGTAGTAGTAGTAGTATTAGTAGTAGTAGTAGTAGTAGTAGTAGTAGTAGTAGTAGTAGTAGTAGTAGTAGTAGTAGTAGTAGTAGCAGCAGCAGCAGCAGCAGCAGCAGCAGCAGCAGTAGAGGAGGAGGAGCAGGAGGAGAAGGAGGAGTTGGACTAGGAGTAGTAGTAGTATGAGTATTAGTAGTAGGAGTAGTAATAGGAGTAGAAGCAGGACAATGGAAAACATTTATTCTCACCCGTCGCCGACAAATGGCTGGCGTCAGGAATTGCTGGTGATGATGACGATGACGATGGGGATGATGATGATGATGATGATGATGGTGGTGGTGGTGGTGGTGGTGGTGGTGGTGGTGATGATGATGATGATGATGATGATGATGATGATGATGATGATGATGATGATGATGATGATGATGATGATGATCTACTACTATGCTAAACAGAAGGAGGAGCAGGAGGAGGAAGAAGAAGAAGAAGCGCAGTCTCCTTAAGTCAGCCCTGAGGCAGTCATGAATACGTTATTAATACTAATAATTATAAATGTAATGTAAGCATACTGTTTACTTACACCTGACGTAGTTTATCATCCGCCATTATTTGAGGTGAGAAACACAGAATTAACAATATTGCCGTGCAACTTAAAAAATTACGACGTGTCGTTTTGTGCACAAGCAGAAATTGTTGACGTAGGCCTAGCAGCAAAACTTTTAGTACGTACTACGTAGGCCTAACTATGTTTCTAGGTCGGCATAAATTCCTGCATAATAAAGGAGTCATAGCCACGCCAGCCGTATACCACTGATCGGCTTATCCCTCCGGCCTGTACGGTCTGCATGTCCCAATGCCACCCAAGGTCGGTGATGACTTGTCAGTTGATAAGTTCCATCTGGTATACATGTTATTCTATACAGCCAAGCAACAAGAACAATAGGCTCTTATACCCGGGGTTCAGGCCAAGCATAACTCGTCGTTAATTGAAGTTTAAACATTTCTGACAGATTAAGGGATGACACACTTTGAAATACATCTACTTGTACTGCAAAAACCTGTTGTAAGAAAACAAGACTCTTCTTATCACTGGCTTCAACGTTAGAGACCTCCGACCCTCTTTTGTTGGACTTGAAAGGAGATCAGACATAATTATGTGGAACAGCTTTGCGGCGGTGCTAAATGGAACGAGTCTCTCTATTAAACTGTAATTTGACATCCAATAATAAACGCTAAGTTCACGAACAGACACTATGTGTATTATAAGTGTATATGTATTATGTATGATGTATGTGTATGTGTATATTATGTTGCCTATATATATATATATGTATATGTATTATATATATTATGCAGTGTGATTTTCGTTAACGATAACGATAACGAAAATGTTCGTTAACGAAAATAAAATGACTTCGTTAACGATAACTATAACTATAACTAAAAAATATCATTAACTATAACTATAACTATAACGAAACGAAATAACACTAACGAAAATTCATCTTTATTTTCGTTAATACAAAAAATAAAAATAGGAAGTGCAATATGGACGATTCGACATAAATGAGAACAAAAAATTCGAAATTTTTATTGTGAAATTTGTCAGTTACTTTGGAAACTCGTGTATTCATGAAGCTGACTGTACCCATGCTTCAAAGGTTTTCATAGCTCTGAGTAAATTGTGAAACAGCGTATTAATACGCACAATTTTGCTTATAGACTTAATTATTGTAACTAAGTAGTAACTAAAATTAACTAAAATAAAAATCCATTAACTATAACTATAACTATAACTAAAAAATAATACTAACTATAACTATAACTATAACTAAAATAAAAATCATTAACTATAACTATAACTATAACTAAAATAAAATCTGTAAGGAAAATCACACTGATATTATGTGTGTGTGTGTCTCAGAGGTCATGTGTAGGCCTATATCGGGGACGGCAGAAGAAGAGATGGGGAGAAATGGCACAACAAGATCTGAAGTCTCTCAGATTGATACTGTAGACAGAAACAAATGGAGAAGAAGGATGAATGTGGCTGACCCCTCCTCTGGGTGGGATTAATTTAAGCCTGAAGAATATATATATATATGTATATATATAAATAAATATATATGTATAGATGTGCACATCATTGTGTATATGTACATGTGTGCAGGCATATGGTACTAATATTTGCGATGTGCCAGTTATCCCATAGTAAGTCGTTGACGGTGCAAGATTCAATATCATATGTAACGGTGACAGGTTAACCCCAAAACTTCAAGTCGGTACGGGTAAAACCGGGTATACCCGTACCCGTGATTACCTTACCCGTACCCGACCCGACCCGTGAAATGCCTACCCGACCCGTACCCGATCCGCGGGTACGGGTCGGGTACGGGTAAACCCGCGGGTACGGGTATACCCGCAGACCCCTGTTGAAGGCGTTGGAGAGATCGAGTTTAACCACAATGTGGTCGTCGTCCATGTTTGATAGAAATCTCCGGGTTGCATGTACTGCTGCCTCGCATCCGCCTGGCACTCCCACACCCAGCTGTTTTGGTGATAGGTAAGCTGCTGCTTGGTCGCTCGCATATCTGTTGGCGCATTTAGATGTCAGTCTACGCCAGTAGTAACCTATGGCTATTGGACGTAGACCTCCCGTTTTCTTTCGAAGAGCAAAGAGGGTGCCGCCAAACAGGACTGGGCGAATTTCTGTCGGACACTTTCCTGCTAAAAGGATGTTGACGAGGCCCGTGATGGCCGAGACAAGCTCCGGTCCGGTGTCCTTTGTGTTTATCATCTCAAGAACATGTTGGGGTTTTAAGCCGTCGGGGCCGCCTGACGAGCCCGGTGGAAAGTGTCTTATTTGGTCACGCACCATCGCTTCGGTTGCCTGATAGGCCTCGGTCGTAGAAGGAGGAGCAGGCATCGGGGGTCGATCAGAGGGAGGTGACGGATGTTTAGAACGTAGCTCCTCAAGCGTAACTTCGTTAATCGGGGCTGGAGCATCTCCCGAGCACAGAATACGTGTTGCAGCCCTGATGTTGCCCTCTTCGATCTTGGCCGCCACCGCCGTTGCCATTGTGTGTTCGATGCTGGTCGGATTCCTTCTGGTATGATGGATGTCTGACTTATTTTGATCGAAAAGATCCGGCAGTTTACTGGGCAGTGAGTGGTGAAACTCCGTTATCCGTCTTCTGATGCTGGATGTCAAATTAATTTAATTAAAAATTAATTTTATTAATAATTTTATTATTATTATTATTATTATTATTATTATTATTATTATTATTATTATTATTATTATTATTATTATTATTATTATTATTATTATTATTATTATTATTATTATTATTATTATTATTATTATTATGAATTATGCATCCGTTGGTGAAGTTGTTTAAAATTGGAATAACTAGACTGAGGCTCTCCTGTGCATTGGAAATCTTCCTTACCCATTTTTTGCTTCTGATATTTTTGTGTGGAACAATTGTTGTGGAATATTGTTTCATTTGCACCAAAACATTTTATCTCAATATGTGTATAACAGTGTCAGCTGTATTACTTTAAGTGGTTAAACAATGAAGATTAGTGATATTGTGACGCTCTGTTTTGACACCTTTAAATTATGTCTTTCGGACCATATAAGTCTTTTCGTTTTCAAGCTCCGCAACTTCGTCATACAGGACGTAATAATCACAGACCGTATGAGATGAACTACTTTATGTTGAAAAATATTGAATATTAGTGAAATTGTAAAGCTGTGTTTCGACACCTTTAATGGTGTTGTCCGGATGCTATAAGTTTCTTGTTCTGATTGTATTATATATTTTCTGCATTGTCATCAACGGCCTTTGATGTCATAAGACGACGTTAAACTGTGGATAAATAATAAAATAACTCCGCCACTGTCTGCACTCTGACAGTGCCAGTCCCAAGCCTGGATAAAGCAGGAGGGCGACGCTAATGATCTTTGTAATCACACAGTGTCGTTAAACTGAAAGTACCACTTGCATTTTATTGTTCTCGCTATTACGATCATGATTCAAATTATCGTCACATCTGCAGTGAAACATTTTAATTAACTGTGGCACAGTTTAAATAAATGCGAATGGCCTCCAAACAGAAAGACTCAAAGTCAAGGCCTTCCATTAACGCAGTCATCACTGTAAGAAGAGCAATCCCTTACACACCTCTTTTAATGGTTGCATTCGACCTATAAGTAAAAGGCGTAGCGTAATTGAGCAAGTTGCAGGCACCATTCAGCTTATTACCTCATACGAACAATGAGAATTGTTCAAAAAATAATTTATGCCTACACGAACGGTCTTTGTTGCCTTAGGATATCGTTAAACTGTGGATCCATCCAAGGAGCAATATACGAGCAGATAGCCTTATACAGTCTAAGTCAGGGAAAGATGGTGTTAGACACTGGAAGATATACTTCCAATGAGCCGTATAACTCCAACTCCTCTTTATTCGTCAGCTTCGTTCAATTAATTCTGCCACTGCCCGTACTTTGGTAGTGCCAGTCCCAAGTCTGGAGAAAGGAGGAGGGCGACGCTAATCGTCTTTGTTATAACACAGCGTCGTTAAACGACAACTGACCATAATCAGATAACGCATAGGCGTAATTATACCGTATACGAACGGTGAGAACTGTTCAAAACAATTCTCGGATCGAGACAAACGGTCTTTGATGCCAGAAGATGTCGTTAAACTCTTGGATAATAAATCACTTCAAATGCAAATAGATACCATGTATACTTTTCGATACAGTTGATGTCAACGACTCTAGTAGACACAAAATGTCGTTGCAATGACTAATGTGTTAAACACCTTAAAAATGCTTTCAGTTGATGCTATATAAGCTTCGTTTAGATCCAGTATTTCAGTCACATTTCCCCAAAAACATTTAATAATTTCGTCTCAGTAGTAGCCTAGTATAGTATCTTCACTCTTCAGTTAACGGCACTGTGTGATAACAAAGAGCAGGGCGACGCTAATGATCTTCACTCCACTGATGGAGATCACATTAGGTATCTCTATCAGTGTAACCAGAGGACATCTTATGAGCTCTTCTCTGTCCACTTTGTGTATATTCTCTGTCCACTCTGTGTCCACTGTGTCCAGTCTGTGTCTACTCGCTGTCCTCTCTAGGTATATTTTCTGTCCACTCTGTGTCATGTGTCCACTCTCTGTCCACCCTGTGTCCACTCTGTGTCTACCCTTTGTCCACTGTCTGTCCACTCCCACTCTCTTTCCTCTTTCTTTTCACACTGTGCACAGAGTCTGGTGACACCAGACACTGACTGTGGCTATGATGCACTGAAGGGAATTAACGCGTAATGCAATACCATACAATTTGATATGACGTTGTACAATACGATAGAACTATAACATGATACGACCTAGCCTCATAATATGTCCCAAGTATCGTACGCGCAAAAATACGCACACATGTATATATACACATCTATACATGGATCTGTTTGAACATGTATGGACATATATGTATATAATAACATTAATATGTATATACTTATACGGCAACGAACTCTTTAAAAATGCATGAGACATTTGCATTTAACACACACACTCACAATATGTATAATTCATATGAATCTTATACACACGTGTGCAGCACAAATGTATTATATTGGACATATTTCGACCATAATTATATCAAACGTATATACATACACACACACACACACACATTACACATATATATATATATATATATATATATATATATATATATATATATATATATATATATATAGCATTCAGGATACAGCATAGCCACATAGGTCGTAATATTATTATTATATATATATATATGTGTGTGTGTGTGTGTATTATGTAAATGGAATGGAGAGGGACGGTGACTTTTATTGATCCAATAAACGAGACCTGATCATATCTGGCCTGAAAATTGTGCATAAACCCGTCTTATATATATATAAATATATATCTGTATGCGTATGTGTATGCATATTATCTGTATTCATCGTACATTGATGTACGTTGGTCGGTGTGTGTGTGTGTGTGTGTGTGTGTGTGTGTGTGTGTGTGTGTGTGTGTGTGTGTGTGTGTGTGTGTGTGTGTGTGTGTGTGTGCGCGTGTGTGTTCTAACGCTGGGTTTGATGTATACGATGAGGGCGTCGTTGGAATCCTATTTGCACGGTCTTCAGGAAATTGGTCTTAAGGGGGCGGAGACAACGGGGCCGCAGCCCCCGCCCGGAGTCACGAGACGGACGGACGGAAGGACTAAAGAAGGGACAGACAGACATACAAACAGACAGAAAGACAAAAGACAGACAGACTGACTGACGGAAGGACAGACTGATGGACGGACACGTACGGACGGACAGACACATGCGGACGGACGGACAGACAGACGGACGGACAGACGGACGGACTGAAGGAGGGACAGACAGACTAACGGCAGGACAAAGACTGACGGACGGACAGACAAAAAGACAGGCAGACAGACAAATAGAAAGGCAGAAAGACATATAGAAAGATAGACAGCTAGACAGACAGACAGACAGAAAGACTGATGGACACATTCGTAAGGAAAAGCATGCTCAATGTGGTGACCAAGAAGAATAATAAAGAGAAGGAGGAGGAAGTGGAGAAGGAAGAGGAGGAGGAGAAAGAGGAGGAGGGGAAGTAGGGAGAGATGGAGAGGAAGAGATACGATCAGAAAGCGCAGGAAATAAGAAGACAATGGAGAGGAAGAGAAGGAAGGAGGAATAGAAAAAAGGAAAAGGGGAAGGTGAGTGGGAAAGAACAAGAATCAGGAGAAGATATCAAAACGAAGAAGAAAGAAGGAGACGGAGAATAAGAAGAAAAAGAAAAAAAAGAAGAAGAATAAAATGAAGAAGAACCGAAAGAAGAAGATGAGGAGGAAGATTAAGATAAGAGGAGGAGGAGGAGGAGGAGGAAGAAAATTAGAAAAAGGAGGAAGAGGAGGAGAAGGATAATGAAGAAGAAGACTATGCAGACTACGGACCCTGAGAGTAGAACGAAGACTAAGTGGAATAAACAGAAGCTGGACTCATACTTCATAATCAGCTACAATCGAAAACTTCCGTCAACTAAATCAACGTAACCTATTTGAACCGATTGCGGCGGAGGCACCGAGTAAAAAGTGCACATGCACTCGATCACTTCGAACACACACAACGGCCACAGAAGCATTATCCGATGCAAGAGAGGCTCACACGGCAGTCCGATCACAAGGCCACAGACGAAGATATGAAGATATTCCAGATATGAAGATATACCAGAAGAATATATATGTATGAAGCTATGCCGGAAGAATATAGGAAGATATTCCAGAGGAATACATGAAGATATTCCGGAAGAATAGAGGAAGATATTCCAGAGGAATATATGAAGATATTCCGGAAGAATGGAAATTACCTAATGAAGATATTCCAGATGAAGATATGACGATTTTCCAGATATAGATATGAAGCTATTCCAGAAGACTATATGAAGATATTCCAGATGAAGATGTGAAGATATTTATTCCATAAGAATATACGAAGTTATTCCAGAGGAATACATGAAGATATTTAAGAGGAATATATATATGAAGATATTCCGGAAGAATAGAAATCACTTCATATATGAAGATATTCCACATGAGGATTTGACTATATTCCATGTGAAAGTATTCCAGATGAATATACATATAGTCCAGAGCCGGCGAATGAAGAGTCGGGCCAAGACAATCTCTCAGAATCGATGATCTTTTTTAAAGCAAAGTTTCCGTCTGCTGTGCAAAGAGTTATCCGACTTCCACACAAACAGAGAGGTCGCGGCTGTGATGTCCTTTCTCTTTCGGCTTTTGTATTCAGTCGGTTTGATTAAAAATAAATCACGGAGATGTTTTTTACCCAGTAGAAGCATGGTCAAACATAATCGTCGGAATCTCGTTAGTTTTAAAGTTGACGGTGGAGTGACTTTGTTTTGGAGATCTGCACGAATACGTTGTCCTTGGAAAAAATCAAGGAAATTACTAATGTAATAATATTATATTCTGTTACAATTAGTTGATCAAATGTGGATTGTTTTGATTGCCTTTTGTTCGTTTCAACTTCTATTGCGACATAGAATTGTATTGTATTGAATTTAAGAATTATCCCTAAAGTACATGTAAATAGAAAGTGGACAGAGAATGGACAGTCGATATCTTGAAGGAAGTTTCTTGACAGGTGCAAACAAGAGAGACTAACACACAGACAGCTAGAAGCAAAGGACAGACGACAACAGAGGCAAAGGCAGAAACACACACTGGGACAGCCAGAAACACACAGGAAGAGACTAAGGCGAAGCCACAGAACAGTAGCTACACGGACAGAGACGAACACCGACACACACACAAAAACAAACAAATGCACAGACAAAGACAGAAACACAGAACCAGACAGACAAAGTCTAACACCTAGGCAGTATTCTCTGCAGGGTGAGATTCTGTACACGCTGTTGAATATTCATCGCCACTGTTGAATATTCATCGTGTGCCAACTGTTGAATATTCATCGCCAGCCAACTGTTGAATATTCATCGCCACAATTGAATATTCATCGACAGCCAACTGTTGAATATTCATCGCCACAATTGAATATTCATCGACAGCCAAGCGCTCACTCCGCCAAAGACGATTCCCACCGTCTTGGACGACCAGACCATCATTTGCATATCCGAATCTTCTTCTTCCTTCAAAGGCCAACTGTCCTCGATAGTCGGAGGCCATTTATATCGAGGGACACGGATATATTTACATGAGTAATTCTAGGAATCCCGTTCATCTGTATGGACGACAAAGATTCCTCAGCGGACGGTACGAGGTGACCATCATTTGCATATCCGAATCTTCTTTCGTGTTCAAAGGCCAACTGTCCTCGACCGTCGTGTGCCATTTATATCGTGTGTGTGGGATGTGTGTGTGTGTGTGTGTGTGTGTGTGTGTGTGTGTGTCATCTGTGTGTGTGTGTGTGGTTCCTCAGTGTGTGGTAGAGTGTGGTGGTGAGTGTGTGTGTGCGGCGCTCGACTAATTTCCCAAAAGTCATATGAAAGTATATGAAAGTCTTTACATAGACATCACGGACATATCCTTACGACTATGTCTGTGTGCTGTCTGTCTGTCTGTCTGTCTGTCTGTCTGCTTGCAGGCTGGAACTACGATTCATCAAAGGACGTGTATCCTCCTCCTCTTCCTCTTATTACTCTTCCTCCTGCTATTCTTCTCCTCCTCTTATTTCCTCCTGTTCCTATTCCTCCTCCTGCAATTTTTTCTCTCTTCTGTAATTCCTCTCCTCCTCCTCCTCCTATTCCTCTGCCATCTCTTCCTCCCTCTCCTCCTTCTTCCCTATTTCCTTATCATCCTCCTATTCCTTCTCCTCTCATTCCGCCTCCTCCTCCTCCTCCTACTCCTCATCATCATCATCATCATCATCATCATCTCATCCTCGTCATCTTATACTTCTTCTAATATCCTTTAAATCCCAGTGTTGCATTTAACTACACACTTTCTATCCATCCTCCTCCTCCTCTTCCTCTTCTTCCTTCTCCTCCTCCTCCTCCTTCTCCTCCTCCTCCTTCTCCTCCTCCTGCCCTTGGTCCTCCTCCTGCTCTTCCAATCCTCTGCATTGAACTACGATCCGTCACAAATCTCTCCATCCACTCACCCTATTCCTCTTCCAAAACGACTTTCTCAAAAGTCAAAGCGCAATAGCAACGTTCTTATTTCTGAACCCAGTGTACATGCACAAGTGCAAGCAGAATACAAAGTCCTGTCACTCACCTGCAACACACTTCTATAACAGAGGGGAAATAGGAGCTATAGGAATAAGACAGTAGGAGAGGTGGAAGTAGCAGTCATGATAACAAGTCTTGTGTTAGAATAAAGTGTAGGTCAGGCTGAGTTATTAATAGAATTATTCTAGGTAGCCTTAGTAACGGAGAGATCAGGTAACGAGGCACAGCTCCAGAGAGAGAACGGGATCATTCGGGCAAGGAACAACAGCCGTGGCAGTGAAACGTAGAAGATCGCTGGAGAAGACGAACGAGGAAGATGGGGAAGGAACGAAGGAACAGAACATCGGACTGAGGATAGGAGGAGAAAGGTTAACTTAAGATAAGTAACGGGTTTAATTATTATTATTATTTTACTGCCTGGTATTATTACGTTTAACATTCTAATCATCATCATTACTAACTTAGTTTAAGCGAGTGCTCTTGTGAAGCTAAAATAGTTCCCTTAATTGTAACTTGACATAATTGTGAATTTATAATTAAACATTTAAATTGAACTATGTTTTAATAATATCTATAATCTAATATTTAAATGTGTGATACTTCAATCCTCCCAACCCTCCTATCTCCGTCAGTTGTTCACGGTCCAATCACTTCTTTCAACCCTATCCTCTTTCAACCTAGCATTGCTCCGCCCTTACTTCATCTCATCACTAAAATTTGCAAATCGTTTCATGGCCATAGCTTTTCCGCCTCTCTGGAACAAACCTCCGCTCCCAGTATTACGACAAATATCTGATCCATAGGCCTACTGCGAACTCACCAAAACCTCACCTCTTGCTATCTCTCCACAGGTCCTTCATTCAAAACTGAATACACTGCTCTTTTCACAAATCCTGAATAAGCTGATCTCCAGAGTCCTCCTCTTCCCCTTACCTCCCTCGCCATTTCAACTCTAAGCACCATCCACCTTAGCCGTCTGACTGTCTGCCTGCTTGACTCTTTGAATCTTGGCCTAAAACCAATTTTTAACCCGGCCTTTCGAGTTTGTTTTGACTAAGCACCTGTGAATAAGCTGTTTACCGCGACTCGGCTGTAAATATCTCGAGATTGCTATTACGATGTATAAAATATATTAATATGAATGCGCGAATATGACGCAGCTTGACGCGGGTTTTCTGACATCCTGGGTTCCTACATTAACAATGCATCTATCATAATTATTTATATAATTATATTACTGCGGGTGTGTGCGTGTGTCGGTGTGTGTACAGTAGGTGTGTGTTGGTGTATGTGCGTGTGTGTATGTGTGTTTATATGTGTGTGTGTATGTGTGCGTGTGTGTATGTGCGCGTGTGTGTGTTGACAAAACATGAGCACAAGGAGGAAGTGGTATACAGACTGAAATACACAGACTGAGCGAGACAGAGACAGACAGAGACAGAGACAGAGAGACATAGAGAAGTATGGAGAGAGACAGACAGACAGACAGACAGACAGACAGAGACAGACAGACAGACAGAAACAGAGAGACAGAAAGACAGAGAGAGGCAGAGACAGAGAGAGACAGAGCCAGGTAGACAAAGCGTGGGCTATTATGATGAATGTGAGTCTGGTGGGTAATAATCTGAGATCTCGTTAAATGCGTCGATGGCCTTCATCACAGATCGTCGTCAATTCGCCCGAAGAAGAAGAAGAGAATCGTCCGAATTTAGACAGAACAGAACAATTTACTAAAGTATTTCGAGACGAATGACAGACAGACAGACAGACGGACAAACGGACAGACGGACAGACGGACGGACGGACAGACGGACGGACGGACGGACAGAAATACAGACAGATAGACATACATACATACATACATACACACAGACAGACGACAGGCAGATGGTCTGAAAGACAGACATACAGACTTGATCTATTCCCACTGCTCTGCCTCTTCCTGATCTTCCTTCTCCACTCCTTTTCCCTTCTATTTTTCTCTTGTTCCATTCTTCTTTCTCTTGTGATTCCCTTTTCATCATTTTCCTCCTTTCCTAGTTCACTTCTTACCTTCCGATCCAATCCATTCCCTCTCTTTGCTCCTCCTCTTCGTCTTTTTCCTTTTCTTCCCCATTTTCCACCTCACCCACCTCCTCCTCTTCCACATCCTCCTTTTCCACAATCACCTTCTCCTCTTCCTTCTCTTCTCGACACCGCTTCCTCCTCATCGAAATCCATATATTCCTTCTCTTCATCCTGCTCCTCGTCTTCATCCTTCTTCTTCAACTCCACTTCCTCCTTATCCATCTTTACCTCCTCCACCTCCTTCCTTCGCTGCTTTTCCTTCCTTCATTCCTCTTCCTTCCTTCCTTCACTTTTCCTTTCTATCCATTCCACGTCCTCCTTTTCGTCCTTGTCCACCTTCTGCGATCTCCTCCTCTTCCTCCTCTTTCTATTTCCTCTTTCTTCTACTCCTCCTTCTCTTCTCCTCCTCCTTCTTCTCCTTCTCCTCTTCCAGTCTTCCTCTTCCCCTCCTCCTTCCTTTCCTCTCCTTCTCCTTCTCCTTCTCCTCTTCTCCTCTCCTCCTTCTCTCCTTCTCTTCTTCTCCTCCTCGTCACCTCTCCGCCTTCTCCTCCTTTTCCTTCCTCTCTCCTCCTCCTCCGTCTCCCGTTCCTCTTCCTCCTCTTCCTCCATGCCATCGCCTTGCACAGAACGAGAAATAGGAGAGTGCATCGACCAACCGATCGTCCCCGCCAGAGCCTCGCAGCTGGTGCCTCCACCGCCTCCTCTCCTCCTTCCCCTCGACCGTCAGCCGTCGTCGACCGTATAATACACAGCGCTCCGTCGCCGGGACCGCCAGTCCTCCACCTCTCATCGGCCAATGCACGCAGCTTAAGCCGACGACGCCCGCGGGACCGACAGCCGCAGAGACGGACAGACGGACGGACCACAGGACGTTGTTTGCCAGTCCAAGTTTGTCGTCGGCGACGTTCTTCTTATATTGAGGACGAGTTCTACGGATTATTTCTGCCGATACTTCTGGCGCATTTCTGCCTCTTGTCTCCGGCTCTTTCTCGTCCGCAAGAGGTCGTTTTGATAAGAGGAAGACGAAGGAAGAAGATCTGAAGAGCGGAAGTGAAGATCGTCGGAATGCTAGCGGGTGTGAAGATTCCGGAGTGAACCTACTTCGATATACAACAGGTTAGATGTGACGCTAATAGAACCAGGATTCTCATGGTTTGCATAAAATGCAATCTAGTTGGATGTTGTGTTTACGTGTGCAACTGTGCATGCACACATAAAAAATACAATACAATGCAATACAGCTGTAATTTGACAATGCCCTCCTTAACAAAGTTCAGAAAAGCACACTGAAGCGGGCAAACATTATAAGTCATTGGGGGGACTAGAAGAGGTAAGTTTTCTGTTTAGAGCGAAAGACATTCTCTCGGAATAGGAGAGTTGCGAACACGAAGAGATATGTGAGTTCCAGATGGAGAGACCGGCAACTGTGAATGAACGCCGGCCAAAGACAAGACGTGTCCCAGAAACAACATATCTTCCAGCAGATGCTGATCTTCGTTCGGCATCTGCTGGAAAGACCTACCGGGCGTAAAATGGACGATAGCTAGGTAAGATGGGAAAAGATGTGAAAAGATTCATTCACGTGCTTTGCACTTATAAAACAGAGTGCCATACAATACACAACTGTATTCGATATTGCCCTACTTCCAAAGTTCAGATGTACACACACGACAATACGACCGAACATCGATGGCGCTGAGCAATGTGCGTGAAGGACTTGCTCATGGTCCCTACACAGTGACCGTCTGAAGGGAGATTCGAACCCGTACTCTCCACTTAAGAGCGCTCTATCCATTAGGCTGCAGTGCCCACAAGATAACCCATTCTTTAGTTCAATGGATCGCACTCACCGTCAGCATACTCAATCTTGAATTCATCTCTGACAAACACTTTACCTTTTCCGATCATATCACTCAGTTCTCACGCACCTGCTACATGCAGTTGATCACTGCAACTCTGTTTGTGGGCCTTCCTAAAGTGCGCCCCTCCCCTCTTCAATCTGTGCTTAATGCGTGCCAGGCTGATAGCTCGACTGCCTCGCTCCTCACACATCTCCTCCTATATGTTGGAACAACTTCACTGGCTCTCTCTCACTGCTCTGTATCCAGATAAGGTTCTCGTTCTTATCCTGATGGGGCGCTATAACAAGTGCTCATACATACATACATTTGGGAGCTGGGCCAGAATAAGACCGATAGATTTCTACTCAGAGGCGCTCCCGACTACTGCGTGGACACTGAATCGGTGTTTCACGCCGAAGCGCATGAGCAATTGCGAGTGAAGGACTTGCCCAGGGTCCCTACGCGGCGGCTTGAGGTGGATTCGAACCCGCAACCCTCCGGTTGCAAGGCACCGAACATACCCCTACACCACCGCGCCCCACATTTCAAATACCTCTGTTGGCCTCATTCGCCGACCTCTCTCCGCCACCCCTCGCCGTCCGCTTCGCTCACTTGATCGCCTTGACCTTGTCTCACGAGCGAGGACTGCTACGGCTAGATCTCGAGCTTTTGCATTCATTGGCCCTTCACTATGGGACCAACTCCCTACATCAACTCGTTCTCTGTTATTAATCGCTGGTCCAGGTGCTTCCTTTCGCTGTCTAAGACCACTCTTTTCGTTCGGGGTCTTTCGCACTGGGAGCGCCTCTCACTGGTGCTCACTGTGAGAGGAGCTTTATAAATTTATAAATACAATACAATACAATACAATACAATAACGCTTTTTAAACCTCTCCAACCTTTTGCATTCGGCAGCTATTCGCCATCAAAACTTCCAGATCTTCTCGTTCCTCATCAAACAATTATTCTGTCTTGGCCTCCAGTTTATACCCCGCAGCCGATCCAGTCGATCGATCAAGTCGATCGTAAACTAGGCCAAGTCGAGTCGATCGTTGTTTCCTCGACTCCACTCGACTCGACTCTAAATATTTTACTTGCATTTTTTAGTAATTCTGTGTAAACACACAACTACCGTATATGAACCTATACGAAGTTCAGTGCAAATAATGAACCTCTTGGCGCTTTCTTATTAGTGGAATTTATAGAGATACTTGTTTTCACAGTTTTACGGTGAAAATTGTAGCGATTAAGATGCGTTAAGAATGCCGTAGTTTCAGGAAATTTTAGCTCTGTAGTCGGTAACGATGAGCTCAAAACGTTCATACATCTCTACATTAGAACAGGACTGAATGCGTCGACTTCTCACTCGGATGTTTGGCAACATTTTGGTCCACTCAACAGTGAGTAAGCTTAGTAATGGGAGCCGCAGCTGCCGCCCACGATTTATATATTTCACGTAGTCGCCCTAGGCCTATCTCTTTCAAAACCAAAAAATGCCTACATTGTTGCCTTCCGGATTTGAAATGTCATAAAATGAAATACAATTAGTGTCATGTGGATTCGTGGAAAAATACTTGCAATTGCAGCAGACTATTTGTAGCATTGTGTATGTCTATAATCTGGAGCATAGGCCTATGCTGAACTGTGACATAACCCCAAGAGGTTCCAAGCCTGAACCTTAATCTATGCAATATGCGCTACAGACTACTGTAGTAACTAACTTCAGTGTATTCTTGAGCAGTTTCAAGTTTCTTGAACTAACCGTAATTCATTACGAAGATTTATATAGCGCCTCAGCTGCAGATGTAATATACACATTACACGTCTTCTATACCTCTACTGCCTTCTTATTTGTCGAGCAAGTGCTCATTTCTGTACCGTACTGTAGGAGATTCCATTGTAGCCTAGGTGCCTAGCTGATAAGTCGACGGGTTAGGCAAGGCTTAATTCTTACAAGTCAACCACAGGCGCACACGATATCATTATATAATACCTTAAATGTTACTTACCAATTCAATGACAGTTTGAGGAAGTGTGTGCAATAGAAATTCATGAGTAATTTAGTTACTGGAATGTAAGAATGCAACAGTTGTCAGCAATTTTGGCCAAGAGACTGCAATCAAAGTCGACGAAGTCGATCGAGTCGATCGTCGGCCGAGCCAAGTCGATCGTATACACTCGACTCGATCGACTGCGGGGTATACTCCAGTTCCTTAATCCTTACTCGCTGAAATTCTGCAGCCGCTCTTTAATCGAACGCTGCATGTTGTCTCATCGGTTTCATCCATTGGCGAAAGCGAAGGAACGTAGACCTGGCCGACCTGGGAGTTTGGATGGTGAATAGCTGCCGAATGCAAAATGTTGGTAAGGTTTAAAAGGCATTGCAGAATTGGATAACACACTGGCATAAAGAGCGAGAGGTACCGAGATCGAGGTCCATAGGCGGACATGCATTGTAGGCTGCTAATAGCGCCGTGTATTGCAGGTTGTCTGTTCTGTTAGTAGTTAAGATTTATGTTTTCTGTCATTTGTGTTCTTGTGAATTGTTTCAATTGCATAACTACACTGTAACCGGTTGCGGTTTGTAGATTGTTTCAATAAAGAATATTATTATTATTATATTGTAGGTGGGAGATACAATTTTGTAAGCTATGCGTTGAGGAACTTTGCGCCAATGAATCGATTTGAGAAGCGGGATTATGTGGTGTTGTTTGGGAGTTTTGGTGGCTGCTCGGGCAAGGGCTTTTGGTCTTATTGGTAGACATTTTATTTGCGATGCCCCATGTGGGTTCCCAAGATTTTTTTATGACACTTTATAGTTTGCCTCGATTTTTTAGTGCATATTTTCCTCAGAACTTTTTGCGAGTTTTCTTTCGCTGTCTTTGTTGTTTAGTTTTCCAGCTTCCTTACGACTTTTTAGCCTTACAAGTTTAGAGGACAACCCATCATCCAACCTTTGGGGAGTTCAACTCAAGGATATACCTGTACCCACAGACAAATGGAATGACGGACGGACTGAAGGAAGGAAGGACGGTCGGAAGGAAGGAAGGAAGGACGGAAGAACGGAAGGATGGACGAAAGGACGGACAAAAGGACGGAATATGGACGAAAAGACGGAAGGACGGACAAAAGGACGGAATATGGACGAAAAAACTGATCGAAGGAAAGACGAATGGACGGAAGGATGGACGGATGGAAAAACAAAAGAACGGACGGACAGAAAAAAGGACGAACAGAAGGACGAACAGAAGGATGGACAGTAGGATGGACAAATGGACAAATGGTCGGTCGGAGGGACGGACGGACGAACGTTGTGTTCGGCTTTTAACGGACGACGGGGTTTCGAGATTTGCAGAATAGATTAGAGGCCAAAAAGCGTCACGTTGATTACATATGTCTCATCCGCCTCTTCTGTCTCTCTCTGTCTCTCTGTCTCTGTCTCTGTCTCTCTGTCTTTCTACCTCAGTCTGTGTCGTGTGTCCATCACTGCGCCCATGTAGGCCTGTCTCTGTGTCTCTTTCTCTATGTCGCTGTTCTCATACTCGCTCTCTGTCTTTGTCTCTCTCTGTTCTCTTGTATTTCTGTGTTTGTCTATCCATCTGCTCTTTACTGTCTCTCTCTCTCTCTCTCTCTCTCTCTCTCTCTCTCTCTCTCTCTCTCTCTCTCTCTCTCTCTCTCTCTCTCTCTCTCTCTCTCTCTCTCTCTCTGCGTTGCCTCTGTTCTTCGTGCTGTCCGTCTATTCCTTTGCCTGTCAGTCTCTCTGTCTCTGTCTGTCTCTGTCTCCATATTATCCCTTTCTCTTTCTCATTCTCATCCGTTTCTGTCTCTACAAGGTGTCTATCTGTCTGTCTCTAGTTCTGTCTCTCTGTCCCTCTCTGTCTGTCTGCCATCGTTAGACAGTCAATTCCATTGTCTCTCTTTTTTGTCTTTTTCGGTTCCTGATGGATCAGAACGGATTTACAATGGACCATTTGTTCCAGCAGAACGGTCCAATGCTCGACGTAATCGCATTGTATAGTACAGAAACGAACACGCAGACATACGCGCAGAGATACATATGCACAGGCAAAGAGATATATACGCAGACTAACACACGCACCCAGATACATACGAATGCAAACATTATACAGACTATACTTACATAGAAACGTGCGGAGCCTTTGGGAGGCACTGAAAAACGTTTAAATTATATGCACAGAGAGACAGACAGACAGACAGACATACAGGCTGGCAGATAAACAGACAGGCAGACATACAAACAGATAGACAGGCAGACAGACAGAGAGACAGACAGACAGAGAGACAGACAGACAGACAGGCAGGCAGGGAGGCAGGCAGGTAGACAGACAGACAGACGGATGGTTTGGTTGGACACGGAGGCAAACAGATAGACAGAAATGCAGACCGACATATAGACAGACAGACAGACAGACAGGCAGATGGATAGAAAAATCAGCTAGAAACTCGCTACTTCTCGTTGTCTTTCAAGCACTTGGATATCTAACTGCATCTTCTCTTGGCGGCTGACTATCCGCGCCTCATAGATTCACATTTCGGTGTGACCGTGCGCGCGTTACAACTTTAATAATAATAATAATAATAATAATAATAATAATAATAATAATAATAATAATAATAATAATAATAATAATAATAATAATAATAATAATAATAATAATAATAATAATAATAATAATAATAATAATAATAATAATAATAATAATGATAATGATAATGATAATGATAATGATAATGATAATGATAATGATAATGATAATAATAATAATAATAATAATAATAATAATAATAATAATAATAATAATAATAATAATAATAATAATAATAATAATAATAATAATAATAATAATAATAAATATAATAATAATAATAATAATAATAGCAAATATTCACAGATTCACGCAGAAGACAGACTAACTCATAGACACACCGAGAAAAGATACAGATAGACAAACATACACACACACATACACACATACATACAAACAAACAGACAAATCAAGGACAGATTAACCGATTAATGAAGGCACTGCGCTTTTAAAATGACGGATGGTTTAGTTGGAGGCGGACTACCCCATGGAGGGAGAGTCATCGTTGGTTGGTTGGTGGACGGGGGTGGAAATGGGGGTCGCTTGTTCGTCGTAGGGTGATATTAACATGGATCGCCTAATTGCAAATGCATAGGACAGCCCAAAAAAAGCCCATCGCCGCCGTATCTGGCCATGCGTCTCAACTTTATCCAGGAGGCTTTTTAACGCATCGATTCGGGTCTCGATTGTTGGGTGGCTCTTTATCTGGTCATTTGTACCTCTGTCTGTTGGTCGGTCGGTCTGTTTCTCTGCCTGCCTGTCTGTCTGTCTCTCCGTATGACTGTATATGTCTGTTTGTTTGTCCACCTGTTTAATAGTCTGTCTGTATGTATGTCTGTATTCTTGTCTGTCTGCTTGTCCGCCTGTCTACTTTGTCTGCTTGCTTGTCTGTCTCTCCGTATGACTGTTATCCTATATGTCTGTTTGTTTGTCCACCTGTTTGATAGTCTGTCTGTATGTATGTCTGTATTCTTGTCTGTCTGCTTGTCCGCCTGTCTACTTTGTCTGCTTGCTTGTCTGTCTCTCCGTATGACTGTTATCCTATATGTCTGTTTGTTTGTCCACCTGTTTGATAGTCTGTATGTCTGTCTGTCTTTAGGTCCACATGTCCGTCCGTCTGTCTGTCTGTATATCCGTCCGTCCGTCTGTGTTCATGTCTGTCTGCTGTCCGTCTGCTTGTCTGCCTGCCTGCCTGTCTGTATGTCCGTAAGACTGTATCTGTCTGTTTGTTTTCCCACCTGTTTAATTGTCTGTATGCCTGTTTGCCTGCCTGCCTGCCTGTCTGTCTGCATTTATATATGTCCCTCCGTCTGTCCTTGTATGTCCGTCTGTGCAACTGCGTCTGCCTGTCTCTTTGCCTGTCCTATT